>JARHVA010000024.1:1820000-2420000 GCA_037957365.1 Torreya grandis
ATGTCAGCCTGCATCCTTTCTTCATTTTATTCCTTACGACCTGTAAAGACTATGATGGGTTCCTATACCCTATTCTTTAGCTGAGTATGTAAAAGAAGTTGATTCTTTAAGTATAAAATGGAAAATGACTTGGTTTGTCTTAAATATTTAAGGTAGAATTTAATCATTGTTATCATATATTTTTCCCATCTTTCAATATCCGATTGGGGTTAATATTTAATGTTATGGGTAGAATAATTTTTCTTATATATTTAATTATCCTTCCCACATGGAAAATTGATTTAGGTCATATTGAATTTGTGGATAGAATTCTATTGGTATTATAGATTATTTGGATTAAACACCGATTGGAAGTCCTCCAATTTTATGACTATGTTTATATTTTATTTTATATATTTCTTTGAATCACCCTATGGCCAGTAATTCTTCCCTTAGATGGTTGTGTTGTATATTGAATGACACTTCTAGTCATTTAAAAATGTTTTAGAGTGTCTCGAAATTGAGAGGAATTCATATACATTTCATTGTTAATAAATGTTGGACCCTATATATATAGGAAGGTCCAGACAATGCCTCATATATATATATATATATATATATATATATATATATATATATATATATATATATATATATATATATATATATATATATATATATATGTATGTATGAATATATGTATGTGTGTGTGTATATATATACACACACACACACATATATGTGAGGCATTGTCCATACCTTCCTTTATAAAAACTATTCATTCACATTCTCTTGAATAAGCTCAAATTTCTAGTTATATGATTATGTTTTTGGGTGAATATGCCCTCTATGTATTCTATTGGCATGATTTGGTTCCAATTTTATTGTGTAATTTTATGCTTGGCACATTTTTGAATTACGAGAAAAATTCAAAGCCATGTTATTATCGTTATTTTGTAACAAGGGTTTTTTAATTTTATTTAAACCATTTAATGGCCTATTATCCCCTTATCCCATATAACCTGCTTTTGATATTCGGGGATCATATGAGGTCAAGAGACCTCATGATGATCCCCTGAATCCCCTGTATTGATTATTTGTTAAAAATCATTTCTTTCTTTGTATGCTTGATGGAACCACTACCACCATTTGTTGACTGTTTTAAAGTGTTGGATCAATTCTAGGCTTTTAATGGATATTGTATTAGTTTTTTGTCTTGGTAATGTAGTATGGTTGAGTTACCTGATTGTCATGCTTTTTTTATTTTATTGTTGGTTCTTGACTTGGTTTAGTATAATGGTTAAGTTATATGTTTTACTTCCTATTATGTTTTATGACTACGTGAAGTGTATCCATGTTGGATCACCATTCCTAAACCAGACTCAAATAATTACACACTAGTTGGTATGCTTGTTATAAATTTGTAGCCAAAATAATTTTGGTTGACCGTATGCTTGGAGGGGATCCAATTTGGTTGCCTTGGAAGCTATAGGAAGGGATTTAGTTTTAAATACATTACTATATCATTCAATAGCCTGTGGATGGTTATTCCTTCTTTTAATTTATATCAAGGATGGGTGTTTATTTCCATCTTGCCTTGGAATGGTGATCATGTCCTTGTTGGCATTATGTTATTGTGTTGTGATGTCCATTGGTTTGGAATCCAACTTGCTCAGAATTTTCTCCTTGACCTTATTTGTTGAAACCACCATCTAGTTGATAGCTAGGGTGGTAAGGGTCACCGATGGTTGGGCTCATAGGGATGGTTGGGAGGGCTTATCTATTTATTTTTTTGTTCCATTCCTATATGACTACATAGATATGTATGATATATCTGGTAATGTTTTATTACATGTTATTTCCTTCTTAGCATAAGATGTTATAATGTCTTTATGTAGCATGATTAGTAGATGTAATTGTAATTACTCTCATTAGATTTTAGTTTAGTTACATTGGTTTTATAGTATGTTAACATTATGTATGGATAAAGATCCTTTGGGAATAAGGAATAAAGGCTTATAGCAATAAATGTGAGATAATATGTGGAATTGTACTTTTCATTTCTCAATCTAGTCATTTATACATACTTGGGTTTTATCCTTGTAATGATAGTTGATTACCAATGTTAATGTTATATTGGAGAATTGCCTTGTTGTCTACATTATGTAATATATGGTATATGATGTTATGCATGTTTTTTTGTGGCATTTATTCCTTATGCAATCTTATAAAAATTCTATAAATTCACTTGATTTTAACCATCATGGAGATGTTAGTGTAGAGATTGCTTGGGCAAATGGATTTCACATGTTTGGTAATTTGAGCATGCTTGAGTATACTTGCTTGGATTATTAACAAGATAAAATCTAACTTGTAAATAGTTGTTGAGGTATTATCTAATAAGCTCCTGGGATACATATACATCTATATGCTTTATAGTTCTCTTATACATGTGGTATTTACTCTTATGATAGTGTGAGCAGATGGAGTTACACTTTAGTGATTTTCAATTGTGTATGGATTATAGAGACTCCTTGAATGTATTCATTAATCAATCCTTTTGTTGTATGGTTCTTAATTCTTTAAGTTCAATTGATTACATTATTGAACAAATAAGTTTATGAGTTGACTAGTTGTTAAGGCTGCCTATTATGAAGTTGTTTTCATTTTAATATTTGGAATAAACTAGCAGTTTATGGTTGAAGAAAGTAATCTTAAATCATTTGCAATTTGAATTTAATGGTAATGATTTATGATGCATTCCCTTATATGTTATATAAATGAATTGGCTGAAAATATATAGGTTGAATATCACTTCTATGTGATGGCATGTGCATTGTCTAATTCTCTTATGGTTGAATATACATATTACCTTATCCTCCTATTGGCTAGAATTCTTGTTGAGTAATGCATGGATAATGAGGAAAAGTTTTAGGTGTGATTATTTCTTATAGAACTTGTTTACTTATGTGTTCTCTAAATTGGTTCATAATAGAACTTGTTGTATGCTTGAACAAACCTTAATGGCATATTGGAGAACGTGCCACTCTACTATGTTTAGATTTAGTTGGAAATATATAGTATGCATGTATTCATGGTACTTACCTTTGGAAAATGTTTTGCTAACCCTGTTTGAACACACTTGAAAGGATGGTGTGTGGATTTGGGTGGCTTCATTATTGAACTCCTTGGCTGTAGGAGAGTTTATGTTTCAACTTTTAATTGTTTTTAATAAAAAAATTATTATAGGTATGGCTAAAAGATACTAATGTAAGCACAAATTTTTAATTGATTAACATGCTCCCCTTACATGAAATCAAGGGCTAATATTGACCTGTAGGCCGTGAGGAGGTGACAACCTTGGCTGGTAGTACTTGAATATTTCCCTGCAATGTCTTGAGTGTCTTTCCATCATGATTTTAACCTTTTTATGCAAATGATATTTTTGTTGTAAACTTAAAGATATTTAGCCTTTTCTTCATGTATTCAAATTAACTTTAGTTTCTATGTATGTTTAGCATGTTGATACTTGCATGATTGATATCTTGGACAATGTTTCACCTATTCTCTTGTCATAGACCCGTTGCAACCCAATGATGGCATAAAATGTTAAGGTAACCTTTTTGATTGTGCATACATGGTTATGCTATGTGAGTATCTCTTGATTCAACAAGTGAGGTTTGGGTTTGTTACGTCTAAATATGTACTTTGATATGTAACTTTAAAAAAAATTAGAGGTTGTTACATCTAGTATCATAGCAGTGTTTATGCTCTAAGGAACTCTAGGATTGGTAGAGTTCTTATTTGGTGACCTTTGAGGTGTCCCAATTAGGAAGAAGTTTGAAGTAATTCACAAGACACTTAGCCTTTCAAGCTGAAGTTTAAGGTGTTGTGTTATTTTGCTTGTTATTATAATGTTTTGTGCTTCACTTGGAAATAATGATTGTAAGAAATCTAAATTTTTTTATGTCAGTTGTTATCACCCCTATCCTTGGTTGGGGTTAACCCTTTCTGAATCTAGTTGCATCAGGATAAGTCTCACTTGGAAACCATTAAATTGTATGGGTGGGTCAATGGGAGTTAGATGATATAGGCTTTATTCTAAGAATCATGGGAATGATGTCCAAGTATCTATGGTCAGCTTGTCTAGGCAAGCCTTCCTTAGATACTAGGAATATTATGACCTAGGAAAGACTGAGGGTTTAACCTAAACTTAGAGGGCATAATAGGGTATGAAAAGGATTGAATTCTTAAGTAAGTTGGCAAAAACAGAGATCTCTACTCATGAAAAGGATTACCTTGAGATGTTGAGAACCTATGAACTTACATGGGTGTGCTAGCTAGTGTTCATACTTGGATGGTTTTAATGGAGTGTAAATGTTCCCATGGGGTGAGTTACTTGTAGTTAAAAGGTTTCCCTACTCCTTTTTCTATTTAGAATAAGTTTGTTATGTAGAAACTTCTTATAATATCATTGCAGTAATAGTTGTGGTGAACAACCATAGATTTTAGATTGGCTTGGGTGTCACTATAAGTGATTAGGGGTAGAGATATCATAATTTTATTTCAATGATAATGTCTAAGAGGCATTAGCTCAACCAAATTAATGGATTTTTAAGCAAACTTGAGAGGTTTTGTTGTCTAATTTATTGCCTGGTTGGCTAAATGATAGTTGTTATGCATTCTATAGATAGGTAAGCTTATGTGATGCTGAAAACTTATGCATTTCACTAAGTTAAGCTTATTCATGTTTGCCTCTTTTGAGTTAAGTTGGTAAAGAAAGTGAGTTCATAACTCCAAAAGGGGTGAAGTTAGCTAGTTTTAGCATGTTTATTACGATCATGGATCATTTATACATCTATGATGTATGTTTTATTCATGGATATGATCATTACATGTGTATGTTAATTGATCTTGGCTAGGTTATACACCCATGGGGATGTCTATTCAGACTTGACTTCATATTTACACTTATGAGGATGCATATTGAGATATTGGATATGTCCTACATTCATGAGGATGTTTATTGTAAGTTCTAATTGAACTTGATAATTGTGGGGAATTTTGATTCCCACGGTAGTGTTATGGTACTCTCCTTGAACCTTAGCTAAGCTCGCCGTTTCCCAATTTGATGTTACATTAAAAAAAGCATCACCATTAGACATTTGACATGATTGAATTAATTCAATCAATCAAATCATGATATAAGCTTATTTTTGGAATTTTAAGATAATACATGGATGTTCATTGATTATCTGTATAAGCAGCCACTCGATGAGGCTGAGGTATGATATCTTAGGAGGTCCAAGGGTACAAATCAAGCCTAGAGGGCCTGATGGGGTGAATGTGATTGACATGCATGAGAAAGTTAAGTGTTTCTAGATTTGATTATGTGATACCATTAATGGGTATCTGATGTATTTTGTATGACATCTACACATCAAGTGGACCGATGTAGATTCATAGACCCTTGTGCTTCACACACTAGTATGTTTAACTATTGTAATATGAGAAAATACCTTGGATTAGTTATCTATATTTGAATGTGTATTTATATTATGTAGCTCTTTCATTCATGTACATTGTTATATTTTTATTTTATAAGCCTTGTGAGGTGTAAAAGTGCTTAACCATATGAATTGTGTGGACTTTTTGTACTATTCAGTTGGTTATCCTAGTGTTATAATTATGTTGTGTGTGTGATTTTATGTTTTTAAACTATAAATTATGAAGTTAAGCACATTTTTTTTGTAACTACCTTTTTGGAAGGCAAATCTTTTACTTAGTTTCCAAGGTATATTGTCGTATTGTATTTGTAATCCCACATTGTTGTTCTAGTTTTGAACATCAATGCAAGTATGAGGTTGAGAGTAAAAAAACACTTTTTCCCTAATAGTTTATACTGGGTATGATATAGGGAGTGGAGTCTCTTATAGGCTAAAAATCCACTCCACCCCTTTGCATGAGGTAGCTTCCCAATTCATTCAGGGTGTGCATTATGTGAGCCACATATTAGCCATGAGACCCTCCTGCATAATGGTTGCCTTATGGTTTAGTTTTCCTTTATCTTCCTCTCAGAGGTTGTTGTTAAATAGCCTATGTGGAATATATTTATGTAAGCCTTGTGAAGCATAATTGGTCCTACATTATGGACTTGTATGCAAATCAGTAAGGAGGTACTTGTTAAAATACATACATGTGTTGATATGTGTGTGTAAACATGTTGTGATTGAGGTATTGCCTTGCAATGCCTTATGCATATATATTTTGATATGAATATATTTTTGTATTGTTTTATGCTTGACTAAAAAGTATGCTAGTTTTATGTTCAAAATGAACATTATAAGTCTTGATCAGGAGAATTTTGTTATTTTGGGTACCCTCTTTTCTTTTTCTTTTTCTATTTATTGTTATGAGGTAAGTGCAGTATGATGGTAGAACTATGATTCTTGTAACAATAATGTGAGCTCATAAAGTTGTTGGGGACCATGTAATAAACTTTTGGGTAGCATGTAAGGCTTGGATTGGCTTCACATGTTGTTCAGTGTGGATAGTGTGGGGCACTACACTATCCCCTTAATGGTACTTGTTGGTTTGGAAGTAACCATTCAAAATGGGTTACTATCCTATGGTAGCATTATGTGTTGAATGTTGATTAAATTTATGTGTAAAGCATAATGTGTTTTGATAAATATATTGTTTTTGGGTTGAAAACATAGTTAAATCCTGATGGGATTGTATATTTTGTGACTATGGTCATAAAAATTACAAATTTTTTATGGTATGTTCTCCTCTCGATAAGAGGGGTGTCTAGCTAGTGTTTGGTTCTCTTGCAAAATTTTGATCTATATAGTCTAAATTTATTAAATATTCTTATCTTTCACAAGATTTTAGCTTAAAGAGGTGTGCTTAGAAGGCAATGAAAGCTTTTTGTTGGCCTTTATTGAGATGAGAAAATTCATTCCCATAGTTGGTAATGTTGTTTTGCTTAGAAATTCATGCCTATATAGGTAACTGAATTTTAATAGTTCCTTTAGAACTATGTTAAAATAGTGGTATACCATTGGCTTATGTCAAATAAGAATAGATTGGGGATATTATATCCTTTAACTAAGGTTGTGATTATCTATTTTGGTTGTTAATAAATGACATGTACATCATAAACATGGAATTGTACCCTAAGTGAGGTATGTGTTTGAGAATTTAATGTTGCAATGAGTTATGATAGCTCCTTATTATTCTTCAAGTGTCGTAAAATGACATGTGAGTCGAAAAGATTTTTTTTAGGGCTTGAGAAAAGGAATTACATGACTGTAACTATGATTTATGATGGGTTTATCAAATATATCTTACCTGGATGGTGTATTGCATCCTCTTGATTACTATTATGTAAGTTGATTGTTTTTCTAATTAATATTATGGTTGAGTAGTGGAAACTTTGTTAAGAGGGTTATTAAGTCCCTATGGATAGTCAGGTCCTCAGTTGTTGATATGGTCGCTAGGATGGTTCCTTCCTAAGAGGGGGAGGATGTTACGAACATACCTTTGTGAACCTCAACATGACTATTTAAACATTGATATATCATGTGTATAGTTTATTTTTTCACTCCCTTGCTTAGTTGGACTATGTATTGTTGTTGATGTTTGGCCATAGGTTGATGTATATATATCATGTTTTAAATTTTTTGCTTGATGATTTATGGATTAGTTGATGTACTTGATATTGATTACATTTTATTACTATTTTATCTTATCAATTTTTGGGATCAGATAATACTGATGTATACACTGAATGGTTACATATGCTACTTATGAATTAGGCTAGATGTTGGTGTCAGGTTTTGAGATAGCAGAGTGGTTTTAAGAAATCATATGGGTTCCAATAGGTAACCTGGTATTCTTGATTATGTCATGCCTTTGGTTAGTTGTGTTATTTATTATGCAGTCTTATGTTATTTTCAACTTTATTACTTTTTGATTTTACATCATGTCGTATGGTTGTTGATCCCTACGTGTTGATTGGCATTATTTTTGTCCATTTATAATTTCCCTTTTCTCTCTCTCCCATGCACATCTCACCACCTTGACCTTTTTGGATTCACCCTTGCTTAACTCAAACTCCTGAAGAGACCTACCTAAACCCACCCCCATGACACCCCCTTCTACATGACTCATTACCCTAGTGACTTTATAATTATTAATGACCGAGTTGATTGGTCATTAGGGCTTTTAAACATTTTAAATAATATCTATTTTATTATTATTTTTATATTTATTAATTACCTTTATAATTTTGTATCTTTAAATATTTAATTGGCTTTGTAAATAATATATGTATTTTTGTTATTTAATTTCTAATTAATTATGTTTATTATCATATTGTCTTATTATCTATATTTTGAAAAGGGTGTCATTAATGACTATGCCTTTGGAATTGGGGAGGGGGAGGTCACATGGGAGGGGATCGATAGAATTTAGAGAGACTTTTCTCTCTCCAATTCAATGTGAAAAGATAGGGGAGTATGGCATGTGGGGGATGAAGCAAGAAAATTCAGGGGGTGGTTAGGAGAAGGGACACATAAGGGAGAAAAAGGAGGATGCATAGAGAAGAGGAAAGGTGTAAAGGAGAAGGGGAAAATGATGATGCATAGAGGAGAGGAATGGAGGTGAGAGGAGAAGAAGGAAAAAGGCATGAGAAAGTAAAATGTAGAGAGAAGGATGGAAGGGGAGAGATGGCAGGGGAAGGAAAAACACAGGGGATAAGATAGAAAGAAAAATGTAGACAAAGGTAAGAAATAAAAATGTAGGGGAGGGTAGAGCAATCTTAACCTAGGAATTAGATCATGGACATAGGGGTCGAGTTACTGTACTAAAGGTAATATGAATTTGGGTATTAACATGTTGACACTATTGTGCTTCCTTTTCTTATTAGTAAGTTGCCTTTGACTGCAAATTAGTTATCTTGTTGAATGAAAATGGTTGTTGTTAAAACTAATATATATTTTTCCATTATTCCTTTTGGTTCAAAACTCTCAATAAGGGAATTGATTATGCTTATTATTTTTCTCAAACATTATTTGGTTAAACCCTTATGACCCTACCCTTGAGGGATATCATGTAAAGTAGAACTAGTTGTATTTCATGTTGCTATGTTATTAAATGTTGAAACTGACTTCTATTAACCTTGCATATACCATGAAATGGATGTAATGAGACATTGGGGTATGTTATCGACCCTTGCACTTATTTAGGATGATGCCAACATACATCCTTCATTTTATTTTTTATGGCCTATAAATACCTTGATGGATTGTTGTACCCTATTCTTTTGGTTGAGTATGTAAAAGAAGTCGATTCTTTAAGTAAAAAATAGAAAATGACTTGGTTTGTCTTATATCTTTAAGGCATAATTTAATCATTGTTATTATATATTTTTCTTGACTTTGAATATCTGATTGGGGTTAATATTCAATGTTGTGGGCACAATAATGTTGCTTATATATTTAATTATCCTTCCCACATGGAAAACCAATTTGGGTCATATTGAAGTTGTGGACAAAATTCTATTGGTGTAATAGATTATTTAGATTAAACATCGACTGGGAATCCTCCAATTTTATGACTGTGTTTATATATTTTTTTATTTTATTTTTTTAATTACCCTATGGTTGAGAATTCTTCCCTTAGATGGTTGCATTGTATATTGAATGACACTTCTAATCATTTAAAAATGTTTTGGAATGTCTCTAAATTGAGAGGAATCCATTTGCATTTCATTGTTAATAAATGGTGGACCACCTACACACACACACACACACACACACACACACACACACACACACACACACACACACACACACACACACACACACACACACACACACACACACACACACACATATATATTTGTGTGTGTGAGGCATTGTCTGAACCTTTATACAAATTATTTATTCATGTCCTCTTGAATAAGCTCAAATTTCTAGTTATATGATTATGTTTTTGGGTGAAGATACCCCATGTGTATTCTATTGGCATGATTTTATTATGTAATTGTATATGCTTGGTGCATTGTTGAATTATGAAAAAAGGGTAAAGCCTATTAGTATCATTATATTATAACGAGGGTTTTTTATTTTATTTAAACCATTTGATGATATGATATCCCTTTATCTCATATGACCTAATTTTAATATTCGAGGATCATATGAGGTTATGAGAACTCCTGATGATCCCCTAAATCCCTTGTATTGATTATTGCTTAAAAATGGATTCATTATTTGTATGCTTTATGGAACCACTACTGTCATTTGTTGATTGTTTTAAATTGTTGGATTAATTTTGGGATTTTAATGGATTATTATATTGATTTATTGTCTTGAGAATGTTATATGGTTAATTTGCCTAATTTTCACACTTGGTTGAGTTTATTTTTTGTTCTAAACTTGGTTGAGTATAATGGTTAAGTTATATGTTGTATTCTTATTCTATTTTATGACTACATGAAGTGTATCTGTGTTGGATCACCATTCCCATACCAAACTCAAATAATTAAACACTAGTCGGTATGCTTGTTATAAATTTTTAGCCAAAACAACTTGGGTTGACTACATGCTTGGAGGGGATCCAATTTGGTTATCTCAAAATCTATAGGAAGATATTTACTTTTTAAATCTATCACTATATCATTTGGTAGCCTGTGGATGTTTGTTCCTTCTTCTAATCTATATTAAGAAAGGGTGGTTATTTCTATCTTCCCTCATAATGGTGATTGTATCCTTGTTGTTGTTATGTTATTGTGTTGTTATGTCCATTGGTTTAGAATCCAACTTGCTCAGAACTTCCTCCTTGACCCTATTTTCCAAAACCACCATCTAGCTGATGGTTGGGGTGGTAAGAGCCACCAATGGTTGGGATCATAGGGTTGGTTGGGAGTGTTTGTTTGTTTAGTTTTTCTTGCTCATTCTTGGATGACTTCGTGGATAAGTATGATATGTTTGGTAATGTTTTATTACATTTTATTATTTCTTTCTTAGCATAAGATGTTATAATGTCTATATGTAAGTTTTAGTTGTAATTACTCTCATTAGATTTCAGTTTAGCTACATTGGTTTTTTAATATGCTAACATAATGTATGGATAAGGATCCTTTAGGAAGAAGGAATAGAGGCTTATAGAAATGAATATGAGGTAATATGTGGAAGTGTACTTTTCATTTTTGAATCTAGTTGTTTATACTTACTTGGATTTTATCCTTTTAATGATAGTTGATTACCAATGCTAATGATATATTGGAGAAATGTCTTATTATCTACATTATGTAAAATATGGTATATGATGTTATGCATGTTTTTGTGTGGCATTTATTCCTTATGCAGTCTTATAAAACTTCTATAAATTCACTTGATTTGAACCATCATGGAGATGTTGGTGTAGAGATTGCTTTGGTAAATGGATCTCACATTTTTGGAATTTGAGCATGCTTGAGTATACTAGCTTGGATTATTAGCAAGCTGAAATCTAACTTATAAATAGTTGTTGAGGTATTATCTAAAAATCTCCTGGGATACATATACATCTATATGATTTATGCTTCTCCTATACATGTGGTGGTTACTTTTATGATAGCATGAGTATATGGAGTTATGCTTTTGTTATTTTCAATTGTGTATGGATTATAAAGACTCCTTGAATGTTGTCATTAATAAATACTTTTGTTGCATGGTTATTAACTCTTGAATTTCATTTGATTACATTGTTGAACAAATAAGTTTATGATTTGACTAGTTATTAAGGCTACCTATTATGAAGGTGTTTTCATTTTAATATTTTGAATAAACCACTGGTTTATTATTGAAGAAATTAATCCTAAATCATTTGCAATGTGAAGTCAATGGTAATGATTTATGATACATTCCCTTACTTATATTCTATATAAATGAATTGGCTGAAAATATATAGGTTTAATATCACTTCTATGTGTTGGCATGTGCATTGTCTAATTCTCTTATGGCTAAATATACATATTACCTTATCCTCCTATTGGCTGGAATTTTTGTTGAGTAATGCATAAATAATGAGGCAAAGTTATAGGTGTGTTTAGTTCTTGTAGAACCTAGTCACTAATGTGTTCTCTAAATGGGTTCATAATAGAACTTGTTGTATGCTTGATGTTTGGATTTAGTTGGAAATCTACAGTATGCATGTATTTGTGGTACTTTCCTTTGGAAAATACTTTGCTAACCCTATTTAAACACACTTGAAAGGATTTTGTGTGGAGTTGGGTGGCTTCATTATTGAAATCCTTGGTTGTAAGAGAGTTTATGTCTTAACTTTTAACTGTTTGTTGTAAATTTTTGATTATAGGTATGGCTGAAACATACTAATGTAAGCACAAAAGTTTAATTGGTTAAAATGCTCTCCTTACTTGAAATTAAGGGTAGATTGAATATAATCACTATTATGGAATATTTACGGTTAGTTGTAATATGCCTTAATCATATTGACTTCCTTATGTATTTCATAGCATTGGCAATTTATCAATATGGAATTGCTATATCGATCTAATGATTGGATACCCCTACATCAATATATGTTAGTTGATGAATAAGACATCATTGTACCTTCATCCATTTATTTATATGATGATAATCATACTTATAAATTGTATGTGTATGAACTTAGCAAGGATTGTGTGAGCAGTAGTGTAGTGACCTTTAGGATGTGAGGAGATGAAAACCTCGACTAGTAGTACTTGAATATTTACCTATAGTGTCTTGAGTATCTTTCTATCACTATTGTAACCTCTTTATGCAAATGCTATTTTTATTGTAGGCTTAAAAAGACTTAGCCTTTTCCATATGTATTTGAATTAGCTCTGAATGTTATTTATGTTTAGCATGTTGATACTTAATTGATTGATGTCTTGGATAACATTTCACCTATTCTCTTACCATGGACTCTTTGCAACCCAATAATGGCATAGAATGTTAAGGTAACCTTTCCGGTTGTGCGTACATGATTATGTTAAATGAGTATCACTTGATTCAACAAGTGAGGTTTGGGTCCATTATGCATCCAAACACATACTTTGATATACGAATTTAAAAAAAAATTGGGGGTTATTACATCTTATATCAAAGTAGTGTTTCTGCTCTAGGGAACTCTAGGATTGGTAGAGTTGTTATTTGATGACCATTGAGTTGTCCCAATTAGGTGGAATTATGAATTAATTCATAAAACACTTAGACTTTCACGCTGAAAGTCAAGGTGTTGTGCTATTTTGATTACTATTATTGATCCAGGAGGATCCATATACGCTCCAAAAATGAAGTCATCAAATTTTAGATTGATCATTACCACAATGTAAAGCTTGTCAAGATCTTTTTGATGCATTTTGATTGGATCAATTATGAGTCTATATAAAAAAATTATTACCAGTCAAAGTTGTGATCAAATGATGATATGGCAACATGGACCAATTAAATGCTAACTTATTAATTTGCTCATTCTTCATACATTATAATCAATTGGTATTTTGATAATTATGTGGAAGCCCAAAAATTAAGTATGTGGGATATTATCAAAATTCCATATAAAATTATAATGGGATAATATAAATCCCATAAAAAAAGGTGGAGATAAATATTATTAAAAAAGGGGATAATGTTAAATCCCACAAATAATGGTCTTGGGATAATTATGAATATTAAATGAAATTGAAAAAGATAATCATCGAAGCCCACCTTTTGTGGACCTATGAGCCTATATAAAGGGGTGAGCAGTACATTTTGTAATCAAGTTTTGAATGTATTTGAAGACTGAGTGCTAAAAAGGTGTTATAGATCCATAGAGAGATTTTTAAAGGCCTCAAGATATATAATTTTAGTTTGAGAGTATCTCTTTGATAGATATAAGCCCGTAAAGATGATTTGAGAGACTTCTAAAAAAATTGTAAAGCTATTTTATGATAATTTAATAGAGCGATCCTCACTTTGAGTGGATCCAGAGATGTGGGCCATTGTTTCAAACTTTGTTATCAAATCAGTTTGATATTTATATCAATTTGTCTCGTGTATTATTATTACACTCTTTAAATTTAGTATATAATGGATATTTAAAGTCCATTATTAAATTTTGTAATCATTTAAAATATTGATTTTTTATTAAATCATAAATTGAAGGTTTTGATCCATTATTCAAGTGTGTTTTCCACTGCTACAATAGTTGATTATTATCGATTACATATTAGATTTTTGGTATCAATTTGAAATTTGATATTTAACCATGTGGATTACTAGTGTATGTTGACAAAATCAAGATCTAGGTGGGGTGAATGAGAATTGGTAGAATATGATCTAGAAGTTGGATCAAGATGTACTACAAAAATGGGAGATGACTTCGAGTATAAACTCTCGACAGGGCTTCTTGAAAATGAAGGATATAGTCGATGAGCTTTACCATGAAAGATGAAGGAAAATAAAGCATGATGAAGGTGGTAAAATTTTTGAAAAACCTTCCTCCTCTTTGAATGATGGTAAAGACAAAAAAGCCATTAAATCTCTCCCTTCACTAAAGTTAGATTTTAAGTTTGAATTGTTGATGTTTAATGGTGAGATTAATACAAAAGAGATAGATAATTAGATAAATTAAATTGAATTATATTTTAAGGTCTTGAAGATTGTAGATGACGAGGTTAAAATTCACCTATCTACTCTTCGAATGGGAGGCACAACTCTCATATGGTGGGAGAGTAAGTTGAAGGAAAGTGAGATTAACACAAGTAACTTGATTTCCATTTGGAGTGATTTTTTTGATGCACTTAGAAAGCAATTTTATCCTTTAGGCTATATGCAGCAAGCCATGATGGATTGGCAATATTTTAGATAAACTAAAGGCCAAAGTGTTCAAGATTATACACAAGAATCTAGGAAATAGGCTTTACTTTTTAATATTCCTCTTTATACATAGGAAACATTGCTTAAGTATATAGGTGGGTTGAATAGTTACTTGAAACACATGATTCTAGTTCTCAATCGTACTAGTTTAGATGAAGCATCTATTAAAGCCATTCATTTAGAGGCTAGAGGAAAATAGACAAAATAATCTTTTCCTAAAGTTAAAGGTAATCAATTTGATGTTAATCATTCAAAAGGGAAAAAATTTGGAAAGGGTAAACAAAAATCCAATATTACTATTCAAAAAGAAGAGGGTAAGCCATTTTGTAATCATTGTAAGAAACATCATGATGATTCTAAGTGTTGAAAATTACATCCTAAGTTAAGTCATATTAATAGGTTTAGAAACAAGGATAAGAAAACTAATACTGTGGTTCAAGATCTAGGTTTAGACTTAGGAGATGAAACTAAGATCATAGCTATGAGTATGCAAAATTGTTCTTCTCTTTCTGTTTCTAGCACTAAGTCATCTAATTTTGTTTCCTCTTCAAAATAAAAAACTGTGTATGATGATAATAAAATAAATGAGTTCTTCTACATTAGGGTTGTTGCAAAACACACTAAGATTGACACTCTATTTGATAGTGGATCATAGGCAAACTTGATTTCTGAAGAGATTGTTAAAAAGTTAGGCCTACAAAAAACTCCCCATCTAAAACCCTATCCACTTGGTTGGGTGTGTGATGATGCAAAAATGCAAGTAACCAAAACTTATAAATTGAAATTTGTCATCACATCCAAATTCATGGATGAAATTGATCTGGATGTAGTTCCTCTGGACATATGTGGGATTATTTTAGGAAGCCCTTATCTTTATGATAGAAAATCAATCTTCTATAGGGATGAGAATAAGTACTTGTTTGTTAAGGATGACATTAAATATATAGTCAGAGCACATCATGTTAAGATGAGTCTTTCCTTGGTTACAGTCAGAAAATGAAAAGAATAGTTAATTCAAACAAGAATTTTTGTCTCATGTTGATTAAGTCTAAGGAAAAAGAATATTCCCAAGATATAAAAAATTGTGATCCTAAACATAAGAAAGAATTGGTTGAAATCATTTCTAGTTATGATGAAGAGTTTCAAGATCCCAAAGGGTTACCCCTAAAATGGGAATTCAACATGAAATTAAATTATTATAGGATTTTCCTCTCCTTAACATTGGCATGTATAGGTTATTAGTGGTGAAAAACAAGGAAATCAAAAAGCAGGTAATGGAACTTTTGAAAAAGGGGGTTATTCATCCTAATTGTTGGTTTGCCTATCATTTTGGTGCCAAAGAAAGATGGTGCATAGTTAATGTGTATTGATTTCCATGCTTTGAATAAAATTACTATTAATAATTGTTACCCTCTTCTTTATATTGATGATTTGTTAGATCAATTAATAAATGCTATCTATTTCACTAAGTTAGACTTAAAAAGTGGTTATCATTAGGTTAGGATTAATGATGGTGATATTTAGAAAACTACTTTTAAGACAAAATAAAGTTTGTTTGAATGGTTTGTCATGCCTTTTGGATTGTGCAATGCATCAACTACATTCATGTGATTGATTAATGATATTTTCAGGTCATTCTTTGATGATTTTGTTATAGTCTAACTTAGATGATATTTTAAAACTTCAGTCAGTCTTGGGAAGATCATGTGACTCATATTAGACAAGTAATGGATGCATTAAGAAGGGAGAAACTTTATTTGAAATTGTCTAAATGTGAATTCGGCAAGACCTCTTTGATTTACTTTGGTTATATTGTAGGACATGGTGAACTGAAAATTGATCCTGTAAAAGTGGAGGTTATAGTTAAATGGCCTAAACCCAATAATGTAACTGAGGTTAGATGTTTTCTTGTTGTAGTATAATATTTGAGGAAATTCATTTCTAATTTCTCACTTATTGCATCACCCTTGCATTCTTTGACTAGTACAAAATGGGTTTTTCAGTGGGGAGGCAAGTAGCAAAGGGCCTTTGACACTTTGAAGACAAAGATTAGTATTGCTCCTATCTTGGCACTTCTTGATTTGTAGTAGCCATTTGAGATTGAGATGGATGCAAGTGATTATGCTATGGGAATTATTCTGATACAAGGAAAGAAGCCAATATGCTATCATTCTGAGACCTTCATAGGTGAGGTAAGAAACTATCTGACTTATGATAAGGAATTATATGCATTGGTTTAGAGTGTTAAGAAGTGGAAATATTACTTGATAGGCAAGGAGATAGTGATACATATAGATCATCAGCCCCTCTAGTATCTCCAGTCATAGGGTAAGCTACAATAATCTAGGCATTTTCATTATATGGGTTTCCTACAATAGTTTCATCTTGTGATCAAGTATAAGAAAGGTATTCAAAATAAAGTTATTGATGTGCTATCTAGACCTCTTATGGTAGTTGCATCTATTCTTTTATAGCATATTTCTTTGACTCATGAAAGTTATAAAGAATAATATGTTGATGATGTTAACTTTAAATATGTCTATAAAGATTTGATGAGTGATAAATAGGTAGAAGAATCAAACTATCATGTGCATAATGGACTTTTGTATCATTTGGGTAAACTTTGCATCCCTCAAAATGAAAGGGTGCACATGATTAGGGAAGCACATACTTCTCTTATTTCTAGTCATTTTGGAGTAGGTAAACTGGTTGCACATTTGAGAATGTATTGTTATTGGCCCCATATGTAGGGAAATTTTACCAAATATATCAAGGGGTGTGTTCTTTGTACCACAAGCAAACCTAGTAATAGGAAACTAGGACTTTACACTCCCTTACATGTTCCTCCCCATCTCTGAGAAAGTATTTCCATGGATTTTGTAGGGGGTTTGCCTTTGCCATTAAGGAAACATGATTACTTGTATTTGGTAGTGGATAGATTTAGCAAGATGTGTGTTTTTATTCCTTGCACTAAGCAGATTATAAGGGAAGGTACAACACACTTGTTCTTTCAGTATGTATGGGTTCATTTTAGTTTGCCCACTTTTATTATTTCTAATCGAGATTCTTGATTTCTTGGAGAATTTTGGTTAACACTATGGGAATTGATGGACACTATGTTGAATAATATCATTGCATTTCATCCATAGACTGATGGTCAAATAGAGGTTATGAACCGCATAGTGGCACATTTGCTTAGAGGTTATTGTAGTAAACATCCCAAGTTATGGGATGAGCATTTATGCTATATCCAGCATGCTTACAACCATGCACTTCATTCTTATACTATAAAATCTCCTTTTGAAGTTTGTTATGGATATTTGCCTAAATATCCTCTAGATGTTTGTTATGAATAGGATTCAGCTGCTGATGAATGTTATGATGTTGTTAAAGCCAATAAGTTCATTGAAAAGATATAGCAGGTACACCAAACTATTCGAGATCAGTTGGGAAAAAGTCAAGCAAAGTATAAAGTAAGGCATGATAAACATTATGTTGATCATCTAATTTGTTGTAGGTGATTTGGTATGGCTTCACATCAATAACGAAAGGCTGACAGGTAAAGGTAAAAAGTTGAAACCAATCCGGTATGGTCTTTTTAAAATTATGGAAAATATTGGTAAAAATGATTTTTGGTTAGATTTTCCATCTTATATGTAGATTTATTCAGTTGTGAATATAGAAAATCTGAAATTGTATTAGCCTTCGATGATTGTAGATCATGATGAGAGTGTATCTATTCCTTTTATTGATGAATTTGCCCCTGAGTATCTAACATAATTACAGGAAGATATAATTCTTGATAGGAAGGTTTAGACTTCATGAAGAGGATATGTTGAGTATCTTCGATTTGGTCTCAAAGGGATACACCCAAACCAGACCAGATGGATAGAATTTAGAAAAGTGAGGGAGAAATACCCTCACCTCTTTACTAATTAATCAACTTTTAGAGGTCCAAAAGCTCCTAGTGGGGAGGATTGATCCAAGAGGATCCATATATGCTCCAAAAATGAATTCATCAAATTGTATATTGATCATTACCATAGTGTAGATCTCATCAAGATATTTTTGATGCATTTTGAACGGACCAATTCCAAGTCTGTATGCAAAAGTTATTGCCAGTCAAAGTTGTGATCAAATGATGACGTGACAACATGGACCAATTAAATGACAGCTTATTAAGTCACGTATTCCTTTCATATTATAATTAATTGGTATTTTGATAATTATGTGGAAGCCCATAAATTAAATATGTGGGATATTATCAAAATTACATATAAAATTATAATGGGATAATATAAATCCCATAAAAAAAGGTGGAGATAAATATTATTAAAAAAGGAAATAATGTTAAATCCCAAAAATAATGGTCTTGGGATAATTATGAATATTATTTGAAAGTGTAAGGGATAATCATCCAATCCCACCTTTTGTGGACCCATGAACCTATATAAAGGGGTGAGGGTTTCATTTTGTAATCAAGTTTTGAATGTATTTGGAGACTATGTGCTAAAAAGGTGTTATAGAGCCATAAAGAGATTTTTAAAGGCCTCAAGTTATATAATTTTAGTTTGAAAGTATCTCTTCGACAAAGTTAAGCTCATAAAGATGATTTGAGAGACTTGTAAAGAAATTGTAAAGCTATTTTATGAAAATTTAATGGAGTGATCCTCACTTTGAGTGGATTCAGAGACTTAGGTCATTGTGCCAAACTCTGTTATCAAATTGGTTCAGTATTTCTATCAATTTGTCTCATGTATTAGTATTACACTCTTTAAATTCAGTATATTATGGATATTCAAAATCCATTATTCAAGTGTGTTTTCCACTACTACGATACTTGATTGTTATTGATTACGGATCAATTGTAATGTTTCATGCATTGCTCAAAAGAAATGATTCAAAAGAATCTAAATTTATTCTATGTCAGTTGGTATCTCCTCCTAGCCTTGGTTAGGGTTAACCCTTTCCAAATCTAGTTACGTTAGGGAAAGTCTCACATGGAAACCATTGACTTGTATGGCCAGGTCAATGGGAGTTAGGTGATATAGGCTTCACGCTTAGAATCAATAGAATGATGTTAGGGTATATATATTCATCTTGTATGGGCAAGCCTTCCTTATATACTTGGAAAATTATGATCCAGGGAAGATCAAGGTTCCAACCTACACCTAGAGGGCATAATAGGGTGTGTAAAAGGATTGAATTATTAGGTAAGTCTACAAAAATTGAGCTCTTCTCTCATGAAAAGGATTACCTAGATTTTTTGAGAACCTATGAACTTGCATGGGTGTGCTAGCTAGTGTTCATACATGGATGGTTTTAGTGGAGTGGAACCTCCCCATGGGGTGAGTTGCTTGTAGATCGCAAGGTTTCCCTACTCCTTTTTCTATTTATAACAAGTTTGTTATACAGAAACTTCTCGCAATGTCACTGTGGTAATAACTATGGTAAATAGCTATAGATTTTAGCTTGGCCTAAGTGTCACTATAATTGAGTGGGGGAAGTGATATCATAATTTTATTGTGATGATATTGCTTGGGAGGCATTGGCTCATCCAAAGTAATGGACTTTTAAGCAAAACTGGGAGATTGTTTTGTCTAATTTATTTCTTGGTTGGCTAAATGGTAGCTATTATTCATTCTATAAATAGGTAAGTTTATGCGATGCTAAAAACTTATGCATTTCATCTAAGTTAAGCTTGATCATGTTGGCCTCTTTTGAGTTAATTTGGTGAATCAAATGGCTTCATAACTCCAAAAGGGGTGAAGTTGGCTAGTTTTAGCATGTTTATTATGATCATGGATTGGTTTTATATCTAATACATGTTTTATTCATGGAAATGCTTGATTACATGTGTATGTTGATTGATCCTAGTTGGGTTATATACCCATGGGGATGTCTATTTAGACTTGACTTCATCTTGACACCTATGAGGATGCCTATTGAGACATTGGATATGTTCTACATCAATGAGGATGTTTATTGTAAGTTCTTATTGAACTTGCTAATTGTGAAGAATTATCATTCTCATAGTAGTGTTATTATACTCTCCTTGAGCTTTGGCTAAGCTCATCCTTTACCAATTTTATGTTTCATTAAAACAAGCATCACCATTCAACCTTTGACATGATTGGATTAAGTCAATCTATCAAATCATGATATAAGTTTGTTGTTATAATTTTAAGATAATGCCTAGATGTCCATTGATTGCCTACATAAGCAAGCCACCTGATGATGCTAAGGTATGATATCTTGGGAGGTCCAAGGGTGTGGCTCAAGCCTAGAGGGCCTAATGGGGTGAGTGTGTTTGACTTGCATGATCAAGTGAAGAGTTTTGAGATTTAATTATGTGATACCATTGATGGGTATCTGGTGTATTTTTCATGGCATCTACACATTAGGTAGATCGATATAGATTCATAGACCCTTGTACTTCACACACCTGTATATATGATTGTTGTAATATGGGAAAATACCTTGGAATAGTTATCTATGCCTGAATGTGTATTTATATTACACATCTTCATTTATGTACATTGTTATATGTTTATTATATAAGCCTTATGAGGTGTGAAAGTTCTTAACCATGTGAATTGTGTGGACCTTTTGTATTATCCATTTGGTTGTCCTAGTGTTCTAGTTTTGTTGTGTGTGTGATTTTGTGTTATTAAATTATAAATTGTGAAGCTAAGAACTTGTGTTTTATAACTCACTTTTTGGAAGCTAAATCTCTTGTTTAGATACCAAGGTATAGTGTCATATTGTATTTGTAATCATACATCATTGTTATAGATATGAACATCAATGCAAGTATGAGGTCGAGGGTAAAGAAACACTTCTTTTGTAATGGTTTAGATAGGGTATGGGATAGGGAGTGGAGTCTTTCTTAGGTTGAAAATACACTCCACCCCTTTGCAAGAGGTAGTTCCCTTATTCATTCAGGATGTGCACCATGTGAGCCATATATTGGCCATGAGACCCTCCTACATAATGGTCACCTTATGGTTTAGTGTTCATTTAGCCAAATCTTGGAGGTTGTTTCTAAACATCCTGTGTGGAATATCTTTGTGTAAGTCTTGTGAAGCACCAACTATTCATAGATTTTAGATGTGTATGAAAATCAGCAAGGAGGTACTTGTTGAAATGCATGCATGTGTTGGCATGTGTGTGTAAACATGTTTTGATTGATGTATTGCCTTATAATGCTTGATGTATGTATATTCTGGTATGAATATATTTTTGTATTATTTTATGCATGACTAAAAATTATGTTATTTTTATGTTTGTAATAAACATTATAAGTTTTGATTAGGTGGATTTTGTTATATTGGGCACCCTCTTTTATTTTTCTTTTTTTATTTGTTGCCATGAGGTAAATGTAGTATGATGGTGGAACTGTGATTCCTATGACCATCGAGTGAGCTCACAAAGTTGTTAGGGAGCATGTGATAAACTTTTGGGTAGCATGTAAGGTCTGGGTTGACTTCTCCTATTGTTCAGTGTAGATAGTGTGGGATGCTACACTATCCTCTGAATGGTACTTGTTGATTTAGAAGTAACTATTCAAAATGGGTTATTATCTTGTGGTAGTAGTCTATGTTGAATACTAATTAAATTTATGCATAAGGCATAATTTTTGTTGGTAAATAAATTATTTTTAGGTTAGAAACAAGTTAAATATTAATGGGATTGTACAATTTGCAACTACAATCATAAAAGTTGCAATTTTTTTGTGATATGTTCTCCTCTTGATAAGAGGGATGTCTAGCTAGTGTTTGGTTTTCTAGCAAAATTTTGATCTATATAGTCAAAATTTGTTAAATCTTCCTATCTTTCACAATATTTTAGTTGAAATAGGTATGTTTGAAAGGCAACGAAAGATTTTTTGGCCTTTATTGAGATGGAAAAACTCATTCCCATGGTTGGTAATGTTGTTTTGCTTAGAAATTCATGCCTATACGAGTGGCTAAATTTTAATAATTAGTCTAGAAATATATTAAAATGGTGGCATACCATTGGTTTATGCCAAATAAGAATAGATTAGGGCTATTAGACCCTTTTATCGAGGTTGTGATTATCTATTTTGGTTGTTAATAAATGACCTATGCATCATAAACATAGAATTGTACCCTGAGTGAGGTATGTGTTAGAGCATTTAATACTTCAATGACTTATGATAGTGTTGTCTCCCAAAAATAGCTTTCATTTTTAGGACAACATTTGAATTATTTTGGTCTTACAGACCAAAATTGTATCTTCCATTTTCAAATTTTTGTCTTAGACATTCAGATTCCCCATTTTCAAAGCTTCTCAGAAAATCTGCAAACTTTGCTAGTCAAGTTCAATGGATTTTACATGTTGATTTCTACAGACTTTGTATCTTCAGATTCTACAGGCAGGTTCTTTTATACAAGTTCAAAGGCTTCTGCAGGCATTTTCATTCAAAAGATCAATTTTCAATACTCGGTCATTTTCCAGGATTAGTTCAAAGCTTTGGTTCAATTGGAAATCTTCATCGGTAAGCATCTGAGTACAAAAGGAGACTTGAACCATTGAACCGTTGAACCATTAAACCACTTTGGTTCAAATGTTCAATAGGTTCAAAGTTTAACAAGTTCAATGTATTTGGCAAGAGTTAAGTGCTTCATCAAGGTTCAAAGTTCAATCACTTCAAATGGTTCATCGGCTTCCAAACATTTGGTCAAATCAAAGTGACATGAACCGTTGAACCATTGAACCACTTTGGTTCAAAGGTTCAATGGGTTCAAGGTTCAATGGCTGGTTCAACCAAAAGAATAGTTCAATGGCTCGGTTCAACCAAGCAGTTCAATGCTTTATTTCATTCAGATGGTTCATTCCCTTTGTTTCAGCATCTTTTGGTTCGTCAATCAGTTCAAAGCCTTGTTTGAACCATTGAACCAAAACATGGTTCAACATCTAGGTTCAACAAAAAGGTTCAATAGTAGGTTCATTCACTTGGTTCAACATCTTTGGCTCATTAAATGGTTCATCACCCAAGTTAAAAAGGTTTGGCGCACTTCATTGAACCATTGAACCGGTTCAACGGATAGGTTCAATCAAATGGTTCAACTGTTTATTTAGAGGCAAGTTCAAATGTTTGGTTCAATGCTTAGTTTATCAACCTATTTTATTCATTGAACCATCAGCTTGAACCATTTTGTTTCAAAGCCTTGGTTCAATCAATTGGTTCAATATATTGGTTCAACGGCAAAGTTCATCCAACGGTTCGTCGGCTTTTTGGTTCAAAAGGGACTTGGCGCGCTTCATTTAACCTTTAAACCGGTTCAACTAATGGTTCATCGGCCAAAGTTTAAAGGGAAAGTTCAACACAAAAGAAGACTTTTCAAAGGACAAATACCCTTGCGGAGGGCAATTAATCAAGAAAAGCACCTTTCTGGAGGATCATTTCTTTTAAGCTGAAAGTTAATTTTTTCATATTTGTTTAAGGCAAAACCCGAAGAATTGTTCAAATACTTGGTAGAATTTTTCCCAAACTTTTTGGCTGTGGGAATTTTCCCCAGACTTTTTGTCTGTGGGAATTTTCCCCAGACTTTTTATCTGTGGGAATCTTCCCCGGACTTTTGTCTGTAAAAATTCTCCCCAGGGAAATATCCATGGGAAACTTTTGTTCGCAGGGAGCTTTCAAAGAATAAAGCCTAGGGAAATATTTCCCCACAGGGATTACCAAAGCAAAAGGGGCTATCGAAGGACCCTGAAGGGTAGGTGCCCTTGCGGGGGACTCTCGGTGGCCAAAATAGAAGGCTATTCTGACTCAACACAGATCACTTCTCAAGGCCCAAAAGTGCAAGTCCCATCCAAAAAGGCAAATCCAAAAGAAGACCAAGGGGTGACACCCACAAATATGTCAAATTTAGGATAATGAACTAGCTGTTAAGATTAGATTGACGGGCATGTAAACATCAATTTTAAAGATAGTGAAATAGCCTTTGATTTATAGACCCGAATGCATTTCTAGAATTCAAGACAAAAAACTAGTTGAAAGCAAGGAAAGGCAGAACAATGGATGAATCCAGGGCCTGATTCAATTAATCTAGAAAGGAGAAATGATGAAGATAAGATCAGACCACTAGGGGGATATTGAAAGTTGTAATCTTTCAATTGCACGACTTGTTTATCTACATTGAGAAGATCAAATGGGTAAAATACCCCAAAGTTCTAGCTTGTCTTCCTAACATTTCCCAACGCATCATGATGTATTACTGTCTCGAGTCCTTTTTGAAGTGGCTATATAAAGGACTTTCTTTCATGGTAAAATGATCTTCTTTTTGATAATCTGAATGAAACTCTACTGAAATTGAGAGGCATCATTGAGACTTTGTGCTCAATATATTGATCATAATTTGTTAATGAAAACAAGAGACTTTTTCAGACTTTGTGTTGTGATATCTATTTTGTTTCATTAATTTAATAAGCAAGATTAGTAAATTTATTAAGAAGGTGTCCTAAAGAATCAACTATGGAGAGACTTTGTGCCCCCACAGCTGCCTTCAGTGTGTTTTCTTTTTCATTGCTGTGTAAAGGAATTTGAGAAGACTTTGAGCTTTCATTGCCCTTCGTATATCACTCTTGAGTATTTCAGGTGTAGACTTTGTGTTGTGTCTTGATTTGTTAGTTACCATACTTTTAGTCATATTCTGATTTTATTTCCAGGACTATTCTTGTGGCTGGTTGAACAGTTCTTTTGAAAGAAGAGGAGTGATGTATGTCATTCTCTTGAGTTTTTCCTTTATTTTATATACATCATCTCTGAAGAAAGAGAGATGGATGTCTGGTCCTACCCTTGAATATTATTTTATGTTTATACATATACATAGCATATCCATAGGGAACCTCCCCTTAATGAGAGGAGAGAGCAGTCTCCTTCTGATGTGATAAACTTACACATTAAGACGACTAATCTTCTTGCTTTGGTTGATAAGACCTATTTTGTTTACCACTACGCTGATAGACAAAATATTGAACCAATAATTTTTGGCAAATCTGTTGGGGAATATACCCATAATCCATTTATAGTCTATCCATTCCATTCACCTCCACACCACAAAAAAAGAACACACAGTTTAAAGCCTCAAGCTTTAACTGAAGCAAAGTCAATTCTTTTCCAATTTCGCTTTACAATCTGGCAGATTCAAGGTATACAAGAAGCCAAAGGGCTAAAGGTGTCATTGATCATGTGTTCGAGCTGGTATAGCAAAGTGATTTTGATCTATTTCCTTCACCATCTCATCTCTAATGAACCAAGAGCTTCCCTCCTACTAAACCCAGATCTCCATTACCAGATGAAGTATCTACTTCTACTATTGATAAAGTTGTGCCTATAATTACTCCTTTAAGATTTGTTATCCCTCCTTTTCAATATCCTATAATGGTAGTTCAAGGCCCCTGGGGTAATGCTTTTGGTCCTCTCAATCTTACTCCTCCTCTACATGAGCTTCCACATAGTTCTAGGAAGAATTTCCCTAAATTCTATGGTGATGGGAAAGTTCATCCTGATGAACACATTACAGCATTCAGTATAGCTTGTGGAGTAATCGGAGTAGAGTTTGAAGATGTAGCAATCAAGCTTTTTATTGAAATACTACAAGGTCCTACTGCAGATTGGTTTTCCATTTACAGGCTCGATCTGTGACTGATTGGAATACCCTAAAAGCTAAGTTTGAAGCCAGATTCAAACTTGCAGAAGATGCACATACACTTCTGGCTCAACTTACACAAATGAAAAAAGAGCCACATGAGCCTATGAGAGACTTCATAGCTAAATTTGACAAGTTGAGAAATAGAATTCCTATGATTACCAGACCTACAGCTAAGAATCTCAAATGTTTTTTCATTAATTTTCAGCTACCTGAAGTCAATTTCCTCTTGAAACGTGTTGGCCAAATAGATCTAGCTGTAGCTCAACTTTTGGCCACTGAAGTAGAAGATGATCTCATCTTAGCAGGGAAAACAAGAAGAGATCCCAATAGAAACAGAGCTTCATCATCTTCCAAATTTCCATCTACAAGCACCACAGATCCAATGGTGCAAAAATTAGTAAATGAGCTCCTTGCCCTCAAAAAACAAATGGCTCAAGGAATGTCTTCTGCTCCTACATACAGAAGGACATTCCCAAATTAGTCATATCAGGGCAATGTTGCCAAAGACCAAAGACAACAAAATCACCTTCCTCCTCCACAAGGAAAACTTGCCTTGGAAGCTCCTCTAACCAATTCAGCAATGGGATATCTTGAAATAGAATTAGAATTCTCTTATCAGCCTAAATTAAATTAAGAAAATGATGCTAATATCATTGAAGACAGTCAAGAAGAATCAGTTGGCAACTCCCATATTGGTTTCCTAAATTATCAGGATGAACTCGAAAGCAAAGGAGAAACTTTAGATGGATCATATGTAGTGTTTACCAGGTCTAAGAACCAATCAATCTAGTAGGCTGATAAAGAAAAAATAGAAGAGTAACCATAGCCAATAGTCACAATTGCCAAATGTGGGACAGCTCTGCCCTTTCGACCAAAAGATCTGGTAATCACTCAAAAGGTAAATACATTTATTGCACCTTCCCCTTCTACTTCTAATTCACAAACCAGCCCACTTCCCATCCCTTCTAAAACTTAGAAAGTTGAAGTACCTTTCTCTATACCTTGCTCGATTCAGCCATTTGACATAATTGATCATGTCAAAAAGACAAAAATATAGATGTCTAAATTTGAGTATTTGCAGTCTAATCTGGATCAACTAAATAAGCTGGTCTAATATGTTAAAAATTAGACCATCAAGTGACTTTTGATTCTCCAATAAATACACTTATTCCAAATAATCTAATTATTACTCCTCCAGCTATTTTTGAAAAATAGAACCCTTCTATGTTTCCCTGTTAATTAATGGCCACAAGCTGAGTAATTGTATAATAGACTCAGGCACATCTGACAATGTCATGCCTGCCAAAGTCACTGAGTCTTTTGGTCTCACATTGACCAAGATGTTTGGCAGATGTTTCTCCATGGAGAACAAGCAAGTGCCATTACTGGAGCAAATCAAAGATGCCCAATTTGCATTCGTAGCCTTTCCAGACAAGAGGATTAAAATGACTATATTAGTGGCTGACATCCCAGCATCTTATGGTATTTTACTTAGATGGAATTTTTGTAAGGACATGGGAGGAGAACTGAACATGGATCTATCTGAGGCAAGGATCCCTGTCCAAGGCATGTTGAAGAGATTACTTCCTAAAAAGGAAGCAAGGTTGTAGTTACCAGGATGTCAGCTCCTGAAGCTCAAATCCTCTTTGAATCCATAGGTATGGGTAATTACTTTTTATATACAGATCATGAAGAAAGACCCTCCATCTCTAATGAGGGAAAGTCTAAAGTAAAACCAGTATATGATGAGATTTGGACTCTAGAATTTGATAGTAGTTGTTCCTCTACTGGTTCTGGAGCCAGAATTGTCTTGATATCTCCTCAAGGAGATTTATTTCCTTCATTCTATAAATTGCAATTCAGTAATACTAACAATACAGTTGAATATGAATCATTGTTGTTGGGCATGAAGGCTACTCAAGAAAGAGGCATCAAGTTTTTTCATGCTAAAGGGGATGCCAAATTAGTGGTCTGTCAAGTGAGAAATTCATATCAGACCAAGAATGAGAGGCTGCGCCATTACCGTAATCTTGTTTGGGACCAAATTGAAAGCTTTGATGCTTTCAACATTTCTTCCATTCCAAGAGAATCCAATGATAAAGCTGATGCACTTGCTATTTCAGGAACTCTTTTAGTTCCTCATTCTAATTTTAAAGAAGCCAAATATACCATTAAGCTGGTCTATAAGCCGAGTGTTCTTGACAATGCTGATCATTGGCAAATTTTCAATGATGATAATCAGATCATTGCCTTCTTGGAAAGAAAAGACAATTTTGTACAGCTGTATTTTGAAGGCAGCGAATCTCAGAAGTTTGAATTTATTTCTAAAACCAGTTCAGATGTAAATGAAGAGTTTATACAGCTGAAAGGAAACAAAATTCCTAAAGGCCTGATTTCTCTCAAAAAGTTATTCAACAAGCATGATAGATTCATCAAGCAACAACAAACAGATTCAAATTTCTCTCAGGGATTTGACCAAGTGAATATGACCAACAAAGAAAATCCAAAAATGGTCAACATTGGTAAGTGTACACTTGAAGAAAAATCCAAATTCACTTCTTTGCTTTGTCAATACATTGATGTCTTGGCATATTCATACGAAGATCTGAAGTCTCTCAGACCTGATGAAATCTACCATCATATTCCTCTCAAGGCTGATTCAACACCTTACAAGCAGAAATCCAGACAATACAATCCAAAAAATTTAGGTACAATTATGTCTAAGATTCAGAAAATGTTAAATGCTAGAATTATTTTTCCAATCCATCATTCTACATGGATTGTGAATATAGTTCCTGTAAGGAAGAAAAATGGTGAAATCCATATTTGTGTAGATTTCTAGAATCTAAATCAGTCATCTCTGAAAGACAATTCCCCTTTGCCAATCATGGATCAAGTGCTTCAAACAGTAATAGGATCAGAAATGTTATCAATGTTGGATGGCTTCTCAGGCTATAACCAAGTTGAAGTTGTTGAAGCTAACCAACACAAGACTACATTCATCACGCCTTGGGGTACATTTGCATACAAAAGAATGCCTTTTGGATTAATAAATGTTGGTGTTACCTTTCAGAGAGCTATGGACATGGCTTTCAAAGATGAAATTGACAAATTCATAGTTATATATCTTGATGATTTAACTATCTTTTCAAAGCGTCGATCTGATCATATGTGCCACTTGCAACAAGTGCTAGAGCACTGTTGATAGAATGGTATTTCTTTGAATCCTAAAAAGTCTATTTTTGGAGTGATAGAAGGGAAACTCCTTGGACACATTGTTTCCAAAGAAGGCATAAAGATTGACTCAGACATAGTCAAGTCTATTCAAGAGCTGAATTTGCCTACAAGTAAGAATGTTGTTCAATCTTTCTTCAAAAAAGTGAATTTCTTACAGAGATTCATCCCTAAATTTGCTGAAAAGACAAGACACATTGTAAACATGATGAAAAGAAAGACTACCTTCAGCTGAACCAAAAAAGGCAAAGCAACATTTTAAGATATCAAGGTTGCTATTGCTCACGCACCTACCTTGGTCTACCCAAATTACCATAGAGATTTCATTATATACAGCTATGTGTCTAAGCATATTCGTTCAGTGATTATTGTCCAACAAGAGAAAGAAGGTATGGAATCCCCCATCTCTTTCATGAGCTGCCCTCTGAAAACTCATGAAATGAAGTATTCAAATATAGAGAAGCATGCTTATGCCTTGGTAAAAGCAGTCAAACACTTTCGCTTCTATTTTTTGAATTCACATACTACTACCTTAGTTCCTGACAGTACAGTCAAGTCTATATTAACTCAGCAGGAGTTTGGCACAAAGAGAGGTAATTAGATTGCAAAGATCCAAGAATTTGATCTAGATATTAAGCCAACAAAGCTGGTTAGAGGTAAAGGCCTTTGTCAATTAATGGATGGCAATAAGCCAGAAGATACACAGCATGAAGAAGCTGAAGTAGATAATACACCAATAGTTTTTTTTTTGTTTCTACTACCAATGAATGGTATTCAGATATTGCCTATTTTTTGACTTATGGAGAATGTCCTGCTCATTTATCTTATAAAGAAGGATAACTATCAGATTGAAAGTTGCCAATTTTGTCCTTTGGGACAACGGCCTGTACAAAAAAAGCATAGATGGAGTTTTCTTTTGCTATGTAGATAAAGAACAGCAGACCCAGCTCTTGAAATCTTTCCATAATCTAGCATGTGGAGGATATTTTTCTACCCCTATGATTGCTCACAAAATTCTATGAGCTAGGTATTATCGGTCGACTCTTTTCCAAGATGCACATAAATGGGTAAGGAAATGTGAACTTTGCCAGCAATTTGTTGGAAAACCCAAGTTGGATGCTCTACCTCTCAAGCCAGTAATCATAGAGGAACCTTTCCAGTAGTGGGGACTTGATTTTATTGGGATAATAAATCCATCTTCAAGTGCTGGACATGATTATGTCCTTACAGTAACTGATTATTTCACTAAGTGGGTAGAAGCAATCCCGACAAAGCATGCTACTTCAGAAGTTGTATGCAACTTCCTGAAAGAGAATATCATTTCTAGATTTAGAGTCCCACTCAAAAATGTTACTAATAATGCAGCTTGTTTCACCTCTCTAGAAATTATGCAATTCTATTTTTATTATGGAATTACTCTCTCTCATTCTTTTAATTATTTTCTGCAAGGGAATGAACAAGCTAAGTCCAGCAATAAAAATTTGGTAACTATTATCAAGAAGCTTGCAGATGATAATCAAAGGACGTGGCATAAAGCATTGGTAGACACTTTGTGGGCTGACAGGATCACACCAAAAAGGGCAATTGGTATGTCTCCTTTTCAACTTCTCTATGGTATTAATGCTGAGATACCAATCACTTTAGAGTTACCAGCCTTAAAATTGGTGAAGGCCATTGATGATCAGACATATGAGAGTTCTCTTGACAAAAAAATCATGTGCCTGACTCAGCTGGAAGAACAAAGAACCATGGTGGTGGACAAAATTGTTGTTCATCAAAATTTGATTAAGAAACTTTTTGATCAAAAGGCTAGAAATTGTGATTTCCAGATTGGGGATAAAGTCATGTTGTGGGATAAAAGAAGAGAGCCAAAAGGGAAGCATGGAAAGTTTGACTCCCTTTGGAGAGGCCCATTCATAATTTATCAGCATATGGGTGAAAATAGCTTTTTGTTGAAATACCAAGATGGCACACTCTTTTCTCTACCCCATAATGGGCAGCATCTGAAACACTTCAATTCTTGAAGTATCAGATCATTGCCTCTTTATATATGTATATTTGTATAGTTTTAATTTATATTTTATTTTGTTTGTTTTCATTTTTGATGCCTTTAATTTTTGGAAAGCATGCTCTGAAGCCCAATGGTACACTTGAAGACACTAGATATTCTGAATTCTACTCCTTTCAATTCATTTTGTAATTGACAGAAGTTCCCCAGCTAGAGCCAGCTGTTGTCTCCCAAAAATAGCTTTCATTTTTAGGACAACATTTGAATTAGTTTGGTCTTATAGACCAAAATTTTATCTTCCATTTTCAAAATTTTGTCTTAGACATTCAGATTCCTCATTTTCAAAGCTTCTCAAAAAATCTACAGACTTTGCTAGTCAAGTTCAATGGATTTTACATGTTGATTTCTACAGACTTTATATCTTCAGATTCTATAGGTAGGTTATTTTATATAGGTTCAAAGGCTTCTACAGGAATTTTTAGTCAAAATATCAATTTTCAATACTCGGTCATTTTCCAAGATTAGTTCAGAGCTTTAGTTCAATTGGAAATCTTCATCGACAAGCATCTGAGTACAAAAGGAGACTTGAACCATTAAACCACTTTGGTTCAAAGGTTCAACAAGTTCAATGTCTTTGGCAAGAGTTAAACACTTCATCAAGGTTCAAAGTTCAATCACTTCAAATGGTTCATCGGCTTCTAAACATTTGGTCAAATCAAAGTGACTTGAACCATTGAACCACTTTGGTTCAAAGGTTCAACGGGTTCAAGGCTCAACCGCTGGTTCAACCAGAAGAATAGTTTAATGGCTCGGTTTAACCAAGCAGTTCAATGCTTTATTTCATTCAGATGGTTCATTCCCTTTGTTTTAGCATCTTTTGGTTCGACCATTTGTCTCGTCAGTCGATTCAAAGCCTTGTTTGAACCATTGAACCAAAACTTGGTTCAATGTCTAGGTTCAATGGAAAGGTTCAATAGTAGGTTCATTCACTTGGTGTAACATCTTTGGCTCATTAAATGGTTCATCACCCAAGTTAAAAAGGCTTGGCGTGCTTCATTGAACCGTTGAATCGGTTTAACGGATAGGTTCAATCAAATGGTTCAACTTTTTATTTAGAGGCAAGTTCAAATGTTTGGTTCAATGCTTAGTTTATCAGCCTATTTTATTCGTTGAACCATCAACTTGAACCATTAGCTTAAACCATTTTGGTTCAAATCCTTGGTTCAACCGATTGGTTCAATATATTGGTTCAACGGTAAAGTTCATCCAATGGTTCGTCGGCTTTTTGGTTCAAAAGGGACTTGGCGCGCTTCATTGAACCTTTGAACCAGTTCAACTAATGGTTCATCAGCCAAAGTTCAAAGGGACAGTTCAACACAAAAGAAGACTTTTCGAAGGACAAATACCCTTGCAAAGGGAAATTAATCAAGAAAATCACCTTTCTGGAGGATCATTTCTTTTAAGCCAAAAGGTAATTTTTTCGGATTTGTTTAAGGCAAAACCCAAAGACTTGTTCAAATACTTGGCAGAATTTTCCCCAGACTTTTTGTTCATGGGAATTTTCCCCAGACTTTTTGTCTATGGGAATTTTCCCTGGACTTTTGTCTGCAAGAATTCTCCCTGGGGAAATATCCACGAGAAACTTTTGTTTGTGGGGAGCTTTCAAAGAATAAATCCTGGGGAAATATTTGCCCACGGGGATTGCCATAGCAAAAGGGGCTGCCGAAGGACCCCGAAGGGCAGGTGCCCTTGCGGGGGACTCTTAGCAGCCAAAATAAAGGGCTATTCCAACTCAACACATATCACTTCTCAAGGCCCAAAAGTGCAAGTCCCATCCAAAAAGTCAAAGCCAAAAGAAGACCAAGGGGTGACACCCATAAAGACGTCAAATTCAAGATAATGAACTAGCTATTAAGATTAGATTGACGAGAATGTAAACATCAATTTTAAAGATAGTGAAATAGCCTTTGCTTTACAGACCTGAATGCATTTCCAGAATTCAAGACAAAAAACCAACTGAAATCGAGGAAAGGTAGAACAATGGATGAATCCAGGGCCCGATTCAATTAATCTGGAAAGGAGAAATGATGAAGATAAGATCAGACCGCCAGGTGGACATTGAAAGTTGTAATCTTTCAATTGCATGACTTGTTTATCTACTTTGAGAAGATCAAATGGGTAAAATGCCCCAAAGTTCTAGCTTGTCTTTCTAACATTTCCCAACACATCATGATGTATTACTGTCCTGAGTCCTTCTTGAAGTGGCTATATAAGGGACTTTCTTTCATTGTAAAATGATCTTCTTTTTGATAATCTGAATGAAACTCTACCAAAATTGAGAGGCATCATTGAGACTTTGTGCTCAATCTATTGATCATATTCTGTTAATGAAAACAAGAGACTGTTTCAGACTTTGTGCTGTGATATCTTTTTTGTTTCATTAATTTAATAAGCAGGATTAGTAAATTTATTAAGGTGTCTTGAAGAATCAACTGTGGAGAGACTTTGTGCCCCCATAGTTGCCTTCAGTGTGTTTGCTTTTTCATTGTTGTGTAAAGGACTTTGAGAAGACTTTGAGCTTTCATTGCTCTTCGTATATCACTCTTGAGTATTTCAGGTGTAGACTTTGTGTTGTGTCTTGATTTGCTGGTTACCATACTTTTAGTCATATTCTGCTTTTATTTCTAGGAGTATTCTTGTGGCTGGTTGAACAGTTCTTCTGAAAGAAGAGGAATGTTGTCTGTTATTCTCTTGAGTTTTTCCCTTTTTTTGTATACATCATCTCTGAAGAAAGAGAGATGGATGTCTGGTCCTACCCTTGAATATTATTTTCTGTTTATACATATACATAGCATATCCATAAGGAACCTCCCCTTGATGAGAGGAGAGAGCAATCTCCTTCTGATGTGATAAACTTACACATTAGGATGACTAATCTTCTTGCTCTAGCTAATAAGACCTATTTTGTTTACCAGTACGCTGATAGACAAAATATTCAACCAACAGATAGATCATTATTATTCTTTTAGTGTCATAGAATTACATGTGAGTCAATAAGATTTTTCTTATGGCTTAAGTAAAGGAATTACATGACTGTAGCTATGATTTATGATGGGTTTAGCAAATGTATCTTACTTGGATGATGTATTGCACCCTCTTGTTTACTATTATGTAAGTTGATTGTTTTTCTAATTAATATTATGGTTGAGTAATGGAACCTTTATTAAGAGGGTGATTAAATCCCTATAGACAATCATTTCCTCAATTTTTTATATGGTCGTCAGGCCGACTCCTCCCTAAGAGGGGGAGGATGTTATGACCCCACCTTTGTGCACCTCAACATGGCTATTTAAACATTGATATATCATGTGTATAGTTGATTTATAAACTCCCTTGCTTAGCTGGACTATGTATTAATTTTTATGTTGTGATTCTTGGCCATAGGTTGATGTATATATATCATGTTTTAAATTCTAAACTTGATAATGTATAGATTATTGATGTACTTGATATTGATTAGAGTTCATTACTACTTTATTGTTTTATGTATTTTTTGGATCAGATATTATTGATGCATACACTTAGTAGTTGCAGGTTTTGTTTATGAGCTAGGTTGGATGTTAACATTGGATTTTGGGTTAGTGGAGTGGTTCTAAATAGTCAGATGGGTTCTGATAGGTAACTTAGTATTCTTGATTATGTCATGCCTTTGGTTAGTTATGTTATTCATTATGCAGTCTTATATTATTTTTAGCTTGTTACTTTTTTCTTTTACATCATGTTGTATGGTTGTTGATCCTTGTGTGTTGAGTTGCATTGTTTCCATCCTCTCGAACTTTCCATTTTCTCTCTCTCTCCCATGCACATGTCACCACCTTGGTCTTGTTGGACTCACCCTTACTTAACTTAGACTCCTTAAGAGACCTACCTAGACCTACCCCAAGACACCCCCTTCTACATGACTTATTACCTTGATGACTTTATAATTATTAATGACCAAGTTGATTGGTCATTAGGGCTTTCAAACATTTTAAAGGCATTCTAAATAATATCTATTTTATTATTATTTTACTTTTTATTAATTGCTTTTATCATTTTGTGGCTTTAAACATTTAATTAGTATTCTAAATAATATATGTTTTTTTATTATATAATTGATAATTAATTATGTTTATTATCTTATTGGCTTATTAGTCATATTTTGAAAATGGGTCATTAATGACCATGCCTTTGGAATTAGAGAGGGTAAGGTCACATGGGAGTGGGTTGATGGAATTGGGAGATACTTTTCTCTCTCTAATTCAATGTGAAAGGATAGGGGAGTATGGCATGTGGGGAGGGAAGCAAGAAAAGTTATGGGGTGGTTGGGAGAAAGGATGCATAGGGGAGAAAAAGGAGGATATGTAGAGAAGAGGGAAGGCATAAGGGAGAAGGTAAAAAGGAGGATGTGTAGAGGAGAGGAATGGAGGTGAGAGGATAATAAAGAAAAATGCATGGAGAAGGATAGAAGGGGAGAGACTGTAAGGGAAGGAAAAATGTAGGGGATAAGATAGAAATAAAAATGTAGGTGAAAGTCAGAAAGAACACAAGGGAAGGTAGAGAATTCTTAACTTTGGCATTGGATTGTGGACACGGGGGTTGAGTTACTCTAATGAAGGTAATTTGGCTTTGGGTATTAACCTGTTGACACTATTATGCTTCATTTTCTGACTGGTAAGTCACCTTCGACTGCAGATTAGTTATTCTATTGAATGAAAATGTTTGTTGTTAAAACCAATATATATTTCACCATTATTCCTTTTGACACAAAACTTGCAATAATGAAATTAATTATGTTTATTATTATTTTCAAACATTGTTTATTCAAAGCCTCAGCTGGTGAATACATAATTATTCATAGAATTATGCATTTTCAAATTCGGTATGGGTATGGCATGACCTTGCAAACTAAAACCTACTGCTGCATTTTATTTTGACTGGGTTTTAAATTATGACCATGCCCTTGAGGGATGTTGTGAAAAGTAGAACTAGATGTATTTCATGTTACTATGTTATTAAATGTTGGAACTAACTTCTATTAACCTTGCATATACAATGAAATGGATGTAATGAGACATCTGGGTATGTTATCAACCCCTGCACTTATTTAGAATGATACCAGCCTGCATCTTTCCTTCATTTTATTCCTTATAGCCTGTAAATACCCTGATGGGTTATTGTACCCTATTCTTTGGTTGAGTATGTAAAAGAAGTCAATTATATAAGTAGAAAATGGAAAATGACTTGTTTTGTCTTAAATCTTTAAGGTAGAATTTACTCATTGTTATTATATATTTTTCCCATCTTTGAATATTTGATTGGGGTTAATATTCAATGTTATGGGTAGAATAATGTTTTTTATATATTTAATTATCCTTCCCACATGGAAAACTGATTTGGGTCATATTGAAGTTGTGGATAAAATTATGTTGGTATTATAGATTCTTTGGATTAAACATTGATTGGGAATCCTCCAATTTTATGACTGCATTTATATGTTTCTTCAAATCACCCTATGGATAGGAATTATTCCCTTGGATGGTTACGTTGTATATTGAATGACACTTCAAATCATTCTAAAATGTTTTGGAATGTCTCATAATTGAGAAGAATTCATATACATTTCATTGTTAATAAATGTTGGACCCTCTGTGTGTGTGTGTGTGTGTGTGTGTGTGTGTGTGTGTGTGTGTGTGTGTGTGTGTGTGTGTGTGTGTGTGTGTGTGTGAGAGAGAGAGAGAGAGAGAGAGAGAGAGAGAGAGAGAGAGAGGCATTGTCTATACCTTCCTTTATACAAACTATTCATTCACGTCCTCTTGAATAAGCTTGAATTGCTAGTTATATGATTATGTTTTTGGGTGAAGATGTTCCATGTGTATTCTATTAGTATGATTCAATTTTGGTTTTATTATGGAATTTTATATGCTTGGTACATTGTTGAATTATGGTAAAATGGAAAAGCCCTGTTAGTTTCATTATCTTGTAACGAGGGTCTTTGATTTTATTTAAATAGTTTAATGGTCTGTTATCCCCTTATCTCATATGACCTAATTTTAATATTCGAGGATCATATGAGGTTGTGAAACCTCATGATGATCCTCCAAATCCCCTATATCAATTATTGGTTAAAAATTGATTCATTATTTGTTTGACTGATGGAACCACTACTACCATTTGTGAATTGTTTTAAATTGTTAGATCGATTTTGGGATTTTAATGGATTATTATATTAGTTTGTTATCTTTGGAATGTTGTATGGCTGATTTGCCTAATTTTCATGCTTAGTTGATTTTATTGTTGGTTCTTGACTTAGTTGAGTATAAAGGTTAAGTTATATTTTTTACTTCCTATTTTGTTTTATGACTACATGAAGTGTATCTATGTTGGATCACCATTCCCAGACTAGACTCAAATAATTAAACACTAGTTGGTATGATTGTTATAGATTTTTAGCAGGAATAACTTGGGATGATCGTATGCTTGGAGGGGATCCAAGTTGGTTATATTGGAAGCTATAGGAAGGTATTTAGTTTTAAATCAATTACTATATTATTTGACAGCTTGTGGATGGTTATTCCTTCTTTCAATTTATATCAAGGATAGGTGGTTATTTAAGTCTTGCCTTAGAATGGTGATTGTTTCCTTATTGGCATTATTTTATTGTGTTGTGATGTCCATTGGTTTGTAATGTAACTTTTTCAAACTTCTTCCTTGACCATGTTTGTTGAAACCACCATCTAGCTCATGATTGAGGTGGTAAAGGCCACCAATGATTGAGCTCATAGGGCTGGTTAGGAGGGCTTATCTATTTAGTTTTTGTTGATCCATTCCAAGATGACTTCATGGATAGGTATGATATGTCTATTATTGTTTTATTACATGTTTTTATTTCCTTCTTAGCATAACATGTTATAATGTCTTTATGTAGCATGATTAGTAGATGTAGTTGTAATTACTCTCATTGGATTTCAATTTAGTTACATTGGTTTTATAGTATGTTAACATTATGTGTGGATAAGGATCCTTAAAAAATAAGGAATAGAGGCTTATAGAAATTAATGTGAGGAAATATGTGGAATTGTACTTTCCATTTATGAATCTAGTCATTTATACATACTTGGGTTTTATCTTTTTAATGATAGTTGATTACCAATGCTAAGGCTATATTGGAAAATTACCTTGTTATATAAATTATGGAGTATATGGTATATGATGCTATGCATGTTTTTGTGTGGCATTTATTCCTTATTCAGTCTTATAAAACTTCTATAAATTTACTTGATTTGAACCATCACAGAGATGTTGGTGTAGATATTGCTTAGGCAAATGAATTTCACATGTCTGGTAATTTGAGCATGCTTGAGTATACTAGCTTGGATTATTAGCAAGATAAAATCTAAATTGTCAATATTTGTTGGGGTATTATCTAACAAGTTCCTAGGATACGTATATGTCTATATGCTTTATGGTTGTCCTATACATGTAGTGGTTACTCTTATGATAGTGTGAGTAGATGGAGTTATGCTTTAGTGATTTTTAATTGTGTATGGAGTATAGAAAATCATTAAATGTTGTCATTAATCAATACTTTTGTTGTATGGTTCTTAACTCTTGAAGTTCAATTGATTACATTGTTTAAAAAATAATTTTATGAGTTGAATAGTTGTTAAGGCTACCTATTATGAAGGTGTTTTCATTTTAACATTTGGAATAAACCACCTGTTTATGGTTGAATAAAGTAATCTTAAATCATTTTCTATCTAAATTCAATGGTAATTCTTTATGATACATTCCCTTAATTATATTATATATAAATGAATTTGCTAAAAATATATAGGTTGAATATCACTTCTATGTGTTGGCATGTGCACTGTCTGATTCTCTTATTATTGAATATACATATTACATTATACTCCTGTTGACTAGAATTCTCATTGAGTAATGCATGGATAATGAGGTGAGGTTTTAGGTGTGCTTAGCTCTTGTAAAACCTAGTTAATTAAGTGTTCTCTAATTTAGTTCATAATATAACTTGGTGTATGCTTGAACAAACCTTAATGGCACATTGGAGGAATGCCCCACTCTACTATGTTTGGATTTAGTAGGAAATCTACAGTATGCATGTATTTGTGGTACTTAAATTTATAAAATACTTTACTAACCCTATTTTAACACACTTGAAAGGATGGTGTGTGGATTTGGGTGGCTTCATTATTAAACCCCTTGGTTTTAGGAGAGTTTATGTCTCAACTTTTAATTTTTTGTAATAAATTTCTGATTATAGTATGGCTAAAACATACTAATGTAAGCACAAAATTTTAATTTATTAACATGTTCTCCTTACATGAAATCAAGGGTAGATCAAATATAATCACTGTCATGGAATATTTACATTTGGTTGTAATGTGCCTTAATCATATTGATTTCCTTATGTATTACATAACATTGGTTGTTTGCCAATATAGAATCGTTATATTGATCCAATAATTGTCTACCCCTACATAAATATCTATTATGTGATGAATAAGATGTGAGTTTACCTTCATCCATTTATTTATATGGTTAAAAGCATACTTATAAATTGTATGTGTATGAACTTAGCAAGGATTGTGTGGGCAATAGTGCAGTGACCTTTAGGTTGTGAGGAGGTGATAACCTCAATCGGTAGCACTTGAATATTTGCCTACAGTGTCTTGAGTCTCTTTTCATCATGATTACAACCTATTGATTCAAATGATATCTTTATTGTAGGATTAAAGAGACTTAGCCTTTTCTACATGTATTCAAATAGCTTTGGTTACTATTTATGTTTATTATGTTGATACTTTCTTAATTGATATCTTAGACAATGTTTCACCTATTCTCTTATCATGGACTCATTATGACCCAATGATGGCATAGAATTTTAAGGTAACCTTTCCAGTTGTACGTACGCACTTATGCTAAGTGAGTATCGCTTAATTTAATAAGTGAGGTTTGGGTCTATTACATGTTTAAATGCATACTCTGATATGAAACTTCAAAAAAAATTGGGGTTGTTACACTAAAATTTTCATAATTTTTCAAGGATTCATTTATTTTTATGGATGTTTTAGTTTCAAAACCCTAGCTTTTAGGCCTACAGGATTGTAAGCTAGTCAAGAGCTAACGATAAGAATAAATTTAAAGTTTGATAAATATTATTCAAATATACCAATTGAATAAAGTCTATCCCATTAATATATTTCCTTTTAGTAAATCTTAATCCTTGAATAATCGTAAAAGATGAGGAAATATTAATTTTCTTGACTGTTATAGCACATTTATTGATTATGTAAACCTATGTACTATGTTTTCAGACTTGTACTATGTATAAATAATATTAAATAAATCAAATATTATTAAAAATTTAACAATAACATCCACCTATATTGTATACATGATTTAAATTTAAACATGCAACTCAAAAATGTTCTTTTTCATTGATTTTCATCCAAATGTGATACAATGGTACAGTCAAAACCATTATTTTCAAAACTTTTCTCTTTTATTGCTTATAATATTGAGATTATTGATATTATTCTCACTTGTCTCTTCTTTTATTTCTTGTTACACACACTCCTCTTTTCTCATAACTCCCTTCACTCCAATGTCCTCAAACTACCTAACTAACTTGGTAACTCACCCAAATCTTAACCTTTATTGAGTTAGACATAATTAATTATGAGATAAGGCATTGGGTTTAGTATAATACAAGTACTAAGAACTTATTTTACCCCATAAAATGAATTTAATTCCCATTTTTATGCACTACAAGATAAGAAAAACTCAAAAAACCCTCAAAATTAGTTCAAAAATCCAAATGTCTATTTTGGTAGGAAACTAGCCAAAATGAACTATTCAAAACAAAATGAATCATAAATAAGCTTCTTATTGCACCAAAATGTCCCCTTAGACATATAAAATACCAATAAAAACAAATTTGAACATTATATGTGCATTCACCTGTATCAATAACACCTTACAAAATTTTAATATACTTTCATTCTAGTTTTAATAGTAATTATTTACTGGAAGAACATAAAACGACCAGTCACTCTTTTTAAAATTATAAACCTAAATTAAAATTTATAAAGTACATTTTTTTTAGGAAAGAGGGTATGCATGATATAAGTAAGTACATAATAATTTTGAACTTTGCTTGTTTGAGTAGAGGGAGCTCATCAATAATAGCCTCAAAGAACCAAAATTATTCATTGATGAGAATAGAAATAAAATATATGTCACATTGACAAGAGACAAAACTTAGGTTATGGTTACATCACATATAAATTTATGTCATAATCCATTTCCATTATTAGCAATAGAGGAATTGTTATTATGGTAATTGGCATGTCTGTAGAGCACAACTCAAAACCTAAAGTTAGATCCAATTTCTTTAAAGAACTCAAATGCATCAAGATCTTGTAAACAAGCTAAATAGAAAGCTAAAAATCCAAGGAAGTACCAAAAACTATCTGAGGTAGAACCCAAATAGGTGATTAGGGTCAAGCCTTCACATTCTAAATCTAACACTAGTAGGGAAAAGAAAAAAAGTTTAAAAAGGCACACATAACCCCAAAAACAATAATCCACCTAATCAATGAATAATACACATTCTTTTCCAAAAAATGCATCAAAAGAAAACAAATTAGCCTCATATACAAACTTTTTCATAGCTCTACCCATGGAAAAGGCCACACTATCCTAGAAATATATTCCACTAAGTATAGGGAATCAGCCATTAATTGATTAAGAATGAGATTAATTTATTTAGATGGAGGTTTTTTAGAAAGTCAAAGATTATTGAATGTCCAATATAGATTTTCCAACAACTCTTGAGTCATTTCATATTGTAATAGGTAGTAAAACTATAGCATAAGAGATGATCATTTATTAACCCTAAGCTAAGGTAAGACTTTCATCTCACTCTTCTTCTCTACCTCAATATATTCTAGTGACACTATCATATGATGTATAAAAATTTCATATGAATTTGAAATCCATTCAATGCACACAATAAGTTATTTTGTTGGAAACCAGAGCTACTACACCTGGCAATCCATTGATGAGTAACTTCACAAATCTATATGTGATAAGGGACATTTCAAAGGGATAGAGACATAGTTTTTTATAACTTTATATGATAGGTAAAATTCCATTTCCTTGAAAATTTTGTAAGAATATATTGAATTGAATTCCCCCATAGTGGAAGAAGGTAGTAATTTGAAAGGAATGAAAAATATAGAAGAGGAACTGACTTAAGAACCACCTTCTAAATCTCATGTCATAGAGACTAAAGATCAATATCATGTTGAATATTCTTCTCAGTTAGACTCAATATCTACAGTCACACATGTTAGATGTTATTTTACTATTTAAGGATCTATATACAGTGCAAAAGGACTTAAAATCAATAATCCCATGATGGTGATCATAAGTATGAAAATTTGAATATGGAGGAATGGGAGCACTTTTCAGACACCAAAGTTCATAACCCAATTATGGATAATGCTCAAGATGCAAATCATATTGGTAGAAAATCATCAAAACACTCTAATAAATAATATTGGTCAATAGATCATATTATTCATATTAGGAAAATAAAGAAAAAATATGATTTATTGGTACATATTTTTTACTTGTTGAATATCATATCAGCTAGTAGTGGACAATTGCAATCAAATCCATCTTATCAAGATATTATTTCTCCTCATACCTTGAAAATTGATACCTCCATTTTTTTTTAGTGAATAAAATTTAGATGGAGCATAAAATTGGTATATTTTGTTTCATCATGAGTATGCATATTTCTTCAAGACCAAAAATAAACTTCAAAATACCTTGATGAAAGGTGTTCTAAATATTATACATGAATTTTGGGATTTATAGGTGAAAATATATCCCATTTTATTGGCTAACTTATCAAAATCTACATACATTTGAATAAGCATAATGGATTTAAACAAAGGATATCTAAAATAAAGAAATAATTAGAACAAGAAGTCCACACTATGAAACAACATATAGCATAAGTCCACAAAAATGAGGAGGCCATCATATTAGGAAGGCCTTTATTTAAATTGGTTTTTCTCTAGTTAGAAGAACATGATTTGCTTAACAAGCTATGTGAAAGCATCAAGGTTGGAAGTGATCACATATGGAATGAAGAGTTTTACATTCCTTAATAAGTGAATGTATAAGGAGGATAATCAAATTCAAACTATTCTAACTCATAAGATAGGGGATAGCAAGAGTAATAAATCCTCATTTATAATGATCAAATGACATCAAGAATGGGTTAATTATATTCTTATTGATGTTTCTATTGAGATTAGCCTAGTAGGATATTACTCCAATGATCTGATGCCCTCTTAATGGATGAGGTTAGTACCAATTTGTTTATGATTCGAGGATGGATTAGTCATTTGGAGGATGTTATGGGAAAATGTGAGACTATTAAATGTGATATTATGTCAATGGTGCCAAAGGTTAGTGTTGTCACTTGGATGCACCATATGATAAGAGGTTTTCTAGGCCTCTAATCCAAGTGGAAAATTGGGACATATCACTTGCTTTGGGTGAGCAAAATTGTGAGATGAACCTCTAGATTAGGGGCTAGCTCCCCTTGATACACCATTGAAGCTCATATTCCCACTACTAAAAACTTAGGAGGAATGAAAAGGGTTCTAAAAATAAACCTATTATACTAGAGGTGATGCACCAAAAATATTTTTCTCTACTCTTAACTTTGACATACCCTTGAAACTATTGACAAATAGTACATACACTTCATTCAACATCAATCTCCCCTCTCACATCAGTGTTTCAACGTGGGGTCTTGTAGATGACATAGGGTAGGGGAAACTAAACCATAGGAATTCTAAGACAATATATTGAATAGCCTACTCACTTACACCTACATTCTATTTAGACACTTCTTGTTGACCTGTAAGAAGGAAAACACAATACACTAGGTACCAATGGAATAAACATGTGAAGGTAAAGGAAATTACACCTGCACAAGACTAAAACTAAGCATGTACACTTAAATAAATATTTGAATGAGGTAAATCATTTGTATATATTTTTCAAGGTAAAATTTTAGCATGGCTTCATACTCAGGTAGAGAGATCCCATAAAATGCTAAAATAGCCAAAATTTATAGAAGAATTGGGAAGGTAGAGAGAAGGGAAGTCCAAGAGTCACTTTGACATGTGTTTATCTGATAGAATAAGTTAAAATTGCATGTGTAATAGAGGCGGGTCAATATATTCCATGTCATAGTGTATACTTGTCCAAAACAATTCATAAAGATAGTGAAAAGTGGCACAAAACTACCATTTTGGCATAAGAAACTACCCACCTAAGTTGCCTTCCAAAACTACCTTTATCACTAAAAATAATCATGTATAATGATTGGTATGAGAAATAAGGGTTACAAAAAATTCCCTGCATTCATTGGATTGATGCCTGACCATCCCTATTCTTGTGGACATGTAAAATCATCACTGGTAGTTTTCAAAAGACTCTTTTTCATGCACCTTCTCCACTTGGCATTAAAAACTCCTCAATTTTAAAAATTTATCCATGAACAAGATGTAATAACACTTTTAAATATCTTCCCTACTACTAGTTACAATAAAAAACCTTTAAAAAGTCTCCCTAATTATTTTTCATCACTTTCCCAAGTGTTCACTATTTTGGCTCACTAGAATAGCTAAAAGTGTGAGTCTATTTAGGACACTTAGAGTTTGATTTAAAATATTATATGAATTTTTGGAGTTATCTCAAGTGTATATATTCCTTCCAAAACTTTTTTCATCCTCTAACTCCTCTTGTAACTTGCACACCACTCAAAATGGCCAAAACAAGCCTGGTTTTCCCTTGTTATTTATAATTAAGTATAATTAAATCACATGTGTGGAATATTCTAAGAGTCCACTACAACTTTTAGTTGTTTTCATGACCATCCCCCTACATTTAGGTTCTCAAAATGCTCCATCTCTCCAATCAGGTCCTTGTGAGGGTTTTACAAGGGTTTTGAGTGACCTAGACTCTTAACCTTTGTTCATAAAGTTTATACATTATAACACTTTAAAAATTACACTAATATCTCTGTAAGGACCCTCTCTAACATGTCCAATTGGCTCAGAGTCCCATGAAACTATTTGTGAGAGATATGAGTGTCCAAAGTTGATCTTTAGGTGGTTTTCATGCTTCTCGTGAGGGTCTGAGTATGTCTGGAGTTGGATGTGGTTTCTTGTGGAGTTTACAAGCCAAAAAAAAGCTTCTTCACCTCTGAAACTGACCCACCAACCTGTTCAAAATCTTTGGAGAGTTCAATAAGACCATAAAATGGAAGTTGCCCCTATTTTGGAATAAGGGTTATGCCATGTCAATAGGCCTGTTAGCACTTTGTAGACCAAAAAGTGAAAATCCTTACCATCAATTCCTTAAAACATCACACAAAACATTATATCACTTGGATAAATCCAAGACTTGGAGTGACATCTCATAAGGGGTTGGGTTTTCATGTTTTCCTCTAGGCCTGTCTGTAAACCTCCTTGTCCAGACCATATTCTTGGAATCCCAACCTTCTAAAAACATCACACAAAACATTATATCACTTGGATAAATATAAGACTTTGAGTGACATCTCATTAGGGGTTGGGTTTTCATGTTTTCCTCTAGGCCTACCTATAAACCTCCTTGTCCAAACCATATTCTTGGAATCCCAACCTTCTATATTAGTTACTTATGTTCTAATATATTTCCCCCAACTTTAAAAACCTTACCAATTGATCAGAAGGGCCTCTAGGTCACTATCCCTCTCTTTTCCCCAAAACTATCAACTTCTTGCATGAGAGGACTGACCTACCTCTAAGAAAAAATAGAGGATATTAGGCCTGATTTTATGGTAAAATTTAAAGATTTGGGAGATCCAAAATTTCCTTATGGCCACTTTTACCAAATTATTTCCTCAAATTCTAAGTCTAGATGGTCTAACCAACTCAACCTTGCCAAAAGAGGGGTTAAAAAACCTTGTTTTTGCATGTTTTTGTGTAAACCTCCATGTGGCTGATCATTCTATGCCATTCATATGCCTAAATACCATTCCAACATGTTTATCATCCTTATTCCATGCTTATGGATATTTAAGTCCTTAGTAATCTTGCTTGCTATTGAGAATCACAACTTACCTCTTAGAATAAGGTCCTTCTAACCCAACTGTATGGACTGAGGCAACCTTGCTTAGGTGAAAATGTGTTTAGATGTATTTTTTCATGGTCTTAGGCATGTCATTACCTTCAATTTATGTTACCTAACCATTCACCATGTATGAAATTCTTCATACTTCTCCATGGAAGTCAAAACTTGGCACCTTGTCATCACGGACCATTACCCCGTTAGGACTAAGACAGTAAACAGGGGTACTCTTAATGATCTGGTGAAATAAGAAATCACTATATCATCATTAAGATCTTGTGAAAGTGATCAATATAATATCTTGTTAGGCCAAGCTCAGTCTATGTGCATTCATATCCTTTTTTCCTCAAAGCTAGGCATTTTCAATGTTAGGACTGAGACACCTTGCAGGCCTGTAGGTTGTTCTTGTAGGTTTTGACCTCAAATATATGTAATTACTTATTTTCTCTTCTAGAATCATAATATATCCATCATTTCATCTATTTTATGCATGAATTATGCTTCCAAAGACCACCTTGCTCTTGACTATCATCATCCCCAAATTCTGATTGTGTCTACCCACTTTATATAGTTGTAGGTTGTCAGGGTGTATGTTCAAGCCTCAAAATGGGTATGTAAACCTTTGTTATCTCTTATAAACATCATCACATTATTTAATAACTTTACATGCCTTAATTTTATTTAAAACCTCTCTATTACTAACTGAGACCAATCTCTCAAATAGACTGGCTATAGGATGTTATTCAAGCCTGTTGATTGCTTTTTAGGCCATCTGAAGGTCACTTAGGGTATGTGTGGAATCTCTTTAGCTTGTTTGGATTGCATTTAGGATTATAACCTCCACACTTAGGCTCTATCTTATATTTATGATCCTTCAAAACCATATTTTGTGATATCCAATGGAACATTACCCTCACTGCCTTGTGTACCTTGTGTACAAACAGGGGATGGCCAAGAAAGTCACTTGATGTAGTGCTCACATTTCCTACATTGTGAATGCTTATGACACCTTCTTAGAATGTTTGGATATGCTTCCCCAACTTTTTCAAGTTAAATAACCTCCTTAGGTGGTGTCAACACCAACCTTCCCTCCAAAATCTTGTAGATGTCACTGTTTACTTTCAATGTCTTTTTTGCCCTTTTGACAGGTCTCAAAATATGCATGGTCCTTTCCCATTAAATCTCAAACTTGGCATGAAGTTTTCTCATTGATGTGAGAATAAGGTGGGTAAAATAATAATCCTCAAAACTAAATCTATTCCCACCTTATGAAAACCAAAAAGATCCCTAGGAACTCTATTTAGGATGTTTAAGGACTGAGGAACAAAACTCAGTCAGTTAGAACTTTGAATGAAAAAATCCCACTTATGGCCTATGCTAGTATTTATGACATTAAAATCATGACTTTTAAGAATTTTATAACCTTAAAAATACATCTCACCATGTATTTACTCCTTGTATTATCCGTTTAACCTTCTCGTGCCCTTTAGAAGCTGACTAGAGGTACACTTTGTTAGCAAGGCAGTGAACAAGGGAAAGGCAACTTGGTCTGAAGGAATTGACTAATATTTCATAATGGCATTGAATGAAAAAAATTAAAAACATGGATCCAAACACATTGAAACCTCCATGGAGCTCCTTGGACATTGGAAAAAACTTAGGACCTGCACACCCAACTTTGTAAACTATAAAAAGTAAGCACTATAAGAGACTTTCTCAATAATTGAGTTCTCCAAGGCAAGAAGAAGCATGGGAATTAATTTAATATCATATAGAGACACGTATACAAAACATGGAATCATCAGACCAAAAAAATAAAAATGAAGAAGAATGTAAACAGTGACCCCCTCTTCAATGTAATTTCCCAAAAAGCTACTTGGATTGTTAACGATTGTTCAAAGAGGATGATGCACCAAATTTAAACTTATTTTTATGGATGTGGAGTATACTTAGATCCCTATCCACCCCTAAGATCATTTCCTCCAACTTCAAGTGTACGACTCATGGTGAGCACTTAAAGTTGAGCTTTCTTTGTATGCCAAGAGGAGAAAATGAGAAAATAAGTAGCAGAATCATGTTTTTGCATTCTGATTGAAGTCTAAATATGTAAATTAGTTTGTTAAGGTGAATAGTTTCTATTCTCACATTTTTTACTGATGATGGACTTGGGAAGTTTGTACAAGTGCCCAAAAGTTCCTATTTTTTAGGGAAAATTGCCCTTTCTTGATCAACATATGAAATTTCAGTTAGGTACAGCTACTACAAACACTTTAGGACACATTTCATGTTATATGACCTTTTTACACTTTGACACTTCCTAAAAAATCAATACAAATCATTAAATGCACTTAAAATGACCTCTACATGACCCAAAAATGATAAATAGACCTAGGGGACTAATAACCAAAGGTAGTATAGCATTAAATGACATTAATTGACCCTTGAAACACATTATAACATCCATTTAAATCCCATATAGACTCAAAATCTCAATTTTTTGCCTATAGGTTCCCTAGTTTGACTAGAAAGTCAAATTTGGTCAATAGTTAGGAAAGCATTGCATCCACTACTTGAAAAAACTTCTCCTCCATGATAAGTTTTGTCTTTGTTTTTTCAAATTTTGAGCATGGAAAAGCATCACAAGATTATAAAATATTTTCATGTAATAAATGTTCAAATAATATAAATTATAACAAACATGAAATCTCTTGTATATTTACTGTGATTTATTTTATATTGCAAACATTGATGATTGTGCATTGTGTGTCTTCACCTCTAAAATTTTAGAGGTAATTTATAATTAGTATATAATAGTATATATAACTACTCTATTTTATAGAATTTTTTGATTTTATTCTCGTAAAAAAATGTCTAATTATTAATTTCCATGTTTTAGAGGAATGAATGCATGTAGCTAATGTAGGTTATGATAATATATATAAAGAGTTTCATATAAGTAGGGGTATAATATGAGTTAAAATCATCTTAGTTTTAATATGCATGTCTAAAAATAATCACAATTTATAAAAACATCATATGCCTAAAAAACATTGCATGTCTATAAAAAATCATATTCCTATAAAAGCATTGCATGCTTATAGAATCATCACATGCGTGTTAAATAATTATGGGCCTATAAAATCATCACTAGTGTGTAAATTCTTCATTTGTTTTAAATCATAATTTGCATCATAAATCATTATATACGTAAAAAATCATTGCAATCTTATGAAATCAGTGCAAGCTTCAAAAAGCATCACAAGCTTAGGAAAGCATTACAAACTCAGGAAAGCATCATTTAGTAAACATTTGCAAGCTTAGGTAAGTATTGTAGGATTAAGAAATCATCATAGGCTTATATAATCATAGTGGAATTAGGAAAACATCACAATATTAGGAAATTATCACAGGATAGAAAAATGTTGCAACTTAGAAAAGATTAATGTAAACCCACTAATCTAATAAAAGTGCATAAATCTATAAAATTTTAGAAATTATCACAAACATGTTTAAAATTGGATCAATATATTTACCTATATGTTGTAAACTACAACATTTAAATATTTTTGAATTGGATGAATATATTTATTGATTTTCATCCACAAGTGCTTGATTTATTTGTATATTGAATCACCTATTTATTGGAGCTTTTATACTTGATTGTCACCAAATGTTCAAAATTAAAATATTTTCAAGATGAAACATAATTTTTTATTTTGATTATATATATTAGTAAATTTAAAACATTTATGTGGGGTATAATTGGCAAATTTAATTACTTTTCAAATTTTCACTCTAAATTTTTGGTAAGTGTGATACAATGCCCATGGGTGGTGTGGTGATCCAAACACTATTTAAAATACTGGAACATTGATTTTATTGTGATCCAAAAACAACACCCCATTGGGATTAGAAATCATTTGTCTATTTGAGTACGAAATAGAAACATGCATGGGTTTTTTGGTAAACTATTGTGTGGTACAACATTATCCACATATCCAATCCCAAGTCTATAAATTATAAATATTCACCTAAATATAAATATATATTTTTTAACTTCCCCAAGTGATAAGTTAAATAAATATAATCAACATTCAAGACATTCATAATAAATTCATTTTTGTATGTTCCAATAGGGTTGAAATTAAGTTGTCTTAATATTTCATCTTCACTATCATAAAACACATATTCATTATCATTCCACTCAACATTATCATTATATAAAGTATATCATTGAGATTAGTGCCATCTCATATGACTAAATATTTATGTTATTTATGATCAATGATAATCCAATTTCTCTCATGGATTAGTTCCTTCTCATAATATTATATAGTTAATTAGTTCAAGCAATAGGTTAACTAGAAGCTAACGAAGCCTAGATTTAATACCTACATAATGAAATTTAAAGTAACCCCCTAGCCAAAATTCACATTTACTTGTGCTCACAATCGAGCTACCATACATACCTAAGGGATCAAGTCCCAATGTATTTATATGTAAGTTATAGTTTTATTTTGAAGTACACTATACACATACATCATTCATGTTTTGACTTCACTTTTTGTAAGTATAAAATTCTACAAATCCATTTGCTTTGAGATTCCAAACTTTATTATGATCCAAGCGCACCATAAAAAAATATATGAATATGCATTGAGGGGCCATCTAATAGACACCCTTACTGACCCCTTTGCGTATTCATGTAAAATTATTCATGTATGTTTGGCTTATAGCAAAAGAGAAAAATCTTGCATATTTTTTTGGAGCACAAACTCAAATGGATTTTTTTCATTTGTGACAAAATAACCATATCTACTATAGATAATTATTATGTAGTTTTGGTTATTTATTAAAAAAAATCAAATTAATCAAATAAATTCCATAAACATGCTCCCACAATTGTTTTAATAGATAAGCTTATTCTATTTATTCCCAAAATGCCGATATTATGTCAGATCAAATATAGATCTATAATAAAATGTGTTTCTAAATTAATACTAAATAATTGATAGTTCATCTAACCAAAACATCTTGTCTATCATATATCCCTAGTTATTAACAACTATAGGAAAGTTAATAACTTATATAATATAAAGAACTAAAGACGACTATAATTTATATGAATGTATCAAAGAATCAATCAAAATAGAAACTAAGTACAAAGTTCATTTCCATATTTTTTAAACCCCTGTCACATTATTCCCATTTATCAATCCTTGTCTAATCTATTTTAGAGAAGATGAATGGATTTATAAATTACAATAGGTGCTTTGCATTTTCATGAATGCACATTTCCATTTTACACATTCTAATGTGTGTGTGTGTGTGTATACGGTTAGGTTATGGAGCTAAAAGCTTCACTGATGCAAATGGAGGAATGGAGGAGGTTGCTGAGTGCTAAGGCAACCGACGTCGGCATGATCAACCGATGTCGATCATATTCAATGCACAGGGTAACTGACATCGGTCAGGAGTCGGCCGATGTTGGTCACCTCCAGACAGATAGGGACCGACATCAGTTGCCTATGCGTTCTAGAACTATTTGTTGCACGAATAGTTAGTTTGTTGAACGGCCAGTTTGCATGTAAAGACTATTTTTGGTCTTGAGTCTACGTGTCTAATTATTGTAATTAGAAGTCTAATTATTGTTTGCATGGGATCTATATAATAGACTCATGGGGCATGTATTGTAATTAAGGACAAGGAAGAGATCCTTCCAATTGTAATATCAGTTAATCTGTAGGTTGTTGCAAGATTAGGGGAGATCTACATGGTAATTAAGATCAGTTGATTTGCAGGTTGTGCAAAGGAGATCTACTTTGAGTACTTTGAGTACTTGGTGGACTGGCAGTATTGTTACTGACTGGTGGAGGTGAACAACAACTTTGTGTTTGAGTTGTTTGTTGTGACCGTAATTGAGAGAGAGAACTCTTGATCGAGAATTACTGGGAGCCCTAGAGGTGTGGGAAGCCTCAGAGGTGTGAGAAGAGTGTGGCATCTTCTTTATTGTATTTTCTTTCTGGATGAGTTGAATACAAGATTGTTTTGTCTCTCAAATTCTATGTTGTTTTTTATTTCTTGTTACTTGTTACTTCTGGTTAAATTCTGTGTTTAGTTGCTTATACAAGGTAATCAATTGTGCTCCTAATCTTGACAAGTGGTATCAAAGCTTTGGTTAGGTCACTAACACCTTGGTTTCAGAGTGTGTTAAGTGTTTGTTGATTACAGGTCATTCTCAGGGGTTTCTAATTGAGTGGGAGTATAGCAATGGCAGAATAAAGTAAGCTTAGAATGGAGAAGTTTAACGGCAAGAATTATCAATTATGGAGGATGCAAATAGAAGATTATCTATATCAGAAAGATTTGTACTTACCATTGGGTGGGGTTGCATGCAAGCCCATGGATATCAAAGATGAAGAATGGAAGGTTCTTGATCGAAAGGCTATGGGATCTATAAGGTTGAGCCTTGCATCGTCTGTGATATCCAACTTATCATAGGCAAAGTCAATGGTTGAGTTAATGGAATCTTTGGCAAATTTATATGAAAAACCCTCAACTTTGAATAAGGTATTTCTTATGAAGTAATTATTTAATTTGAAAATGCTAGAAGGTGGATCTATACATAGTCATCTTAGTGATTTCCATGGTTTGGTAAACTAGTTAAATTCAGTCAATATTGTTTTTGATGATGAAATTAAAGCTCTCTTAATCTTGTGCTCATTACCTGAAAATTGGGATAGTTTGGTAATGGCAGTTAGCAATACTACGTCTGCTTCAAATATCTTAAAAGTGGATGATGTTGTTAGTATAATCTTGAATGAAGAAATTCACAGGAAAAGCACAAGTGAATCATCAGGTAATTCTTTGAGTGTTGAAAGCAGGGGAAGGCAAAGAGAGAAGATCGAGCAAGGGAGATAAAGGTCAAAGATAGGCAGGAGATCCAAATCCAGGTATGGTAGAGTAATCTATTGGAATTGTGGAAAGGTAGGGCACATAAAGAAAGATTACAGGTCGGTTGAAGATCAGCATGAAGGAAATGAAGAAGCAAATGTTGTAGGTATTGTTGCACAGGATGCTCTGGTATGTTCCTTGGATAAAGTAGAATCTTGGGTTCTAGATTCTAGTGCCTCTTTCCATGCATCCCCAAATAGAGAATTTTTTCATGATTATGTCCAAGGGGACTTTGGAGAGATTTATTTAGGGGATGGTAAGCCTTGTCAAATGGTTGGCAAAGGGAAAGTGCAAATAAAATTGCAGATGGGCAACACATGGGTGTTGAAGGAGGTCATGCATGTCCCAGTCCTAAAGCGGAATTTGATTTCTATAGAAAAGTTGGGTGATGAGGGATGCACAGTAACTCTCACAGTGGAATCTTGGAAAGTTTCCAAGGGTGCACTTGTTTTAGCAAGAGGTAAGAAAGTAGGTACTCTTTATCTATCTACTTGTCTTATTGATTCTCCTTCTGGTTTATCTACTTCAGATGTAGATGCAGAGATGTGGCTTCATAGGCTTGGTCACATGAATAAGAAGGGGATGCATGTTCTTGAGTCAAAGGGTAAGAGTTCAGATCTAAAAAGCATAGATAGAGATTTATGTAAGCAACAAAAGAAAGTGAGGTTTCTTGAAACACATGCTACAAGAAAGGATCGGGTCTATTACACAAAAAGGAAACCTGATGTTTTTGACAAGAAAAGGAAAGCCTTGGTGTTCAAGGAGAAGATGACGGACAAAAATTAGTCACAAGGGCTAAAAAATTTTGAGCAAGGCAGTTTGAACAAGGGTTTGATTCAAAGTAAGCTTGCAGGTAAAAAGTCATCACTCACAGGTAAACACAGTTACTGACATCGATCAGGTGGAACTGACATCAATCAGGGAGGTACCAACATCGGTCATGTGTAGACTAGAGTCGGTGGTGTCAGGCAGGTGGCTACCGGTGTCGGTCAGGGAACCGACATTGGCAGTCAGGTCAGTTGCATGGAACTGACATCGATCGGATGCAGACTAAGGGGTGACCGAGGTTGGTCACTGTTAGAACAAATTTTGGGCAGACAGCAAGCTATCAAGGAGTCTCAAACACCCATGAGGAGGACTAAAAAGGTAAGTAAGCCTCAAATTCATTGTTCCCCTTCTTTAGATTACTTATTGCTCACTAATGGTCAAGAACCAGGAAGTTTTAAAGAAGCAGAGCAGGTAGAATCCAGGAAATAATGGGAGCTTGACATGAATGAGGAATTTGATTCCTTGGATGAGAACCAAATGGAAGATTTGGTAGAGTATCCAGCTAGAGAGGAAGCACTGAGAGATGAAAGGATTCTCAGGTTAAAGAAGAGAGAGAATGGACACGTGAGATGGAAGGCCAGGGTATATGGTCTTGAGCAAGCTACAAGACAATGGAGGTTTAACCATTGTGTTTACTTTACCAAGTTGGATAATATTAGCTACATTATTCTATTACTATATGTGGTGTGTATGCTTGTTGTAGGGTCACACATGCAGGGAGTTGCTGAGCTAAAGGTAAAGTTAGTTCAGAGGTATGTCATGAGGAATCTGGGAGTAGCAAGATTCTTTGGCATGATTATGTCTAGAGACATGGAAGGTCACAGGTTGATTTTGTCTCTAGATGATTATGTGAATAAGGTAGTGGCAAGGTTCAAGATGCGGGATGTAGAACCAGTTTGCACACCTATGGATGGACAGTTCACAGAACAGTGTCCCAATTCACATAATGAGGTTAAGTGCATGGTATGTACTAGACCTGAGTTTGCCCAAGCAGTGGGTGTTGTCAGTGAGTTTGGGGTCAATCCAAGAAAGAAGCACTAGAAAGTTGTTCAGTGGATTCTCAGGTATTTGAGAGGGACCAATAGCAGGTATACATGCTATGCAGGGTCAAGCACTTCTCTACATGGGTATGTAGATTCAGATGTGGCAGGGGACTTGGATGACAGGTGTTGCACCACAGGTTGTGTGGTGGTTGGTCTTCAAGATTGAGCTTGAAAAGGGATACAAGCTAGGAAACAAAGTTAGATGATGTACAAGTATAGGTACAGATGTAGCTATTTATCTCCAAGTAGGAGATTGTTAGGTTATGGAGCTAAAAGCTTCACTGATGCAAATGGAGGAATGGAGGAGGTTGTTGAGTACTAAGGCAATCGATGTCAGCATGATCAACCGACGTCGGTCATATTTAGTACACAGGGCAACCGACATCAGTCAGGAGTCAGCCGACGTCGATCACCTCCAAACAGATAGGGACCGACGTCGGTCAACTGTGCATTTTAGAACTATTTGTTGCACGAACAATTAGTTTGTTGAACGGCCAGTTTGCATGTAAAGACTATTTTTGGTCTTGAGTCTACGTGTCTAATTATTGTAATTAGAAGTCTAATTATTATTTGCATGGGATCTATATAATAGACTCATGGGGCATGTATTGTAATTAAGGACAAGGAAGAGATCCTTCCAATTGTAAGATCAGTTGATCTGCAGGTTGTTGCAAGATCAGGGGAGATCTACATGGTAAGTAAGATCAATTGATCTGCAGGTTGTTTCAAGATCAGGGGAGATCTACATGGTAAGTAAGATCAGTTGATTTTCAGGTTGTGCAAAGGAGATCTACTTGGAGTACTTTGAGTACTTGGTGGACTAGCAGTATTGTTACTGACTGGTGGAGGTGAACAACAACTCTATGTTTGAGTTGTCTGTTGTGACCGTAATTGAGAGAGAGAACTCTTGATCAAGAATTATTAGGAGTCTTAGAGGTGTGGGAAGCCTCGGAGGTGTGAGAAGAGTGTGGCATCTTCTTTATTGTATTTTCTTTCTGGATGAGTTGAATACAAGATTGTATTGTCTCCCAAATTCTGTGTTGTTTCTGATTTCTTGTTACTTGTTACTTCTGCTTAAATTCTGTGTTTAGTTTCTTATACAAGGTAATCAATTGTGCTCCTAATCCTGACATATACATAATGAATCCAACTAAATATAATCATGCAATTGAAATGAAATAAGGCCAAACTAAAACATGTAAGTTTAAGCCCAACAATATTTATAACTAAAATACAACTCTAGATCGAACCTTATTTATTATAGTTTTTTATTTAACCATATTTCCAACTAAGTAATAATAATTATATTGTATTTCCAATTAAATAATTAAACCCAAATCTTCCATTACTTTCAACTAATGGGAAGGCCCCAATTCAAGATAATAATCCCTTTTATCTCCTATTAAACATTTCACTATTTAAATCCAAAACAAGAGTAAGAGAGTGAATAAAATAATAATTTTCTTTTAGGTATAGGACTAAAATCAAGGTCAACTTTGAACCTAACCTCTTCCACACTTAATTTCATCTATTTCTTCCCCTTCCTCCTTTGATTTTTCCACCACTTTCTAGTACCACACAAAAAATCAACTCTCTTTCTTTTTTCACATAGGACTTAATAAATAGACTCCCAATCTTAGATATATACAAAAAAAAATGGTGGCATTATCAAACATTAAAAAAACTCTAGTTAGTTATAAAATAGATCTCCAAAAATAGTAAAAATGTTTCTCAAACTAACAATGTAGAATTTGAGTTATATTTTTAAAACTAAATCAATAATAATCAAAACCATTGAAAACATCTCATGTCTTACACAAAAAAGTTTGAAATTCCATGTTGATTGATTAATGAGTCCATTTCCCATCTATCTCATTACATCATTGCATTCTCACCATGCAAAATCTGAGTAAACATTTTTCCAAGGCTCTACCTGAGTGGTTGGCAATTCACATTCATTATGCCAAAAATGAAGTCAAATATCCTATTCACATTCAAAACCTAACCATAACTCCAACTTATGGTTTATCTTCAAGCCATGATAATCAAAATTTCCAAAACAATCCTCTAAATAAATATGTCATCATATGGATTTGAAACTTCCAAATCTCTACTACAAAAAAAATGTCTGTCCATTTTCCTAAGTTTCCAAAGAAAAATTAAAACATAATCAATACCATCATATCTTATATTTTCATAAATATTTTGAAAATAGTCTCAAAAGAGTATTTTTAGTTTTTTTAGAAAATAAATTGAATCCCTGCACATTGCTATTTAAGTGCCTTCTGCTCAAAAGTTGTCCAAGTGATAAATCTTTCTAGAAGGGTCACTTCCCATTATCTTATCTTTTTATTTGAAAATAAAATCACTTTGAGACTAATGGAATTATATTCTAATGTCATCAAGGTATTATCATAAAAAAAATTAAATCAATTTATAATTCATTTATCCTTGTGAAAATAGGACTTAAAAGTGTGCACTGGTCATATTTGAAAACTAAAAACACAAAAAATGACCAAGTAAAACTTAGTGTAAAAGTAAGTTTTAAACTCTACAACTTTCCCACATGGGAATGAATTTTCTAATAATTTATTTATCTTCACATTCTTTCCATATTTGGATATCATCATAAAAAATTATCACTAAATTTGACCTTATTTGGCTATGTGAAATTAGGTTTGAATAGTTTGCACTAACAAGATTTGGTAACTGGGAAGATGAAGAAATCAATGCATATGTCAATTTTCATGACTACGCACTTTACGCATGAAAATAAATTTCATGTAATTTACTTTATCATTAGATTAATATAAAATATTCCTATGTTCATGAAAAACTTTGGCATAATTTATTATGTTTTGGACCTATGAAACTAGGTTTCAAATGTGCACACTAGCTAGATTTGACAACAGGAACAATAAAAATTGACTAAGTGAAATTTAGTACATAAACCAATTTTGATTGTTGTGAAATTAGCACATGGGAAATAATTTTTTAAGAATTTATTTACCATTTCATTATAATAAAATTTTACTATCATCATTTAAAATTATCACATATTTTGAATTGATTTAACAATGCAGAATTAGGTCTGAAGAGTGCACATTGGGCAGATTTGACAATTGGGAAAACACATAAATCAATATAGAAGGCAATTTTGATTGTTGCATAGTTTGCACTTGACAAATAATTTTGTATTATATTCTCTAACTTTTATTTTAATGACATTTATCTACTCTCATGAAAAATTCATAATAAATAGATGTGTTTTGACTGTATGAAATGCCTTATCACTTTTGAAAACTAGAAATGCAAAAAAAGGAAGTAAAAATCAGTTCAAATTCTAATTTTGCCTTTTGTGTGTTTAATATTTAGGTTGAAATTTTATGTTTCTTAAATTTACCCTTACATATTCTCATCACATTTGGCTATGAAAATTTATATAATTTAATGCTATGAAAATAAGTCTTAAAAGTGCACATTGGGTAGATTTGACAACTAAAAGCATAGGAATCAACGTAGAAATCAATTTTGATTATTGTGAATTTATTACCTAGAAGGTAAATTCATGATATTTATTTTACTATTTTATTCCCCTCACATTTTAATATGGTCATGTAAAACTTATATGAAATTGGATACAATTTACCACTACAAGAAAAGGTTTGAAGGGTGTGCACTTAGTAGATTTGGTAACTGTGAAGATGTAGAAAATGACAAGTAAAAATAGGCATAACCTAGTTTTTAATTTTTTGCATTTCACTCATGGAAAATAATTTTTTTATAATTTTTTCACCTTCAAATTATTCCCACATTTTTATACCATCTTGAAAAATTTCATGAAAAATGGATACGTTTTGACCATGTGAAATATCACCCTAAAAGTGATTTTTGGTAATATTTGAAAACTAGAAAGATAAAAATTAATGCAAAAGATTGTTTTGATTATTTTTAAATTAGGACATGGAAATTAATTTTCTATGAATTTATTCAATATTTAATTCTAATGGCATTTAACTAACATCATGTAAAATTTACGTAGAATTAGACTCCATTTAATGGTATGAAACTCCATTTGAAAAGTGCCTAGTGGTAACAAATGGAAATTGCATTGCGCACCCCAAACACTTTTAAAACTATATATGAAGGCAAAACTAGGTTTCAAAATATAAAAAAATTAGTTTACATGATTTCATTGATGAAATAAGGGCATGTTGTGCAAGCAAAAACAGGTAGGAGTAGTCTTTTTTATCACTTTTATTCTCATTGCCCTCTTGATGACACTAGTATTTTGTTCAAATTTTAATCTAATCTATGGTTCATCAATAATCATCCTATATTACATCTTAACTATTTTATAATTAAACATTTTTTATCCATTCCTCTTCTTCTTGTGTCAAAGTTGTGGCAAAATCAATAGGAGAGGTGATAGCTATGTTTGTCGTGGATGGAACAGGTTAGACCAAAGAAGTGGTGGAGGTAGGGTCTATGAGGATAAAATAAGTTCCAATGGATTTTGGAATGGAAAAAGTGGGGGAATTTCATGTGGTTGAAGTGTAAATGGATAATGACAATGCCATGGAGGGTTGTGTCACCTTTCCTCCCTATATTATTGTCTTTATTGTTTCTAAAATACCTTGTAATAGGCTTTCATCCATTTATCCATTTTGTGTGGGTTATTTGGTCTTAGATATGGCTCTGGTAATTAATGTTTGGTAACCCTATCGTGATAGTAACTTTGGAAAGTGGGTGATGTTAAAAGGTTTCACTATAGTCAGTGTGCCTTTGGAAAATAATTTTTGATGATGAGAAGACATAGGTTTCCTCTACAAAGGGACTTGTCTATTCAATGCCTCTTTAGTGTTTATTATGGAGGAAATAGCTACCATGATATAAGGCATAAGAGTAGTTTATGAAGTAATGGTTTGTGAAATTTGATCTAAAGCTTGAGTTCCTAAAGATAAGATACTCATGGAGGCTACCCTTTAAGACACTCTGGTATAAAACTTTGTCACTTGGATAGGTTTATTAGTCATAGAAGGAGTTGGCATGACATTTTTTCATGTTTACTAAGCTGTTCCATATGGTACATTATCCATAAGAGGCATAGAAGGTGAGGTATAATGTGTCTTGGACTAAAATATTTTATGGGCTACACTCACATTTATAGTAGGAGATCCCTAAGATACAATATGATTAATGGTAGGAGGGACAACACACTATTGAATATTAGAAAAAAAGGGATTGGGTTACATGTGGTATATTTATCCTCTAATAAGTTGAGGAAGGTGATATCCCTTTTAGCACCTTTATTCTAATGGATGGATGTTTGGATGATGATTCATCAACTGGAACCACATCCTCTAGTCTTTCCTCCACTTATTTTACTCATTGTTTCCCTAGAGGATAATATACTATCCCCACTCTTTGGATATTCTGAGAAAACTTTTCATCATTATTTGCATTCATATATATCCATTCATGGGGAAGTGAATGATATGCATAGGAATATGGTACTTTCCCCTTGAGTGATCACAATTATGATTTTACCATCCCCTTGGGGTCCCATCTTCTAAGGTTGTTGTCATTCAAGTTGAATGAACATCTATGTGATGTTGTTGTTAGTATTTTTGGCCATGATTTGAAATCACTTCCTCTAATTTTTAATGTTATAAGAGGATAGGGATCTTGTTTATTCTCTATACATTTCCTTCAAATACCCTATAAAAATTTTATGTGTAATCTCTTATTTTACTAGTTTTTATAACACATACCAAGGAGGTTTGAGAGGGTAAACCAAAATACCCTTAATTTTGATGATAGTAAAGTTGGTATAGTACCAATAAGCCCCCATATTATCAAGTGATTTTCTAATTTATTCTAACAGTTTGGGCATTGAAGTCTCATTTATATCCAAATATAGTGGTGGGTATAAACAATCACAAATCTCCTCAATAAACATTTAAAACCTTTGTAGATATAATTTGGAGAACATCATGTGCACTGAGATTCTAGAAGCAGGGGTCTACCTTTAATGAGTGTCAAAATGGATGGTCACATAAGTATCATCTACCAAGGAAGACATCATATAAAAAAATTACCCTTAATGCACTCTTTTAATTTGTTGTGTTAAATTAAAGCCTATAATCTCCCCAAATGCAGGTGTCTACCCATCATTTACTAGCATCACTAGGAAAGGAACCCATATCTTATCTACATGGATAATATTGGGTGCTCCAAATAATCTATTCATTAGTGTTATCCCAATCCTCACACTAGGTCTAAATTTCTTAATGGGACTTTGGTTGATGTTAGCTTTGTCAACCCAATGATCAGGATTCTCTAGCTAATCCCTAATAAATTCCCTTAAATTTTGGATGTTCGACCATTCCAAAACTACTGCTTGATTATAAATTAGGGTTGGCAGTTGCAACCTCTATTTCTAATCTTGTGAGGAGTGTTATTTGATTACATATCCTTGAAGATACAATCACATCATTGAGGAATATATTTCTAGTGAATACATTATAGAACAAATTTATAAATGGAAATACTTATAATTTAATAGTGGAGTAGTGGAATCCCACATTATTCAAATAAATAAGGTTAAATTTGTATGTTTCATTCATTAAGGTGGGTATTCTTCTTCTAGTATTGGTTTGGTTGCTTCCACCTCTTTAAAGACTACATTGTAGTGCGTTAAACTTAATGTCAATTCATTCTGGTTGAAGAATATATATAATGTCAATTCATTCTGATTGAATAATATATGTGTGAAAATATGATGGGTTCCAAATGAGAATAGATAGGATGTCATTGTGATATAATTTTTTATCTTGATAGAGTTCAATGAGTTCAATAGTCTCTACATAATGGAAGGAATTATGTTGGAGATTTCATATATTTTATCAAATGAATTTCTATTTTTTGATCTTTTTTTAAATGTAGACTTTAATAATGAATTTACTCTTCATTCAATTATGGGCTTTAAATCCACGTTCATGTGCATTAATTATAAAATATCACACAAACATATCTTTTTTGTCTATTTGGAATTTCTATTTTAGCGCTTTGATCAAAAATTTAATTAATCTTAAATGGCCATCCACATGTCTTCATTTCGCACCCCCTTATGAATTGTGAAAGACACTATGTCATTTTTTGTATTCCACATGATGATATATAATTAATCCATAGCCACACTATACCTTTGATCTATCAATGTATTGATGAGCTATTCTCACCAGGAGGTCCATCTAAGGTACATGGATTATTCTAATCATTTCACACTCTCACAATATTAAGGATTCATAGAATAATTTTGAATTATTCAAAATGCAAGATGGATAAATAAATGTGACAAGTAGCTTGTTTCTATTTCTCCATAATCTTGCACTATAAAACCTTGGTTTGATTATGTGAACAATGTATGGATGTGAGTGAGCAAGATAGTAACATGTGGTTTCATATCATTAGTTCACACTTTCACACTTGAAAAAAAAAAAATTGGATATGTGAGTAGTGTGTGGGTGTGAGTAGGAAATATAGTAATGCATGGATTCATCTCAATACCTCTCACTCTCACACTTCTCAAACTTTGATGTTAAAAAAAATTGCTATGAAGATATACAAATAAGTGTGAATGCCTAAAAGTGTGAATGTTATGAAAAGTGTAAATGTAACAAGGACTGTAAGGGGTATGAATGATGAAAACAATTGGAATTATGACACATGGGTGTGTCCAAATGTAATTTTTAATTCTAATAAGTCTATGCATCATAGTGTGAAGCATTGTGAATAGGATAAAATTAACATGAAATTTATATTTTAAAACCATGAAAAATATGAATACATTACCTAAATTACACAAAAAATTAAATTTTAATAATTTTAAAACTTGTGACTTTCACTCTTTGTGTTCTTCAATGGAGTATGAAGACCTTAAAACAAGTGCTAAGAGAGTTTTCTGAGATAAGCATTAAACAATTCAATAGTGTGAGTAGTAAAGTCTTAGATTTTGATGCTAAAATATGTTTAACTTTATGCTCATATTGAATTTGTAAAATATGAATCAAATAATACTTAATGTTCACTTTTTAATTTCATTAAGATAAATATGGGTGGCTTCATTCCAAAATAAAATGGGGGTGTGTTGGTGACAACAAATGGAAAATTCTACGTGGAAACATTGTGAAGTGTTTATAACCTAGAATCTTTGGCTAAACCTTAGAGGTAAATCAAAATAAAAATATGAAAATTTCATGATCTTAGTAAAATTGAGATATTGTTTCTATCTCTACCAAGTGACATACTAAGATTTTACAGTAAGAAAGATAACCACATGTGTGTGCAATGAGTCAATTACCTTACCATTGATACTGAATGTTTTAACCCAGGATCAACCTTATGAATAAGATCTTCTAAAAGGGTTCTCTTTTATGTGTGTGTGTGTGTGTGTGTGTGTAGGAATGGATTAGGGGTAAAAGGCCTTGGCATTGCTTTGTTGCTAGCCAGAAATATATAGCCCTAAAATATATACATTTGGATCTACTTTAGATCCTTCTCTTTTACCAACTAAGCGTCTATAGCCCCAATGGAAGTTACCTGAATCACCTTCGTAGGAGATACCTATTTGATTTTTTTAAATATTTTTTCTCCTTTTCTTTTAATTTAATTATTTTACCCTTTATAAGGTTGGGAACTAATATATATGCATTAAGGGTTATTAAAAATATTTTATCTTGACAACCCTTCCATTTGTGATCCATTCTTTCTCTTAGGAAATTCTTTAATGCTTTAATTGTTTTGGAACTCTTAATAAATTCAAAATTATTATTTAATTTGCATGGTAATTTTTTAACAATAGTCTCAATTTTAATTATAATATGTAATATCCAAATAAATGTATTGACGTACTCCAAGTTTTAACTCAATCTTCTCAGATTTTAGACAGCTTACAATATACCTAGCTTAGGTCAACCAGTTAAATAGAAATTATTTGTTTTTATAATTTGAAAAATCTCTTACACTATTGTCTTGAGTAAGCCTTAGTCAATGACTACATATAACAAAATAATTACTTTATGAAATGAGGACATCAACTAACTTGGAAAGTAAAAATAACTATGAAAATAAAGCAATGAGAAAATAAATTAATCTAAACTACATAATCTTATTCTACCTTATCTACAACTCAAAAATCATTTTAAATAAATGGATAATGGTGTATTTTAGAAGTAATTCTTCAAATGTTTCCCATTTATAGAGAGTGATAGATCATTTCCCTACAAATTACTCAATCTACAATTGTTATTGCCTAATATTTTTGAAATCTAGTATGAATCGATCCATGATGGAACAAGTGTGGTGTGTTCCCCCTAATTCTCTTGTGTTTTATCCTAGACAAAGACCAAGTCTAAAATACTAAAAAAATACCTTAGCTTTCTTATCAAACCATGTTTTGAAAATTCCTATGGTGTTTACTGAAGTTATGGAGAACTCCTTCACACACATCCTCCATTTGAATGGTATTAAATAGTCTTGATTGTGTTTGATCATCATTTTCTATGTATTATAGCATATATTGGTAAAGTGGGAGAATTTAATTTTATTAGATACACTGGCTCTTGGCCATATACCAAAAAAAATTGTGAACTTTTAAGTGGTTTTTTGTATATGGTTCAATCAGACCATAATGCATATTTCAAAAAATAATGTCAATGTTCGAGTCTCTTTTTAGAGTATGACATGAAGTTAGGTTGAAGAAGTCATACATATCCCCTTTTTGAAATTAATTGACTACTTAGTTATCTATTTATCAAGACTACATAATTAATCACATCACTACTATAGCCTAAGTAAATATGATCAAGTTGACTTATTAATTGCATCTATCAATTTCTTATTTATAGATTCAGCTACACCATTTACTTGTGGGTATTAATTGGATGAAAAATTTTAACGTGATGTTGTTATCATAATTCCATTCTATAGGTTTTGTTGATTGAAAATATGGCCCATTATCACAAACTAATGAAAATGGTGTACCAAACCTTGTGACTATATTTTATTCCATAAACTTGATAACTTCTTTTAAATACTATTCTTTATGGGAATTATTTAGGTCCACCTTATTAAATAATATGTTTTAATAATTCCAAATATGTGACCTTATGAAGATTAAGGGTTGATCACTCCAATGATCTAATCCCCATTGAGAAAAGAGATGACCTTCAATCACATATTTAAGGAGCATGGCTACATGGACTTCTATTTTGGTGAATGTTTGGCAATCATGACATGTTCTAACATGGTTATGTGCATCATTGAAGATTGTGTTTCAATATTATCATGATATTAATATTTTAAGTGTTGTATTCTTAGAGGGGTGACCGCTACCTAATCTTTCATGAAAACTAGTCATGATTTCTTTATCTTCTTCCTTTGACATGTACCAGAGATATATTCTTTCATAATTTTTCAATATAAAATCTACCACTTTATCACATAATGAGTTGTCTTCATTCTAATAATCTTCTTTTTTCTTTGTTCAACTCTAGAGGGATTTTTTGTATAATAAGTACTGTATGATCTGATCATAGCAATCATGTTTTGTGGTTTGCACCTAATCTACTTGCATAATAGTGATATGGGAATAGAATTATGTCATTAACTATGTGATACCTTTACCTTGTACCATTATGGGTGTATTGATTTATATGGCATATTCTTAAATTTTAGCCATCCATTTCCCTCTTTGTTTACCTAATTCATTTTATCCTAAAATGAGTTTTACCATTGGGTCAGGGACATTTTCATGAAATTTTTCACATAAGATGTAATTCCTAAATTTATTTACTAGCTTGACCAATCAATAGGCCATCTTGTCCAAAACAACATATTTGATTTCTACTTCTTTTAACTTTGTGCTCGTGAATGCTATACAATGTTCCTTGTCATTGATTTTTTTAGTAAAATAATGATAGTATGGTCTAATGAAAATGAATAAAGGTAAAAATCCATTATGAAATTAGGACTAACCAATATTACATGATTAATAACATCTTTAATACCTTGGAATGACTTCTTGGCTTTTGATGTCCATTCCACTTTTGTGTCCTATTTCAACATGACATTCAATGGTCTTACTATTAGGAATTGGAATCTTAGAAATCAAAGTAGATCTTTTTGGGTCTATTGATATACCTTCCTTGGTAATGACATGACCTAATAAATTGCCTTTTGTGATGCCAAATATGCTCTTTTTAGGATTCAAAGAAACACCATACCTTTTGCATATGTCAAAAACTTTCTAAAAGTGATGTTTATGTTCTAACCTATCCTTAGATAAAATAGTAAGATCATCCATATATATTATGATGCACTTACAACAAAACCTTGAAAGGTGAAATACATAGCATGCTATAAGGTTGTACCTAAATTTATTAATTCAAAGGGTATTATTTTATAGGAAAATGTTCCCCACTTTGTGGTAAAGGTTATTTTCATTATATCCTCTCTATTGACCAAGACTTGGTTGTAACCAAAAAACCATCTACAAAATACATCATCTCAAAACCACTAACCATTTGAATAACTTCATATAAATAAGGCAAAGGGTAACTATACTTATCTGATGCCTTATTTTAGTTTCTAAAATTTACACATGGTATGATTTCCATATTATTTTTTGAGACATGTACCATATTGGCAACCCAAGTTGAATGTCTAATTGGGAATATAATTATGGTTACCAATAATTTTTACACTTCCTTATATATGAGGGGCTCCAAGATAGGATTAACAGGATTGTGTTTTTGTATAAAATGTTTTTGTCCTTCTTTGAATGGAATAGTGTGTGCAATAACCCTTGGATCAAAAATATTAAAGTCATCATAATACCAAGCAATCACATATTTATAAAGTTGAAATAAGGACTTGAATTCTTATTTCTCATGTTTGATAAAGTTGAGACATGTGTTGACATACTAAAAATTTCCTAATGATCCTAGATTAACAAGGGTAAATTCTTGTTCATTATACTTTGACTACTCTAGACACTCATTTTGTTCATTATCCTTTCTAGTGAGACCATTCCTTTTGTGATCATATTATCCTTTAGTTTAATGAATCCATCATCTCCTAGTTCATCTCCTTGAGAAGCATCCCTATCCTTTTAATCCATCACCTATAATTTGAAACCACTCACATTAATCATAAATTAAACAATATTTCTATCATCATCAAACACCTACAATCTATCAACATTTCAGGGACATAAGGGCATGAGGATAACTCAATTAAAAATTTATATATCTTCAACTCATTAAAAGGGAAAAAAATATTGTAAAATATACCAAGGAGTCAGCTATTTGATTTTCCTCTCTAGGAACAAGTTTTATATTAAAAGCATCAAATGCCTCAATTAAATCCCAAGTTATATGTTTATAGTTATTAGATATGAAAATTTGAATTATAATTTTCTTCTTTGATTGATTACTAACTCAGAGTTTGCATACATTTATAATTAATTTACACCATGGTTTAAATAAAATTACAATCCTAAGATTAAAGTTTCATACTTAGCGAGGTTATTAGTTCAAGTAATTGTAAATGGTAGGCTACAAGATATTTTTTTCATGGGGGTTGACCAACATGATGCCTACACCTAAACCTTGTTTAGAGTAGGACCCATCAAATGTAAATTCCATAACCCATGTGAATTGACACTTTTTCCACTTTTGTTCTTAGTGGTTGTGGTAGTAATGGTATAAATTCTTATGTTAAAGGAGACAAAGTTTACCTTTTCATTTCTTGAATTGTATTCAATGATCATATATTTCATCTTCAGTTCTCTATGAACCTAATGTGATTATCCATGCCTCTCCATGACAACCACATGTGAAAGAAGTATGTATCCATATATTTATTAAGCATTTTATACCAATCCTTTCTTAGATAAATTATATAGGCTTTGGGAATATATACCACTTGGATGTCAATAAATTGTTGAATTATGGGTTCTAAGGCTATTTGTATGTGGACATTTATCAATTCTTTGACTTCCTTGACTTCATATTTTTCCAATTGAAAAATAATTTTATCAGATTTTATAAAAGTCAATCCTAATTTTCTATATATCCCTATAGACAAGAAATTTTTAGATGCCCCTAAATCAACCAAATAGTTATGTAAGTTAAGCTCACCATGTTGATCAGTAATATGTATCTTAACTAATTTAGCAAGGCTAACTCATAGATGTTGATCTTTGGAATTTTATTTGGTGATGGATTTGCATTATTGTTTGGATGATCAAAGGGTATATTATATCTTAAATATGATAATTTTTTTTTGGGTTTTTCCCCACCAATTTTTCTTATTAGTTTCTATAAACTATGAAAACCATTACTAATTTTTTAGACCATTTTATGTATTGCATATAGCTCCCCTTTTTTTGAATCTTGTGTTAGGATTTTTGTGGTATTAGCAATAGGGTCCAAGAGTTGGTCTTGCTTTATATTTATGTTTTGGGTATATTTATCACCTAAGAAACCAAGTTATTGATTTGGGGAAGCATGTCTCAAAGGCAACACATTGGTGATCATAACCAGATTGAGTAAGGAAATGTTCTAATTATCATTTGGAATAGGATTCAAGGATAACATGTTTGGATTGACACTTGAATTGTTACAAGCACATGACATGGGGGTTTAATTATTTTTTGACCTTAATGGCTACAACATAATCTAGTTTCAATGAAATCATAGTGGTATCCCTATGAATAAATATTGTTTCCATGGGGTCCAAGGAATTATTATACACTTATAATTATAGTGGATCATTAGACTTGTAAAAAGTTGTGACCTAAATATATATCTTCTAAAAACTTACATTAAAATTTGTAATTCACTCAATGGGTTCCAATTTCATTCTATAAAATTATTGGTATAAGATACCAGGGTCAATTACTTTCCTAAACTGAGCCATGAAGGTTTCTTTAAATGTGACCCAACTATTAATAGAGTTCTCAGTCAAGTTTAAGAACCAATCATACCTAGCATCTTTAAATTTAAAATTAAAAATCATGCATGCTACGTATTTATGTTTTGCATTCAAAATATTTAGGGAATACTTGAATGAGGTTATATATTCCTAAATAGTGTGTCCACCTTTGGGTGTCAACTTTGGAAGATACATTTTTAGGTTTATTGGTAGACCATAGACATATCCTGAGATGTTTATAGTTGATCTTACCATCCAAATCATAGTTATAAATTAGTGAGGATTGAAATGAATTAGGTATCTTGGTTAATTTTTTGAACTTATGGGGACCCTTTATTAGATATATGCCTTTGAAGAATGTTTAATGGTTGGAGAAACCTTAGGCCTGATTCATATTTGCATCTTGTGAATCTTCATGGTGTATCTAGATTATTTTAGATTTAAACTTTAGGACCACCCTCCTTCTAGTGTTAGTTAACCTATTCATGATAGGTATACCCACCCAAAAGGATAATAAGATAATGTTTAACCCTTTTGGTATTTAGTGTTATGGTAAATTAGCCTAATAAAAGACAAATAAGCATTTTGTGAACCTGACCTCTGAGTATTCTCATGCCACTACTAACTTACTCTAATGTTTTTAGTCTGCTAGGGTTTTTTATTTCAATGATTTTCATATCTAAATTTTTCATTAGTTTTGGCATCTTTGTTTGCATTTATGAAATATGGAAAATGTTAAAAAAATATCATTTTGAAATGGAAGATAAGGCATCCTTAATCAACCATATAAATAAAAATCAAGAGTTTATTAATGATGCATTCTTACACGTTACACATGAGTAAATAAATAACCATGCTAAGGCTAGTATATCCACATCTAATAATGGTAAACCCTTAGATGGTACACCTCTTGTTACATCCTCCATGGGAACAATTAATAATTCAACTCAATTATTGATTTCAATGCCTAAATAAACACAAGTGATCTTTTCATCCCATTTGGTGACTTCTCAAGTTTTAAATAAAAATCCCAATGGGTCTATTGTCCACACTCTTTTGCTATTCATTCAAGCTTTATAAGCTAAGGTTACCAACATTGAGAAAAATGCTATGAAATCAATTTATGTTATTGATTCATAATATGTATTACATAATCTTATATCACCTGAGATATCTTTGAACCCTTTACCAACTAGTTTTGTTGCACCCAAGTTCACACTTTATTATGGAAAGGGTGATCTTGAACAACATATTTGATATTTTTATGTATCATGACTTGATTATACTTCAAATGATAAATTGTTGACCAAATTATTTCCAAGAAATTTAAAGGACTATGCTTTAAGATGGTTGTATGATATACCAATCCAATAACTAAGATAATTCAAGCCTTTGGTAGATCATTTTTCAACACATTTTTCAATCAACATTACTAAAAATATGTCATATACATAAATTTAAAATATAAAACAAGGAACCAATGAACCTATTAATGAATACGTCTTTAGGTATAAGACAATGTTAGCCAAAATGACAAATATTATGATAGATAAAGAGCTTCAAGATATATTTAATAAAATTTTACTTGCTCCCTTACACGAGTATTATTTTCAATAATTTCAAATATTTTTATGACTTATGTCATCTTTTTTGAGATAGAGAAATGAAACTTATTTCATTGAATAAGCTTAAGTATGTATCAAACACACCGACTATATCCAATACCAAGTTTCGTATCAAAACAAGATATAAGGTCAAACCTATTGAGACTAAAAAGGAAACAACCATCATGGTTAATATAGTGTCACAACAACCTAATCAAATTATATTATCCAATACACCTAAGAGATAATTTATATAATTACATGAGTCTATAGCTTGGCTACTTTGGAATATAGTGAAGTGTCATCTCATATCTCTCCCTCCTCCTATGGTGGTTTATACAAGTCAACCTCTACCAAAAGGATATAATTCCAATGCTTATTAGGACTATCACCAATGTGTATGGCATTATATGAATAGATGTTTTAAATTGAATCAAAATATACAATATCTTATTGATAGTGATTGACTCACCTTTGAAGATTATCTAACAAATTCAAGATCACAACCTAATGGTGATCAAAATCAAAATATATTCAAAAATTCATTACAAGATCATTTTAAGGAAACATCAAAAGTGAAAATGGTATATCATGCACATCCTCCTCAACCACGTTATGGTAATCCATTAGATGGGATTATTGGTACACTTATATGTGATATACCTCATGTGGTCTAGAGTCCTTCTATTTCATTGATGATAGTAAAATTATGGATTGTTATGAACATGTGATATCTCTTCTCTTTACTTTGTTAGTTTAGTATTTGCTATGCATGCATAGGCTTTGTAAGTCATCCCGTGAGCATTTTGTTTTATCCCACATTCATGGAAAGTAGTAGTTACTTAGATTAAAATCTATATATAAGTGTTGAGGCCAATGAAGGAATCCATGAAATTATTGTATTGAGCTTGCTCAAAGGAGGTTTCCCCCTCAAAGTGGCCTATGATCAATTCAATCTTTTCAAATGTTCTATAAAATTTAATTTGTGCTAATAATTCCTATTCTTTTATGTATTTTATTAATTGTTGCAAGAGGATGCTCTCATCTGGTATTAGAGCGGCTTCCAGGGTAATTTTTTTCTTCAAAAAGTCTTAACTCTATTCCACTGCATACTTCATTTCAGTAATTTTTTAGAAAATATTAACTCTGTTCTACTGCATAACTCAATTAAGTAATTTTTTGTAATCTATTTCAGATCGAGGTAAAAACTTGACCACTTAACTTTGGGAAGTTCTTGGGTGAAATCTCTAAAACTCATCATGAGGAGTTTCATAAGAACCCTAAATTGGCTAGCCCATTCAGAGGACCTACCAGTGAAATGGGTAATGACTTCTTCCTAATAGAGTAGTTCCCATCCATGAGTAAAACCAAGAGTTGTCACTCAGAGGTAAATCTATGGCTAGAAAATTTCTAGAGAGTGGTACTTGCTTAGATGACATTGGTGCCTAGAGTGATATTTAAAAAAAAAACCTTAAACAACTATTTAAAATTGGGGTCCATTTTTATTAATTTCAAAATATTTCTAGTAGACTCAAAAAAAAAATCAATCAATAGAGTATCCATAGACTATTAGAGGACTTGCAGGTAGATATTTGATAGAAATTAGAATCCACAAACCATCTATAGAGTATCAACAGACTCTCAGAGGATTTACTACCAAAAAGCAAAAAAAATTGTTCATTGGGTCATGGTAATAACCCAAATAAGAGCCAAAAACATGGAAGATGAAATTGCCACCCTCAAGACCCACTTCAAAGATTTGATGAAAAAATTCTTGACCTTAGTCTTCAACATACCACCATGAACAACAGATGACATCTAGAGTCTTCTTTAGACACTATATTTTCTTCTAGCAAATATCATGGGTCAAAGCTTAATTTTTCTTAATTCAATAGTGCAAATCCAATTGGATGGATTTATCAGGTAAAATAATATTTTAGTCTATATAATACTTTTGATGCCAACAAGGTCCCACTTGTAACCTTTCACTCAAATCTTGAATCCCTTTAATGGTATCATTTGTATACCAAGGCTCATGATGAACCCATATGGACTGATTTTTGCACCCTCATTTTGTAACAGTTTGGCCCTAGTACTTTTGATGACTTCACTAGAGCACTCACTAAACTTTGCCAAATAGGAATCATGAGAGAATATCAAATAGAATTTGAAAAATTAGCCAATCACACAAAGGGATTATTTGATGAATTATTCAAGAGTTGCTTTGTCAATGGACTAAAGGATGCAATTCAATCTGAGGTCAAAATATTCTAGCCCAACATGATGATGAAAGCCTTAGGGTTGGTTAAGTTGGTAGAGGATAAGATCGCAGCTCAGTAGCGATTCAAATCCAATTTTTCTCCATTCAAAAATGCAACTCCACATAGATCTCAAATAATGTTAGCCCCCAAAACCACTCTTATCAAGCATTTGACTAAAGTAGAGATGCAAGCCCATAAATAAAAAGGACTATGTTATAACTATGATGATAAATTCACTCAGGGATATCGATGTGTCAAGTAAAAAATATACCTATTAGATGTGGACTCTCCATCCAAAATTGAAGATTGGAAAGATGTTCAAGATACAATAGATGATTCAAAAGAAGTGCAGTTGATTGTGGAATTTGCTTCTCAGGAAGACCAACCAGAGATCTCTCTCCATACCTTAGTAAGAATCATTACCCCACAAACCATGTGGGTCAAGGGTTAATTCAAGAAAATCCCTCTCACAACACTCATTGATTCAGGTACCACTCATAACTTCATTGACCCTCAGATCATCAAACAGGTTGATTATTTTATCCATCCTTGCTTTAACTTTGAAGTCATGATTGCCAATGGGGGAACATTACCTTGTAAAGGAAAGTGTCATAATGTGTGTATCTCTATTGGAGATTATAACTTATTCTTCACTATATTTTCCTTGCCCTTAGGTGAATGTGATGTTGTTTTGGGAGCCTAGTGGTTATGCACACTTGGACCCATCTTATGGGATTTTTCAAAAATTTGCATGAAATTTTTAGACAATAGGAAAAAACACACATTAAAAGGCTTATAACTAAGATCTCTCAGCATCATAAGTTCACACCACATGGAAAATATTCTTAAGAAGAATTCACATGGCATCATTGCCTAGATCCATTCCATTCAAATGCAACCATCAATAGTCTCCACTATTCCTTCTGATCTACAAACCATTCTATAAAGGTATGCACATGTCTTTGCGAAACTAGTGGGATTTCCACCTTCATAGCTAGAAGACTACCATATTTAGCTCCTTCTTGAAATCATTCCTCTTAACATCAGGCCTTATCACTACCCATTTCAACAAAATATCAAGATCGAGATGCTCATTCGAGACTTACTAAAGCAAGGCATTATTCACCCCAGTGCCATCCCATATTCTTCCCTAATTCTCCTTATTTAGAAAAAAGATGGGTCATGGCACCTCTACATTGATTTTCATGCACTTAATCACCTCATAATCAAGGATAAGTTCCCAATCCCTGTCATTAATGAGATTCATGGTGCTCATTTTTTCTCCAAGTTGGATCTCCAATCTGGATAGCACTAGATCTAACTTCATGAGGATGATATCCCTAAGATAGCATTTCACATGTATGATAGCCACTATGAGTTTTTGGTCACACCCTTTAGTCTCACTAATGCTCCTTCAACATTCTAGGCATTGATGAATAAAATATATTGACCCTACCTATGGAAATTCATTTTGGTCTTCTTAGATGATATCCTCATCTATAGTAAAACATGGTCTGAGCATCTCCAACATCTAGATCTCACATTGTAACTTCACTCTAACCATAATCTTTGTGTAAAATAGTCCAAATGTAATTTTGGCTAGGATGAAGTGGAGTATCTTAGGCATATTGTTTCAGCCCAAGGGGTTCAGGTGGATCTTGAAAAAATAGTTGCCATGACAAATTGTCTGTATCCTCAAACACTCAAGAGCCTCCATGGTTTTTTGGGGCTGATTAGATACTATCACAAGGTTTTCAAGGATTACAGGAATATTATAGTTCCACTGATAGCTATATTGAAAAATGATGTTTTTACTTAGACACAAGCTATTGAGTGTGTATTTTAAAAATTGAAACAAGCTATGTGTACTACACCTATTCTAGTTATGCCAAATTTTGCCAAGACCTTCACTATCAAGAGTGATGCTTGTGGAATTGTACTTGGTGTTGTTCTCTTCCAATAAGGATTCCCCATTACATTCACTAGAAAAGTCTTTTTTGATAATAATTTAGTGCTCTCTACTTATGAGAAGGAAATGATGGTCATTTTGCATGCAGTACAAAAGTGGTGGCCATGCCTACTAGGAAATCATTTTTGCATCAAAATTGATCACCAAAGTCTAAAATATTACCTAGAAATAAGGGTCTGCACCCCATCACAATATAAATGGATCATCAAACTCATAGGTTATGACTATGAGATCCCTTACAAAAAGGGTAAGGACAATATTATGGTTAATGCTCTGTCTCACACATTTACAGACCAAACTTCCCTTTCAAATATTTCCATGCCTATTCTGAATTGGTTTGACATTGTATAGTAGGGGTATGTCAATGACTCCTAATTATCTCAAATCATTCAACAATTGGCCACTAACCCCTCAACTGTACCATATTATTCATGGGATTGTGCTTCTCTGTAATACAAGGGTCATTTGGTGCTTCCTCAGAGCATAGATCTTCAATAGGCTATAATCTTTAAACTGCATGCTTCTCCATTTGTAGAACACTCAAGGTTTCTCAAAACTTATGAGTGAGCACAATGCAACTTATTTTGTAAGGTAATGAAAAAGATAGTTCAATAGATGGTTGATAAATGTGATACTTGCCAATACAACAAGGGTGAAACAACACTCATCCTTGGGATGCTCAAACCCTTGCCCATCCCTACCAAGATTTGGATGCCCATCCCTACCAAGATTTGGATAGATATTTTTATGGATTTAATTGAGGGGCTTCCTAAATTTTGAGGTAAAATGGTGATCTTGGTTGTGGTTGATTGCCTCTCCAAATATAGTCATTTTTGTGCCTTTAGCCATCCTTATACCGCCTCCATAGTCACAAATTTTCTTGGACCAAATTTTCCATATTCATGGCATTCCTTCATCCATTGTCTCAGATCATGATCCAACCTTCACTAGTTATTTTTGGACAAAACTATTTCGACACATTGGCACCCAACTAAAGATGAATTTTGGGTATCATTCAAAAATAGATGGCCAGATTGAAATTGTCAACAAATGTTTGGAAACTTTCCTTTTTTGCTTCACCTCAGAATAACAAAATTAGTGGTTAAATTGGTTCCCTCTCACTGAATGGTGGTATAATACCTCCTACCACACTTTAATGAAAATAACTCCATATGAAGCAGTCTATGGTCAAACACCACCAGTGTTCCTCTCATACACCCCTAATAGTTCATCATTTCAAGTGGTTGACATGATTCTCCAAACTCAAGATCAAATCCTTAATACCCTATGGGATTATATTTATATGGCACAAAATTAAATGAAACAACAGGCAGATCAATAACACTTTGAGTGCACTTTTTAAGTAGGTGATATGGTTTTTTTATCTATAGCCATAGAATCAATCTTCTTTAAAACTCAAAGGGCATAATAATCTATCTCCCAATTTTTATGGGCCCTATAAGGTTCTTTAGAATATTGAGTCATTTACTTATAAGTTAGAGCTCCCACATTCTTCCCAAGTTCACCTAATATTTCATGTCTCTTGTCTGAAGAAAGTTCCTAACACAAACATCTGAGTGCAGACTATTTTAATAGAACTTGATAATGAAGGATCCATTCTTCTTGATTCAGAGGAAATTCTAGATAGGTACATATGCCAACTTCACTCCCACTCCATCACTGAGGTTTTAATTCAGTGGCACAGAATGCAACCAGAGGATGTAACAGGGGAACCACTATTTCAGATTCAACACCAATTCCCACATCTAAAGCTTTGAGGACAAAGATTTTTCTAAGAGGGAGGGGATGTTATGAACCCATGATATCTCTTCTCTTTACTCTATTATTTTAGTAGTTGATATGGATGCAAATGCTTTGTAAGTCATCCTATGAGAATTTTATTTTATCCCACATTCATGAGAAGTAGTAGGCGCTTAGATTAGAATTCGTATATAATTAAGTGTTGAGTCCAATGAAGACATACATGAAATTATTGTATTGATCTTTCTCAAAAGAGGTTTCCCCCTCAAATTAGCCTATGATCAATTCAATCTTTTCAAGTGTTCTATCAGATTTAATTCATGATGATAATTCTTGTTATTTTATGCATTTTTATTAATTATTGTAGGAGGATCCTCTCATGGATGATGACTTAGATATTAATTCCTTATTTATCAAGCTAAATATTGATCATTAGGGTATACATATTTTTATGGTTGATAACATTTCTAGTCATAATTGTGAATACCATGACATTACTCATACATTTGAGATACACACATGATGATGTATTCCCTTTTACTAAAACATTCAAATCATTTGATAAGAAGATACAACAATTTTTTGTTGAGATTATTTTATGTTTACAAGTTGGTCCAGCACATGTGACCACAATATTTTTAGTTATACCACATACAAGATGCTTTGATATATTATTGATATGACCTTTGGTCATAATATTTGTGCAGTACCTTCCACAATGCATGGGTGTCTTAAGTATATTCAAGCTAATAGAGTAATTATAGTTTCAAAATTTAATATGAGTATCCCTTATAATAGGTAAAAAAAATTCCAAGACAACTAATTATACTATATAATAAGCTTAATCATGTGTGAAATGGTAATCAACAAGCAATCCCCTTTCCTAGGCAACCAATACTTGAGAGGCCAGTGCATCAGAGATCTACATTTGACTCTTTGAGATCATCATTTACACATCTACGGCCTTATCATTTATTGATAGTAGTACACCATGTTTTAGAATGGGTACAAAGACCCAATATTACACCAAAGAAATCATAGACCCTAAAATAATGGGTTCTATAAACCACTACACCTTCTATTACTACCTCACGACCATATATTCCTATGAGGCATACATAGAGTATTACAAATTATCCAGTTCCATATTTGGCACATAAACATGATCTTTGATAGCATGACTAGTTTACTATACCATATTTAGAGTGTATAGCACGCTATGAACATCCCTTAGATGGGATCTTCAGCTATCACTCTCTTTCTAAGCATGTCAAAAATTCAAGAAAAATAAAAAATCAAATATTCAAGAAAATACAAAAACAAAATAAATCAAAAATATAAAAACATTTAGCCTTTACTATCTTTTATATTTTTTATTTAATTAATGTTAGTAGAGATCGTATTATTTATATACACACATATGTTACATTGGTATTTGAGTGTGATACAGGCATACATGAGATCCATGATACATGAGCATGTTAGATGGTGGACCTTTTCTCTTCCCACATGACACATTACCTTGGTGGCATCTATTTTTTATATGATTATGATTGGCACTGGTTATATTATTTTATGATCATTTCCATTATCACATTGATCTTATATACTAACATTTACACATGCCTATACTCATGTTGTTATCTTACATAGTGTACTTGATATGATATTCTACATGACATTTTTATAAAATATGTACACAAGGACTAGTATGACATGCTTATGTTAGTTACTTATATTTCATTTACTTCATCTATTTAGATGGATTACTTGAGTGTACTTTTTTGTTTCTTTATCTTACTTGTGGAACAATTGAACATGTTCCTTGTTTGTTGGTCACAGTGCCCTAAATCTTGTTTGTTTATTTGATGTGTGGAAATTTATATATGTCATCCCTTTGAGTGTGTGGTATTTTAACATGCCCATTTTTATGGTCTCCTTAGACCCCTCTTTGCATGATATTTGAGTACTCTTGCATGTGTTCTTAATTATATATTGATCTTGTTATATTATATACATTACCATGATTCACATGGTGCATATTAAGGCTTGTTATGTATGCATATTGTGAGCTTCATTGATGTAACTACTTTGACATGATACTACTTTATGATTCTTTGCTATATTATTTGCACAGATGCATTATAGTTGTCTTATCCTTTCGAGAAAATCTGACTATCACTTTTTATTTCCCCTCACCTGAAAGGGGGGCATATCAATGGGGGTGTGTCATAGAAACATATGATTCCACATACATATATTTTATTGAATTATTATAATTTAATTTAGTTTACATGATTTAGATATACACTTGGGAGAAAATTCTATACATTTGGTACAAATTTGGGATAGATTTTTTCAAATTTGTGATACATATTATATGGATTTTCCAGAGTATAGGTTATAATGTGACATATACTTCAGCTTGAGACACATTTGAGGTGAATATGCCATGCAAATTCACCAAATCATAGATACATTTTTAAATTATGCACATTATTCATAGACCGACCTTACCAAGATGCAATGTTTGAGTTTTTATCTATTGTAATAGTTGGCTTATTTGATTATTTTAATGGATATTATGAACCCTTGATGGACTTGGAATTATTTTATATTATTTTGATTTGTTATGGTTATACCATTTGACTTGGGAAAATATTGGTTAGATTATGATACACTAGAGTGGTGAGATTAATATTTTGAGCTCTTAATAGACTTGGCACATCTCACCCTTATACCATAAGGGGGCATGATTACTCTCCAATTCCCCTATTCACATTGCCAAGGTTCAGTTGTGAACCTTTCTAATTATTTATATAAGAAGCATCATTACCAAATAAAACTATCATGGGACAACATGGTTACATCAACACACAAGTTTACTCCTTCCTTATTCTCTTTTTTTTCAATAAAATTTCAATTATTCATTTTTTAGATTATATGCACTTATTACACTTATATCATGCTCTTGGTTGTAGGTCATACACATACATCAAATTCAAATAGGGCTCAAACAAAGTAAGGTGTGTTATACACACCATAGTACACATTTTTTTCCTATAAATTAGTAATTTCATCTTTATGCATTACTAAATTAAAGGGGGAGCAAATGTTGATGCTCAAATTTGTATTTATATGTTAAACTAGTATTGTATACTTGATAAAAAATATCACTCAAAGATCTACCCTTTAGTTCTTGACCTTTTTTGTAGCTAATAAGCTCACATTCACCTTCTCAAAGGGCCTAAATTCTTATCTTATAGTCAAACCCTATTATTCTAATTACCTAGACCACATGTAGCCCATAATATTCTTAAACTTTGATTTATATCATTCACTATCAGTTTCATATATACCACAACCTTCTATATTCCTATACAGTTTTCTTCAAATTTGGACAGTAGCATTGACAATACTAGTTATTCTCCAACATAAGTGATTATGCCTTTTAAATACTCAAATTTGCAAATATTTTGATATGTATGGGTAAACCTATTATGTTTCATTAACCCTTCCATGACGAAATTTTCAAAATAGGTGGTATAAGTACAAGTCAAAGCCAACTCATTAATCATCTAGTAAGCACCTCTCAAGCTTACACTACTGAAAATCAATTACATAACAAAGTTATTCTACCATATTATTTTCTATTTTCATATTAATCATAGGATAAATAATAGTAAAAGTTGTAAGCATTCAAAGAGCATCCCATGATCTATATTTTTAAAGTTACAATCTAGATCACTACATGCAGTTACATATAACATCTACACCATTGTTCACACACAATCTAATGCATAGGGGGAGAACTACATATGTCAAAGGCCCTTTTTGGAGTATTGCATATGTAGGCAGTACTCATTAACAAAAATGATCCTTAAGGTTATCTAAGTGTTTTCCAAGATCACTAGATTAATGAATGCATTGGTTCAATTAGAAAAGTGAAGAAAATGCACAAAGTTTTTGTGAGAAAGAAATCAAACATGAGAATAATTTAGAAACTTTATTATAATAAACTCAACTAAAATAACTCACAAAATTAAGATGTAAAAATAAGAGAGTGAATGTGTAACCCCTCCATAAAAATTGTTCAAAGACCCAAGAATGGAATGTAACTCCCCCATACCTATAATAGTCATTCAAAGAGTAAATCCCACTAGCTAATAATGGTGGTAAAGTGTAACTCCATATGACTAAGTACACATGAGCAAGCTAACTCCATAAGTTTAAGAATAATCCACAATAATTAAATATGTGGAAAATAATATCCTATACTAACATCCCCTTAAACATATCTTAGGTGGGTAAAATAAATGGGTCCTAACAACATGGCCTAATGAGATACCCAAATGCATTACAACTCTCATAAAGTGGAGAAAAGGAAAAAAAATCTATAGGAAAAAAACTCCCCCCAAAAGAGAGAAAAGAATATGATAAGGATTAAAAATCAAACTAGATGAAACAACTACCTATAGCCACCATATATCCTCAAAAGGAGATTTTTGGAGTGACAGTGGATCAGAAGTAGATGTAATGAAGAGTTAATCATCCTATAACAGTGATTGTGTCTACCAAGTTCATGATGGATCTCCAACCAAGGTGTGGTTCCTATACAAATAATTTTACTCTCATGCATATTATATGATCCAACTTTTCCATGCAATGATAGTGTATCAGAAGAAAAATCAAAGAATGAATGCGGAATGCCCTATAACTATGTACTAGATTACCTAATATTTGATGAATCTTGAATCAATGTAATTATTCCCTACAATGTTTGAAGTGAACTTGAAATAGGTGGATCAATAAATAGATCCTCAATATCTATAAGGAGACAAGAATATGGTATAGGTGTGTCCCCATCAGTATTGTAGTCATTTGTACTAGAAGAGGAGTCCTCATCATTATAGATGTGCTCAGGCTCAGAAATGTCATCAAGTCTAGATCATTTCAATGAAGAAGAAAATTAAGGAGATTCAAGGACAAAGTGTGAAAATGTATACAGTTGATTCTGATGATTGATTATTCCCACTGATATTATAGTATCACTATGAAACCTCTGACATATATTAAATTTGGAGTGAACTCAACTTGCATGCCCAAACCAAGGTGAGTAGTTTGGTAGATTGATAGGAGATTAGTTAAAAGTGAGGGAATACTTAAAATATTATTGAATGTTCCACCACTCACTTAAACAGACCCTCTCCCAAAAACTTATATAGAAGTGACATCACCCAATTGAATAGTGGGCATGTCACATGTTTTCAAGGAATTAAACTCTACTTGTGAATAAGCCATGTGATGTGATGCACAAGAGTCAATAACCCATGTATGATTCATAAGTACAACTAAAACTAGGGACCTACATTTTACTTTCTCCTTACCATATTATTTTGCATTTTCTTCACCATTCCCTTCCATTTTAGGATTTTAGGGTTATGAACTTGGTTTGATAGACTTGGGAATACCTATATTATTCTTCTCTAGAAGGATAATTAGGTGGTCAATCTACTTTTTCAAACATTTGCTTTCATCATGATTTCTTGATTAATACTAACATTTGATCCTTTCTTTCTTAGGTTTAACACTAGAAGAGGAGGTCGCATTAGTTGATTTAGATGTGGGAGTTTTCTTATTATTTTCCTCATTCTTTTTATTATGTTTCTTTGTATTATTATTTAAAGCCTTTGAATTCCCATTCCCAATAATTAGATCATGTGGTTTTGAGGAATTCAATGTGTCCATCTGAATTAATGTATCTTTATCTTGAGTTAATTCAGCAACAAAATCATCTAAAGAGGTCATTTTCTATATCGCTCTAAGAGCAATTTTGGTAGCATGGAAAGTAGAGATGAATACAAAGTAATCTCGACCTAATTTAAAGAGTATAAAAAGAACTAGTTGATCATATTTTTTATCTATTTAAAATTCTTTTAATTTCAATTTTAAATACTTAAACTAATAGAAAACATAGACATTTAAATACCAGATTGGATCTGATACCATATCATAGTGTTTTCCAAAATCACTGGATCAACGAATGCACTAGTTCAATGAGCAAAGTGAAACAAATGCATAGAGTTATTGTGATTAAGAAATCAAACATGATAATAATGCAAAATCTTGTATTCTAATCCACTTAGCTGAAATATCTCATAAAATGAAGATGTAAAAATAGGAGAGTGAATGTGTAAATCATCCATGAAAAATAGTCAAAGAACCAAGAATGAAATATAACTCCCCATACTATGAATAGTTGGTCAAATAGTAACTCCTACTAGCTAATAATGGTGGTCAAGTGTAACTCCCTATGACTAAGTACACATAATCAAGCAAACTCCATAAGTGTAGGAATAATACACAATAATTAAATATGTATAAAATAACATCATATGCTAACAAAGGTCAACTCAAAGTCATGAACCCACTAACCCATTTTTGGCAAAGTGACAAGACCTAAGAGGAGGATATATAGTTTAAGATATATTTTGATATCGAGAGCCTATGTATCACTATGAACACACAATACAAAAGGAAAATAGAAAACCCAGAAAGACCCAAGTGGAAGTTTTAGTCAACAGTCAATATTTTGTATAGGATATATGCATTAAAGCATAGATAGTAGCATCAACATAAGTGTCCACAGGGTGATGCAAGTTTTTGTTTTGATAGAAAACTAATTTTTAGAATATAATGACTGGATCAAAATATTTATATAGTTTATTTCTACACCTACATTACTCAGACTTTCTTGTGCATCATTGTATAATTTAGCTCCAATTTATCCTTCATATTTCTATTGTTATAATATTGAATGTTGTAATTTATATATTTGGCATATGCTTAGATTTAGTGTTTCTTAACAAAATATCAATAGAATCTAAATCCATTAATTGGCTTGATTTTAGAGTAACTTATTCCTTTTTTATTGGGCTACTCTCGTCTAACCCTAAATCTCAAAAAGGGTTAAACAGATAAATCCCTCTCTTTTTAGGATCAGTGGTTACCCACTCTAAGGCATGAGTTTCATGTTTTTGGTTTTAAAAATAACCACGTGGTTAAATAGCAATTAGAATGATGTAGTTATGTGTTACCTTCAAATACTTCAGATTTTTTGAGAGGCTAATTTATTATAAGGTTAACTAACTATCTCTAAACCTTAAAATGAGATTTTTTACATATGAAACTATACTAAGATGGTGTGGATTTGATTAAAAAAATTAAAAAGAGAAGGTAAATGAAAAAATAAAGTGTTTTACATTAGCAAGAATCAAATATTTCACACAAATCAATTTTAATGAGATTGAGCATGCAATTTGAACTAATGTCTACCTTATTCTAACAATAAATCAGACCAAAATCGACATAGTAGAGAGTCTAAAGATATTATTTGTAAAATAATTCCATCACATTTACTTAGAAAAATATTTATATATACCAAATTTATTTACACACATTCAATCATAAATCATGATTACATCAATATCTTTGCAAATGAAATAGTTAGACTAGCTACTAACTCAATCTAAATTTTTAAAAGTGATATACATACATCAATCTCACAAATGAAATAGCTTAATTGAAACTATTTATGCATAACAAAAAATTGAGAAAGCAAAAAAAATAAAGCACATATACTTTCCTATGAAATTTTTAGCTTTTATTAATCTTTCCAAAATCTCCCTCCCCTTGGGAGGTAAAATACAAAGTATATAAATAATCTCTCCATGGGGTTACCACAAAAACTTGAGATAAATTCATGTAATAAAATATAGTAAAATAATAACTGGTTTATTGCATTTCCAATAGAGTTATCTACATTACTAGGGTTGAGTCGAAGCTTAAGAAGTGGTTGGAGCTTGATTGATAATTGGAACTAATGAGGTATTATAACTTAAAATTATGGTAGTATCTATATGTTTATTCCTAAGAACCTATGCACACACTATAAACTATATATCAACTCTAGTTGTATACACAATTTGTGTTCTAAATAGAAACTTTCTTTTTATTAACAATATCTCATGATTTACAAGTGGAGTATGCAAGACCTCTTTGTCTACAATTTTCCATTCAACCTTTCCTTCGCATACATGACTAAATAAATTACTTCACTACTACCTCTTTCATTTTCATGTGAAATTATTTATTTAAATCTCATAAAAAAAGGGATCAGTTGAGCAGTGAAGTGTGTATGCAGGACCAACTACCCATTTGGCATCAAAAATGTTAGTAAATTAGCTTTTCTAAACAATTCTAAAACTCTATCCATAGCATTGTCAATGTATCTAAGCACTGAGCTCATTTCATCATCCCACTTTTGAAAGGATGTTCTCGTGTTAACATAAAACATTTAGACTAGATTAATATCAACTAATATAATTACCTCTATATGATAGCACAAGTCTTGTTTGACAAATTTAGTAAGAATTGACAATCTGATTTTCAACTTGACAATTTTATCCTGATACAATTTCACTTTATGCCTCAAAACCATAGTTTTATTGTTTGCCTCAAGATCAATAAAAAACAATTCATACAAAGACTCTAAATTATTCTTAACTTTAATTACAATGTTATAAAGGATGACAACCTTAGTCTAATTTTATAATATGTGTCTTATTATGTCATTCCCTTGACCAATGTTTATACCAATTGCCCATTAGCTCTAATTATAAACACACGATCCTCTTTGAATTCTTGGACTTTTCTTGTGCTTCATTTTGTTTTCCTTGTATAGAAAAAAATTATCTTATAAATGGTGAGAATGTTCCATTTTTCCACTTTTCTTCTCATCACCCTCCTGATGACACCAATAACTTGTTTAAATTTTAATCTAATCATTGGTTCATAAATAATCATCATTTATTACCTCTTGGACTTGGCTAATTAGACATTTTGTATCTAGTACTCTTTTTCATGTGTAAAATATATTGCAAAATCTATAGGATGGGTGATATAGTTATTTGTCATGGATGAAATGGGATGTACCAAGGAACTGGTGGAGGTAGGGTCCACGAGGGAAAAAAAAGTGCAATTGGATGGTTGAATAGAAGAGGAAGGGACATTTGATGTGGTTGAAGCAGAAATGGATGATGATGATGGAATGAAGGGGTACATCACCTTAACTGCTAGTGATAATGTCTTATTTATTTCTAAATTGTCTTAAAATAGGATTTCTTCCATTTTTTCCTTTCTAGTGAGCTCCTTGGGCTTAGATATGGCTTTGTTGATAATGTTTGATAGAGCTGTCATGATATTAACTTTTGAAGAGGAGGTGATGTTAAAATGTCCACTACATGTAATGTGTCTTTAGACAATAATACTTGATGTTTAGAAGACATAGGTTGCCCTTATAAAATAACTTCTATATCCAATGCATTTATAGTGGTTATTGTGGAGGAAATAGTTGGCATGACATAAGGTAGATGATTAGTCTCTAAAGTAATGTGTATACAAATAATATTTTCAAAACTTTATCAATTATTTATGCTTTTTCTCTTTCAAAAACTCATCAAGTCTCAATCACTCGAGTGCATGCCTCAAAATATACACTGATAAAGGGGTGGGAAGATTATTGGTGGTTCACAAGATTTTTTTCCCTATACTACCACTTATTATCTACACAACCATCTCCTAAAAACATTCCCCTAAGCTTTGCCTCCTATTTTTCACCCTCTTCTAGTCATTTTTTGTCTTCATTAGGCCTTCCCTAGCTTAAAATCCTTTTTGATGGTTTATTTTACCCTATCAGGCCCATCGACCTTGTACTCTAATTGATAAAACTTATCTAGGTTCTAGGTCAGCCCCTAGTTGACCTAGACCAAGACCTAATTTTTTTTGTCAATAATGATATGACATCAATTGGGTTGAACTTGTTGGCCTGAACTTTTATAAAGGACTACGGTTAGATCCATCTATATAAACACATACATTTCATCATTTCTAAGTTAAGAGAAGAAGAAGAGATATGTATTTCACATCTACTTATCCAACATTCTAATTGAGGAGCATAAATTAAGGTTTCATACTTTCTTTAGAGATACAGATCTTGTTTTGTGGAGAAGTCTTTCAGATGCATTGATAAGATATGTATCCTAGAGATGATTTATCTTTGCCATCCTTACATACCATAACAACCTCTTATAAATCACCTTGTCCAAGGGAGATATTGAGGATTGATGGGTTTGTCTTCAAACTTAATTATTCCTAACTTTTTTCCTCCTTTGTAATAATAGATAGATATCCATTTGTACTTCTCTCCCATATATTAAGATTTCATATACATTGATGTGAGTATATGTCTTCCATGCATGTTTACTTTATGTTTGTTACCTCCACTTTGTGCTAAAAACTTTGGTAAGAACTAGATTAGACTTTAATTTAATTGTTAATAGTTTAGTGAATATGAAAACATAGGACCTAGTTAGGGTTATTTCATAATTTTGCTTGACTGGAGGCATTAGAACCCTCCCTAGTGATATTATTGTCGTAAGAGATCCTTTGGCTAGGTCTAACATATCCATCTTGGTCATAACCCCTAATATATAATGTATTGATAATTATAAGTGTAAGTAGGATTTATCTTCTCCAATCTATGATTGATTTATAGATCAGTTGCATTTCCCTTTGCATATATTCTAGTGAACCTGACATGAATCTAACCCTAGCAATTTTTCTTTCATGCCATCATTTTTTTATCATTTTATTATATTTCTACATATTTATAGTACTGTATTGAACCATTTAGTATAGTTATAACTTTATGTGTGCAATTTTAACACATAATCACTTCAAAATGACTACGTTATGTTTGTGCAAGTCTTCATCAACTACAGGTTATTAGATCAAAGAGTTTGACACAATATTCTTCTTTAATTCTATATTAGAATACATTATAAAATAGGTCAAATTTGTTTGATAATTATCTCTACTAGCATACAGGTCAATGAACATTGTTGAATAGGTCAACCCTGTTCCTTATTCTTCTTTAGCATACAGGATTTTGTAGAACTCTATCAAACCAATCGACCTAGTTTATAGAATTTGAAAGCAGCAACTAAAACATTACAACATAAAATTTGAAATCTAAATAATCTTCAATCCCACCAAGTTTCCTTTATTTTTTTTATTTGTTATTTTAGTATTTCTTCTAGTTCTATTTTTCACAAGTTGGCAGTCTTCAAAATTGTAACCCTATAGCCAACTAGGTTGACCTAGTCAACTTAGTTTTGTAGTTTTTCTTATGTCTAAGAGACATAGTTGACCTATTTGACTCTATTCTTAAAGACCTTAATTTTATAGAACAAAAACCCAATTGACTCTATTATGTACTATTTACATACATTATCACCTAAACTGACTCTGTACTATTCTTAATCAATGAATTAACAACTATTTGCTAGTAATTAATTCATATTTCCTTTTTAGTTCTTTGCATTCTTAGAGTAACTCACATAGTCTAAATAGATGGTTTTTTCAAATTACCATTTTAGTCACACAATTTTACTCTATTTCACACACTACCAAATCACCTAACATTCAAAACACATTTAAACACTTATCTTCCTAAGGCCTACCTACTTGGATTTCATAACCAAAGGGGAAGCTAACTTGGTTTTCTATTTAAGTATAAATATGTGGTTAATGGTATAAATTGAAAAAGCACCCAGCACCCTTATTACTATGATATTATGAAGTTGGGGGGGGGGGGGGGGGGGGGGGGGGGTGTCGGGGGGGTGGGGGGTGGGCGGGGGGGCAATACTAATCTAGTACTATTTCCAATATAGATCCATTTTAGCCCAAACATCCTAAAACCAACTTTAGACTACTTTCTAGTTCTTTATTTCAGCCAACTCTCCTATCACACTAAATTCAAAAACTTCTAATAATCTAATAACACTTAGGGTGACCAATTAGTAATCATTTGCTTTTTAGTTGATTGTTTTCTCTTTCATCATTATGTGTTTTATTGTAAAAACTTGCATTGGCTAGTGTTGGTGCAATGTTTTGTCTTATGTAACCCAATTGTATCAATCACATTGATCCAATTGTTTGTGTTTTTTTATTTCATTCTTTCTTTAATTATATTTAAAAAAATTCCCTTGTTTTATCAAACTATCATCTTGATCGATACAATCTCTTACAGAATATGTTTTACCCTTCTTCCAATAGTGCACAGTTGACCTATATGACTGTGTCTTCTTATTCACCCATTCAGTTTTATGTTCAACAATACAAAGTTGACCTAAATGACTATGTCTCCTTATCATCCTGCTTTACCTCCCTATTTACAATACACGATCACTTAAAAATGAACATGTATTCTTATCTACCTATTAGGTTACATCAAATAGTTGACTAATTTGACTTTGTATCCTATTTTTTGACTTTGTCTTTGCATCATTTTTGTCCTTCTTAACTTTTTTCTCTAATCATGAACTTCATGTTTGAGGACAACATAGAGTTGAACTCAACATATATGATGACCTTTACCAATCCCAATAGGTTTTCCCATAAACAGCTTGTGGCTCCTACTTTATACAAAGGTAATGTGCATGTGGCCACTTTCACTACAAATTATGGGACTCCTCATGTGTTTTTAGTTCATAACCCTCTATTCTCCTTAGAAGATCATCCCGAATTAGTGTATACTCTAGAAATTATTTTCTTCATTAAATAATTTCCTCAATATCGAGGAAAAGACCCTTCCACTATTTATCATCTTACGATAAGTGGCTAAGCAGAAGCACCTCATTCACCTTTACCCCACATTCTCACATGGATTTGGGGGTAATAGCTTCTTTGCTTCTCAACCTCTTCCTTTTCTTTTGACCCCTTCTCATTACTATGACCTCTTATTTCTTGATTTCTTCAACCTCCATACCAAGTATCTCTACTAACATGGCAGGATTCAACATCTATTGGGCCTTTTCCAAGACCCACTCTTCTCAATTCCTCCACTAGTGCATCATTTTCTACCCATGGTAATCAGGTCACTAGTGCTTCTTTTAATCCTTCTACTAGTGCATCTTTATAAACACATGCTAATCATGCCACTAGTGCTTTTTTTTCTAACAATACCTTTCAAGCTACTAATAGCATGCATGTCACTACTCACAATGGTACCCAAGCCACTAATACTAATGCTAAGGATTTTCATGTTGAAAATAACACCACTCAAACCCATCAAATTTTGTTACAAAATCTTAACCAAATAAACGCTTTCCAAGCTAATAATTCCAACTAGATGATGCAAATGTAAAATCACCTTATTCATCTCCAAAATTACCCTCAACATATTCCATTGTGAGCACATAACCAAAATGCCCCCACCCCCTTAGGGATTCCCATGGCAATCTTATTCCTCAACCACCTCTTGTTAACAAAATAATTAAACATGTTCAAAATGAACCTCTTACACCTAAAATTGCTAACATGGATATATGAGGTATCACCTCTACCATTAGCTACAATGGGTCAACTGATCCTACCTTACACTTAAAAACATTTGGAAATCTATATAAAGATTGGGTCAAATTAAACACTTTTGCTGCTACCAAGATTTTAGCAAAAACCCTCTTCATAAACATTTTAGATTGGTATAACGAACTCAAATCTCATTAAATCACTAGTTTGGAAGATGTTGTTAACGCTTTAATCCAAAATTTTCAAACTAGTGACCTTCCTGAGAATACCTTGGCTCATTTTATTAATTACAAATAAGTTGAGATAAAAACTACATAAGCTTTCATCAAATGATGGAAGACCTTATCTAACAAGTGTGAATACAACATGGTAGATGATAACCTCTTTCATCTATTCACCAATGCTCTCTATCATAAGTTACAATATCTAGTCTATAATCTCTCTACACAAACTTTGGAAGAGGCCATCAACTAAGCAAGGTGCTAAGATTTTCTCATGCATCAGTTTGATGCATCCCAACCTCCTATGGGCACTCATTTTCTCATCAAAATTAAAAATCATCATTCTGCTAATGATGGTGTCACTAATTCCTATGATATCATTCATAATATTCAAGATATTACTCCCAACCATGCTCTAGAATAATATGCCCCTTTGAACCACATCCCTGATCCTCACTTCTTTCCAATAAGCATCATCAATCTTCATAAACCATTATCCTTAGCAGAACTCCAAAAGTTTCTATCAAGGCCTCTTCCATGAGATATTGATCCCACTCACCCTATGAAATCATGGTATGACCCCAATAATTTTTTTTGGTTTCATGATAATTTGGGTCACTCTCATGAGACTTGTAGGTAATTACGTAACTTAGCTATGGATTTCCTCCTTAGTCTAAATTTCAACCATGATTCCCTTATTCATAAATTTCAACAATCCTATGACATTTCCTTCAAAGATCATGAAATCCAAAGTAAAAATCAATCTTTGAAATAGGCTAATGCTCATTTGTCTATATACAAATAACCTCTTCCAAACTAGCAAGACAATAATGATAAGCCTACTCCTTCCACCAATAATGTTAACAATATTATAGACAAAACTCTCAAAGAGAATGTGGTCAACATGAATAATATGTGAAGGTTAGTTGCCTTCATTTATTCCCATCATACCCACACACACCAATCATCTCACACTTTTTATGTTATCCAAGATTCTTCCCCAACTCACGTAATAGAGTTGGGGCAAAAGGACCTTATCTCTTTTCATAAATAAATTCCAACACCTCAATTAGATAACACTTCTCATACCATTTCTAAAATTTCTCCAACCTCTTTACCCATCGCCAATGATATTCAACCTTCTAATACCACTTATTCAAATTTATCACAAAATAAACCTACATCAACTACCTCATCAGCTCATGATAATCAACTAATTTTTCCCCCAATTAAAACTCATACATCCTATCAATACAAATTTGCATGTACTTATACTCCTCCTTCTAAGGAACTCCTCTAACATTGTGCACCTCTATCTAATAGTCCCCTCATGGGTTATGATGAATGGGATCCTATCACTGAGCTTACTAATATCCCATCTCAAATCCCCTTTCTCAAACTCATGTAGACTTCTCTGCATCATCACAACCACTTTATGCAAAGCCTATTTGAAATAAACATCCCCCATCTTCCCCTAGCAGGATGTGAAATTACCTTATCTAGGTTAAAATATAGCATATTAAAACAATACGAAGAGATGTCTATACACATAGATGAAACAATGGACACTTTTTTCTCTCTCTCTCAAATTCCCTATTGCTTCTATGATTCTAGATGAGATTCTGCTTCATGTGGATGATCCTCCCCTCTTTATAATCATCCAAATCAATGACATCCAAGTCAAGTATGCTTTGATTGATGAAGAAATGGGTACCTATGTTGCCTACCTCAACCTCATTAAAACCCTTAGACACTCTAAATGTAATCTTAAGTCCACACATAGCACATTTCAAGGCTATGACTGAAGTCAAAAGCCTCCCTTAACTTGTGTGTGGCTCCCTATCATCAACCCACCTATCACTATTTGAGTGAAGGTTTTGATCTTCAATTTTCCTTTCTTGTATAATATCTTACTTAGTAGGCCATGGACTCATTGCATGAGAGTTGTCACATCTTTTACCTGCCAATGTGTCAAGTTCCCTCATAATGGTGCAATCTATAAGATTCAAGGTGACACTAACCCTTGCAATTTTGAATAATTCCAAGACCATGGTGTATTCAAAATTCTAACCCTTAAACCCTTGCCAAGTGTTCCATTATAAGAATTTAAACATTTTAATTTCCCTATCAACTCTATGTGAGGTTACCATGGTCACCCCAAACTCATTGAGAATATACCACCTAACCTCTTAGATTCTAATGACGATGAGCCTGACAAGATCAACCTCAAGATAAAAACTTTGATCTCTCTCCTCATCTCATTTCCAAGCTTCCACCCTCTCTAAATTCATGTTCTCATCAACAACCTATTGATGATATACCCATCATCTTAACTAAGACTAGACACTCTATTCATCATGCCATCTTTGATGATAAGGTCATACCTACTTTCACAATTGATCTTCATACACCCAACTATGATGATGGTTATACCTTCGTTGACCCATTTCTAGGAGGTCTTGTTCAAGCTCAAGATGATGAGATATTTCATTATTATTCTTTTTTATTTCAATCTTTATTTTTATCTTATCACATTCTATCTTATATAGTTCCTTATTTTAGTATTATTCCTCTTGTTCATAGGGTATAGATGGTGCATTTGTATATTACACCTCCAACCTTTAAGGAACCTTTTAGGATCATGTTTATGGATAATGTTATGATTAGTTCCTATCACTTCACTAGATACTAAGATCCCTATAGCTAGTTTTCCCCTAAAATACTTGTTATTGTCTTTAAACCCTTTGTGCATCATGTTCCTCCCTCTACTGAGCCTAGTCTAGATCTTACTCCTATTTTAGCTAAGTCCCTTCCTACTTTTGATTTTGTTTCTTGTTTAGTTGAGCCTCATCTAGTCTCTCCACCATCTTTACCTCCCCTTAGTGATGGCCTCGTAGCTTACTCCTCTGCCTACCTAATGCATTGATCATCCATACTATGACATCCATAGAGTTGTTGGTAATTAGAATATAGATTGTAAATTATCCCAGCCTCCTTTAGCTTCTACTTCCACTCCCTCTATTATCATACCCATAAAGTATACTAATAAGTGTATCTATTACTTCCATAGCATAGATAATCACTCCTCTACTCATTATCGAAAGCTTCAATAGTATATAGACACCTTGTGTCCTACTCTTCCTTAGTCTATATAATAGACTATACCTCCAACAGATTATTACCTAAATATATTCCTAATTATGGAGAGGTATATTACTTGTGACTAATGTGATACCCATCACATTGATCATTATCACATCTTCCAGAAGCATCTCTAAGATCATATTATGACCATAACCATGCCTATTATCCCTCCTCCCATAGGTCACCCATGCAAGAAGTTCCCCTATGGTTCCTCAACCTATGATTCCTCCACCTATGGATCCTCCTTCACCTGTGGTCCCTTATCAACTGGGGGATCATTTATGTCCCATAAATTCCACTCCTATTCCTTCTCCTAAGTATCCTATACATGATGGCCCACATGATCATGATCCTTCATGCATACCTACATTTTATATCTAGGAGATTTGATGAGAGGTATTCTCCTAACTTTATCTAAAGATAAATGAGACACTTTTTGTAATTAGAGTCCAACTTCATAGATATTTATCAAATTTTATGGATAATGCTTGTGGACAAATTTACCAGTATTTGTGAACACAGCATGGTGTTCCTTCACTTTCTTATTCATTTTGGATTGGATGTGTGCTCCAAGTTTATATTTATCTACTTTATACCATTTGGCATTGTGTTAAAGTTTCATTTCCTTGTGTATATTATATGGTTATTTATATTTCACATTATATGTCGTTGATGATGTTATTTTCTTTCCTTAGGCTCTCTTATGGATTCTTTTCATGATTACATGATTTTTATCTATGAGTTCATTTATTTCCATGGATATCTTGTTCTTTTCTTATGATTATTTTCTCCCTTATCTCTATAACATGGATAATCATTATTGTGACTTGGTTATACAAACCTTGGTTCCCTTAGTCTTTATTTACCATGTGATCAGTTAGCAAACAAGTCATCTCCTTATAATATGATTTTACCAATCCTTCTTGGATCTCCTTCTAGTCCCCTTATTTTATTTTGCAAACTAAGCATACACATGGTTGAAACTTGAGATATCATACTAGTTCACAGGTAAGCCTAAGTGTTTTAGTCAATAATTTCTTTGGATACTTAGCTTCTTTTAGCTAAATTCTAAGGCTCATTTGTGTGTATCTCTCTCTCTCTCATGATTGGTCATTCCAAGTCCATAAGGAAGAGGAATCTTAAAATCCATAAAAATTTAAAATCCAAATCATTTTAATAAAAGGCAATGATATAAAATACAACATTAAAATTTTCAAAAGTCAAATCACATTAAAATACATTATTCACAACACATCTCCTTTTTATAATCAAATCCCAAACTCCATAGTTGGCCTCATGAAAGATTTGAGGTCCATTGGGGTATGGTAGGCCAGTAGATTAGGAAAGGAGAGTGAAAAAAATTAAGTGCTACCTAATTTCTCACACAATTACCCAATCTTTGCATTAGACCGATGGCTCTGTAAGAGGTCCTAAGGAACGAGAAACATGTTGTGGGAAGGTAGGTCTATTTTAATTTTCTTGTTCAAAAAACTAACATGAGTCCATCCTTATACAATGTTTTTCTTACTATGAATGGGTATTATTTGTATAATGATGGTCACTAGTCACTTAGTGTTTTTTCTATGTTCTTAGTATGCCTCATGTTTCCTAAGATCTTCTCATAGACACATATGTTGTGATTTTTACATTCCCTCTTTCATTTACCATACTCCTAATATTTCCCATTGAGAAATATTGTTTTTATTCACTGATCACTCCCCTTAGGGATTCCATTTATGAGTTATAGTGTAAGACCTTAGATAGGACTAGGCCTTCCTCACAAATTACCAAATTACCATTCTAAACATTCCTTTTCACATATTTTTCATTGTTATTTCCACCTCATTGGTGTTCCCGTTATGAGATGCAGTGTAAGACCATGGATAGGACTAGTCTTTCCTCACAAAATTTTATAATACCCAAGTCACAATCAAATTACATGTGTCAAATTTGAGATAAGTCATGATAGATCATGAGTTACATGTCATTGGCATGCTTCCCATCTTGATATAGTATGTTTTATGCTTACTTCATTGATCTTTCATATTTTTTTATCTTATTATTTTCCAATTGTAGGTAAGAATACAACCACTTTTATTAAGTTTTGCATACTTCCCATCTTGAATTAGTGTGATAAATTTAAGTTCATTTTTTCAATTTTCTTTCTCTTTTATACTTCCCAATGTGATTTAGTATGATTTATTGACTTAATTATTTTATTTTTTATCATTTAGTGGTTCTTATGCCTTCCATTTTATTACTTTATTTTCATACTTCTCAACATGATATAATGTGATTTTACTTGTTTTAATCTGGTGCAAATCTTTTCATGGTTTAAAAACATTTTGTTGTTCTTTTTACCATCTTTGGTTTATTATATTTAGTCATTTTTTGTTATTACACATTTCCCATCATGATATAATGTGTAGTATATTTATTTTTGATTAACTATACTTTTCCAAGTAATTTTTGTCTTTTTCCTTTTAACCATACATGTGTATCACATAATGCTGGTAAAGAAAACACTCGACATATATTTCCCATAGCATACACGACAATAGCTAAGTACGTGTGCTAAAATTAAATATATCCATGTATTAACATCCACAACCAAATATAACTCATGAGATCAAATCCAACTGTCAATATATATATATATATATATATATATATATATATATATATATATATATATATATACACACACACACACACACATACATTCATACATATATTTGTGTGTATATATGTATATATACATACATACATACACATGTATATATTATGTATGTGTGTATGTATGTATATGTGTATATGCACACACACACACACACACACACACACACACACACACACACACACACACACACACACACACACACACACACACACATCATGTGTTTTATACAATACAAGGTACAAAATACATAGTTTCATCCCTACGATTGGGATTCATCATGCCTATCTTGTGGCTTAGTGATTTTACCCATAGATACTTGGAACTATCCCCTCTAAATGGTATGCTATAATAAGGCAGTATAGGATCTCAATCCTGTTATCTATCTCTGTAGGTTATCCACATGTGCTTGTACCTATCCAAGCTAAACCATGGTAGCCATGTGCATTAATCTCTCCTAAGCCAAGCATGTGCCTCTCCCACTCCCACCCATATCAGTATCTAAAATCTATCCCTACATGTTTTCAACTGCCTCACAACCTTCCCCACTAGTCTAAACTAACCTGCCTGCATTGGGGTAGATGGTACCATAGGATCATCTAGTGTGTTGGGGTCATATGGTGTCAACACCTTATCCAAAATGTCATGGTGTATATCTCTAACCAAAGATCCCCATCTGACCTCCTCTATTGCTAAATCTACAAAACCAAAACTAGAGAGAAAATATATCTACGATAATCCCATGCAATTAGTATTCTATATCAAAACTTAAAATTAAAACATTTCTCACCAGTCCTAGTGTCACCAACCATTGTCTCCCTATATTCTCACCTATCGAGCACCATCTCTCCATATACTCATACCCAAATCATTTCCTCAATAGATCACCTTCCCACAAGTGAAAATCTAGGAACCACCACTCATGTATGTTATGACCCTCTCTTGAAAGGTGTCTCTATTGACTAGATCTATCTTAAAATAGCTATTGGGTCATCTTGTGTTGCTACCATTACCTATGCCCATTCTTGCCAATGGTGCCTCCATCTATGGTGTGGCCAAGGTGGTCATTATTAATTTTACTATGGTGTCTATTATGGTCCCTATTCCATCCCTATATCCACATCCATGTCCTCTCCACCTCTGATCACCTGATATCATTTTCAACCAGTCCATGGTCTCATATGCCATGGCCTAATCTTGGGTCTCTCCATCAGTACTCCTCCTCATCCCCTCCCCCTTAGATCTCTAGTATGTCATGCCCAAAAATCAAGCACCACTAGAGGTGTCACATAATATGGCAGCCTAAACTACCCTAATAAGTATGCCATCAACTACAGCTCTACCACCAAGTATAGTAGCCCATGATCTGCACTTGAGTCAACCCTATCACTATGATCGACCAACTAGGCCAAATAGTAGCAATGTGTAAAACTCTACCACATGATCTCCCCTCATGTGATCATGTATAAAGCTAGCACATGGGGCATGGCCCATGCTACCTAGTCCCATGACCATTTAATCACCTGAGGTAACCTATCATCCACCATGTGGGGTAACCCAACTAGTTAATATATAGGGAACCTCTTATATATCTAAGTACTTAATAAAACAACCAACCCAATGGTCGTATGCCCTCTGGACAACATCCCATACATATCATGCATGAGCTAGACCCAAATGATAGACCTAAAGTTATATAGTGCTTCCTGATTTAGAATGGACTGACATAAGGCTATCATGTATAAAGTTACTTTATCATCTAATTTGTGACATAATACTCATGCTATGACAAGTTTGATCATATCCTTCTAGATTTATATAATTTATGTGATATACACATCAAAAAGACTAACCACAAACTTGGGTATATCTTATTTGAGCTCATTACCCACCTAACTAGTGCTTACCTCTCCTCAAGATCATTTAGTGTCCATGTGATCATTGTTGTCCCTCTTATTGATACTCCCAGCAAAGTGTGGACATCCTCTAGCATGATACCCACCTCTATGGTATCCCCATTACCACCCATAAAAAATTATCACTCAACCATTCTCATGCTCTAAGGAACATGACAACAAGATCAACACTCAATGGAATGTGCCTCTTCTCCATAATACCTCCAAATCCTAGTGCAACTAGTCATGTTCTATCCACATCAATCACTCTAGCAGATCTAGTAGACATGATGCATCTATTAGTTACTAATACCTCTAGTGTCTCTAAAAAATATCAAAAAATAAAGGATGTATCATATCTCTATGTCATAAATAATCAAAAACATTCTTAAAAAATTTAAAAACTCAACTGATTTGATTTAGTTTCTCCATTTTCTATAGAATCGACCTATTTAATACTAAATTGGCCCTATACTTTCCTTGGGATACTAGATCAGCCCTTTCAAATTCCTACTAGATCAGCCACTTTATTGCCTTATGATACTACAATGACCCTATTTTACACAGGCAGCCTTTGTTAGCAATACTACATTGGCCATTTTGAGTAGACTATATCAGCCTTATTATACACAGTCATCCTTGTCTCTCTTAGCAACTAATTCAGCCCACTACTAGGCAATCAACCCTTATTAGCATACTAAATTGGCCCATTACTATGCATTTGGCCTTATCACTCTCCCTTGCCTTATAGACTAAGTCAACTAGGTCAACTTCGTTCATCCATAGTAGTGACTTTTTGACCATTTATCATAAATTCCTTGGGCATTTATTGGTCTGACTTCTTCCTACCCAATACCCCATTATACCCCTAGTTTACTTAAAATTTTCCTAAGGTTCATTTCAGTGCTTAGATTTTTCCTACCAACCATTTTTCCATATTTATCTCAATTTCAAATCAAAATATTCAAACAATTTAAATTTTCTAGTTTCTTACATATATTGCACTAGCTGCAATCGCTATACATCCTCCCTGTCTCAGTTGTCATCTTTATACCATGATGACTCTTTGGTATCCAACTAGGTCTCTTAGAGCTCTATTTTCTTAGAATGGTAAAAATAACAATTGAATTATTTTTCACCCTATTTATATTTACTATTCAAAATTATTTACCTTTCAAATATTTACCATCAAATTTCATATTTTGATCATATCTTTGTCTCTACTAACTCTTTTTCTAAATGATCTAGAATCTTTAAATAGTAGAGAATCTTGTCACCTATTACATGTCTATGTTGTAAAAAAAATTATTTTTCACTCTTTTTGCTAATCTCTACAGGTTCACTTAATTTTCTTTACATTAGATACCTTCATATTTCTTGCATCACCTTCTTTATCTCAACAATAAGGTAAGTAAATGTATGTGTTTTTCAATTATGTCCTTTCATTTATCTTATTTTCTCCTTACTATAATTTATTCAGCTTCAATGTTATGTGTTGCTATGTTATTTTTCCAAAGCACCATCCTATGTTGTACCTATGTGATATGTAATGAGCTTTAAGTGGGGCATATGTATATACATAATATTTTCAAACTTTATCAATTACTGATACTTTATCTCTTGAAATAACCCATTAAATCTCAATCTCTCTGAGTGCATGCCTTAAAGGGTGCACTAGAAAAGGGGTGGGCAAACCATTGGTGTTTCACAAGATTGTTGTCCTTATACTACCACTTTTTATCTGCATAACCATCTCCTAAAAACATTCCCTTAAGCCTTGCCTCCTATTTCTCACCCTCTTCTAGTCATTTTCTACCTTCATTAGCCCTTCCCTAGCCTAAAATCCTTTTTGATGGTTTACATTACACTTTCAACCCCATCGACCTTGTACTCTAATTGATAAAAATTATTTAGGGTCTAGGTCTTCCCCTAACTGACCTAGACCAAGACCTAATTTTTTTTTGTCAATAACAACAGAATGATGATTGGTTCAACCTTATCAGCCTAAACTTTTAGAAAGGAATAGGGTTATATTCATCTATATAAACACATCCATTTATTCATTTCTAAAAGAAGATAAGAAGGAGATATATATGTTATGCTTCTATTTATCCACCATTCTACTTGAAGAGCATAGATTAGAGTTTCATACTCTCTTTGGAGATACAGATCTTATCTTATGGATAATTCTTTTGGATTAATTGATAGGTTATGTATCCTAGAGCTGATTTATCCTTATCATCCTTACATACCACAAAAACCTCTTACAAAGTACCTTTTCCAAGGGAGAGATTGAGACTCAATGGGTTTGTCTTCAAAGGTAAGTATTCCTAAATTTTTTCCTCCTTTGTAAGAGTATATAGATATGGATTTGTACTTCTCTCCCATGCATTAAGATTCCATAGACATTGATGTGAGCATATTTATTATATGCATGTTTACTTTTATGTTTGTTACCCCCACTTTGTGCCACAAGTTTTGGTAAGCACTAGACTAGACTTTACTTTTTATTAGTTTAGTGAATATGAAAACATAGGCCTAATTAGGGTTATTGTATAATTTTACTTGACTGGAGGATTCAGAACCCTCCCTAGTGATATTATTATGGTAAGATATCCCTTGGCTAGGTATAGTGGATCCATCTTGGGCATGACCCCAAATATCTAATATATCGACAATCAAAAGTGTAATTAGGATTTATATTCTCTGAGCTAGGATTGATTTATAGATCAGTTGCATTTTCCTTTGCATACACAATGTCTTATGAAATGTTATCTTTAGTCTGAGTTATTGAAGCTAAGATATTCATGGAGGTTGGCCTTGAAAATATTATACTATAAACCTTTGTCACTTGGATAGGGTTATTAGGATCAGAAGGAGTTGGAATTACAATTATAGCTATGGTGCACTAAAAACTATAAATAATATGGACTCATTGATAATATTGAAGAACCTAGAGATAACAAGAACTCTATAAACAAATTTAATAAGACCTAAAACAAATTTAATTAAACCAATAGTTTTACTTTAACCTAAATAACAACTTTGACCATCATGAATAAATTAAACTTTGATAAAACACCTAAAACCTAAAAAATCACGGAGTGGTTTGCATGTATGACTAAGTATTGAAGAAGTGGTCGATCCATGGAAGATTTTTGTAAATCTAAGCTTGATTACAAATGCCCAAAAACACATTGACACCACCAAGAACATGGAAGAAGAAACATGAGAGAAAGAGGATGGAATGAATAGGCTACAGAGCGGTGTATAACTTTTCTTTTGTTGAATGGATTGCACAAAGTTTCAAGCATGGAATAATTTAATTTATTAGAAAGTAAAAGTTATGAAAAACAATTATAGCTATGGTGCATGATAATAATTACTTGAAAATATAAGACTCGCATAAATGATTCTGATGTTAGTAGGCCAAAATAGAAAACTATAGTCAAAATTTTGAACCATGGGTGAGAGTGCAAAAGACTACCTAATCTAGATTGCCAATGTAATTAATTTGATGCATGCCAATACAAGCACATCCATGTGTTGAGTATATGTTAAACCATGTTTTTTAAATTCCATGGATGATGTGGCTATCAAGATGGCATCACCATTCTAATGTTAATCCAAAGATTGGCAGTGAATAAAACTAGACGTAATGACAATGGGGTATTTAAATAGATCTTGATCCAATAGAAAGTGCCAAAAATAATTATGTAGATCTGAGGTGAAATCAATCATATGATATAAAACTTGATCATGCAATATTCATGATATAATACAAAATTGATCTAATGCAATTAGGTAAGGGCATTTTTTAGTTCACAAGCATAATGTTTTCTTTTTCAAATGGACATCACCCTCCCCATAAACTAAACTATGCAAGAAAAATTCAAGATTTATACTATTAATACAAACTTAGTCTAAAAACTCAGTTTCTCATACATAGGGACAAAGCACCAAGTAACTACCCCTCACATGATTTTATAAGCCCATAAATTCTCAAAAAAAATGCCCGCTCTAATACCAAATATTGATTTTGGGTTGTATTTAAACAAAATTTAAATGCTAAATAGAAAACACTCAAGAAATATTATCAGACAATGAATACACACAATAATAATATTCTATTACCTAAATCGATCCATCAATTACATATGATATATTTACAAATTTATTTAATAAATATGTTTCTTATACTCAGGATAGTGAGATCCCTACAATCTCTCACACACTAACCAACAACTATATAAAATTCCCCTATTTAATATTGTTGTTATTCACAATAATATTATACCACACAAAAACTTATTTACGTAATATTGTTTAATTAAAAATATTTACATTATTAAAAACTTAATAATGTGAACACATCTTAACACTCTTTTATTCAATCCACTTCTTATACTTAATGTTTCCCTAGAGGATAATATACTATGCCTACTCTCTACATCTTTTGAGCAACCTATTCATTGTTATCTACATTTATATATATCTAATCATGGGGATGTAGATGATGTTCACATGATTATGGTTCTTTCCCCTTGAGTGAGTGTAAGTGTGATTTTACCTTCCCCTTGGAGTTCCATCTTCTGAGGTCAAGATCATTTAGGTTGAATGAACATCTATGTGTTAATATTATTAGTATTGTTTCCCATGCTTTGAAATAACTTCTTCCAATTTTGAATGGTATAAAAGGATAGGAAGATTGTTTATTCTATTGATATGCCCCTCTAATACCTTGAATATTTTGATATGAAATCTATTATTCTATTGGTTTTTCAAATAGATAGTGAGTAATTTTAGGAGTGGAAACCAAAATGCTCTCAATTTTGATGACAGTGTAGATTACAATTACAATAGGGGTTAGTTTCTTTGTAAGCTCATTTTAATAACAAAGTGAATAAACAATACACCTTAGGCATAATCCCTCATATTGGGTAAGACATTAAATCAAATAGAAAATAGAAAAAAAAAAACTATTATACCTTCTTCATGGATGTTCCTTTTAAGCCTAGTTTATGTTTATTTATGGTCAGACTATAGAGCTAAGAATCTACAAAAATGTCACAAATGTATTTTGGCAGCATATTCCCTTATCTATGAGTGGTTTTATTGATGATTGGAATAAAGTTTGAAGCTTTTCAATGGATTTTTATAGAGTTTATTTGCACAAATAAACTTGCTTATGCCTAGAGGGGTCACCCTCTATTTATAATTTGGTCAGATCGATTATCACCTTTGGATCAAGAATGAGATGTGTGGCTATGAATCAATTCAATTTGGAGTGATTAATTCCATTAATATTTTGGAAATATGTTGTATTAATGAGGCATGGATTCCAATTTTGCATTTATGTTGATATTATTTGTGCTTTGCTAACTTTATGTGTGATGTCATGATGATGTCATAAATCTTGATATTTATTGAATTTTAGATTTAAAAATTAAAAAAATAGTCAATTTATATATAATTTTAACTTAGTCATTTTATTTAATTTGATTATTTAAGTAATATTGGTTATCATTTATGCAATATTGAGAGTTGAATAATTGCTCCATTTAATTAATCAAAAATGTCGCATACAAAATAGAAATCTGGCTCAAAGTGAATTAGATGAAGCTAACCATTGTTTATAATTAATTTCCCTAATTAGGGATGCCCCAATTTGTTTATAATGTGCACAACATATGTGTAGGTAAATTTTGGTGTTTCGGTGATTTATGTGTTATTGCAAGAAATCAATTTTGATCACAATTTTGGCATGAAAGTGATGAGAATTGAGTGTATACATTTTACCTTTGTTTGAGAAGGTGTTATGAGACACAAGAAAATAAATGGATTATCAAATAATGAAAAAATCATTAAAAAATCAAATAATGATGTGCTCACATTTTTGGCGATTTCATCAAACAATTGGCTCACATCAATGCCCCAAACATTATTTAGGATGCCCCCTCAAGGGATTGGTTGAAACATAATTTTGATGAATGGGTCTTTGAAAAGAATAAAAATGAACACTCTAAAACCAAAAAGGCCAATAAATAGATTAATTATAATAAAATGGGATGAAAAATTGACCACATAACCATCTTTAGGCCTCTAGTAAAGAAAAAGAATGTGATGACAAGCTAGGGGTAAAAAATCAAATGTGGAGCTACATATTTACACATGTGGGGTAAAAATGAGTCATTTTCACCCTCCCCTATCAATCATTTTTCTCTAGATTGTTATGAGATACTTTAAAGTGAAATGGTACATATTTCAAACCAAAGGCATCTAGGCAAGCGAGTGTGAAAGTACCAATGACCAGCAAGTAGTGAGGCACCAATAGATACCTTTATTTTTGGTGAATTTTGGAATTTAAGGAATTTATAATTCATTATAAGAATGATTTTAAGTGATATCATCATTTTCAAAATGGTGATATCACACCCATAATCAGTAGTATCGTAAATAAAATGGTAATATCCCTAATAAAAATGGTGATATCATGATAAATTTGATGATATCATTGTAAAAGGAAAGAAATATCAAAATAGTGATAACACTTGATCAGTCAAAAATTCCAAAATGGTTAGAATGCAAAGAAAATGGTGAAATCACCTTGTCAAGTAATGATATCTCCCTAACAAATAGTGAGATCACCAAAATGGGTAAAAGGTCTAGAAACAGTGAGAACACCTAAGGAAAAGATGATATTGAGAATGGAAATAATGATATTGACCTTGAACATGGTTATATCACTAAAATATATTGAAGAGTGAAAAAAATGATAACATGTTGTATAATAGTAGGATCACCCTGCTAAATGGTGATATCATGATGCCAAATGGTAAGATCACCAAGAATAGAGGAAAATGTCTAAGGGATAAAAGGGACTAAAATTAGAAGTAATTGGTCTGAATGTGAATGATGAAGGTCTATTGTAGATAAGTAGAATGATTTACTTATGATAAGAGGTTTGTGATTATCTTTTCTAAATAGATTTTATTTGTAGATTGTATTAACTTTGGGTTATGATTGGTAAAAGTAAATGTTAGGATTGATTTCATGCAAACAATGGTAGTGGATCCTATAACTAAGATTATGGATTGAAGATACACTATCATTTATTGAGGTAATTGGTATGTGATAGATTTTCCTAATACCTTTAATTTAGGCAAATAAGGCCCTTATATCAGCACTAACTTAGTGTTGGCATTCAAAACTAGTACATTCCACCTTCCCACTAGAGAGGTGATAGTAACCCTAGAATATTTATAGAATATACTTCATATTCCCATATAAAGGCATATGATTCATTAGATAAATATATTAATACATATGAGACATCGATGAGATGGTGAATGAGGACTTCATCTAAAAATTATATGCATATTCACTTTAGATGGCTTGAGGATGTAGTGATGACCTAGTACAGGATGACCTCATACTACATTATTGGTCATCACAAATTTACAATTGAGTGGTATAGGACTAATCATAAGTAGTGGTAGTTTGGGAGGAAGTAAGGCATGCCTAAGAGACCCCACTAATTTATGCATGTCACGTGAGAGATTGGTGAGTGGGGGGATATTTTGAGAGTGATATAAATGGCTATATTTTTTACAGTTTATCTAGTAGCATGGGATATGAGGTTGGCATGAATAATACAAGGGTCACTAAGGTTTATGTAGTATGGTGGCCATAGCTGAGACCTATATGATTTACTAGGTTTAGGCCAAAGTATAGATAGCATAGACATGAGAGGTTAGTGGCTTGAAAGGTACAAGGATAAGGGTGAGACTAGTTATGTAAACCATTCCCCTATAGGTCCCATTATGACATGTGTAATTATAATATATTCCATTATAGTAAGCCATACCTATGATCATACATTTAGGTTCAAATGGGTTTGGTAGTGATAGTGAGAGTAGTGGTAGTGTCAACAATAGTATCAACATTAGTGGGGGATATCTTGAGTAGGATATTGACATGGGAAAGGGTCCCAATCTAGATGAGAGGGAAAGGATACTAATGGGTAGGATAATCAAGTGACCCTTGTTATCATAGGAGGGTCAGGGTAGGATAGAGGATAAACATCTATCCAAGTAGGGCCATCTCAGCAAGGGATTTTATAGGAGGCCTAAGAGACTATAGATAGGCTAGGCATATATATTTTGGTATGGATTATTGAGATATCTAGATTGGAGTGAGATATCATTAAGTTATGGAAAAAGTTGGTTTTAGAGTAGGGGAAGACCACGAGGCTATGGGGTATCATTGTATAGATATTTATATTACAAATATGTGAGGGTAGGTGGCTTAGATGACCACCATACAAGGACAACTTACATTGAGGGATGCATAGTTATCCATGGCTATCAATAAGAGAGACAAGGCCAAAGCATATGTTCAAAGGCTTTGCATGGAGTGAGACATGACTAGATAGTTAGTTTCTAATTAGGGGATAGATGGTGAATTAACACATATGTCTTAGGTCAATTATGATATAATTCAAGCCAAGGATGAGGCTGAGTACTATAGGAGCCTCTATGAGACCTACTTAGGGCACTGAGTTTCAAAGAGCACACACAAATTTATAAGAATAGTTAGACCTCTAGGTCATGTGACATTTTTGCATCAAATGGATCAATAACCCATCTACCCCCACAATGAGGAGTTATGGGGATACCAAAATAGCCATCAATATCCCTAAGCATAGGTAAAAAATGATCAGACTCCACTTGGAGATGATTAGAGGCAAAGCTAAGATTTTGGTTGTAGCTCTACACTATGTATTTTGGCAATGTATATGCATATCATGATGTATATACATTGATTTTTAGATGTAGACAAATATTTATTTTTGATCACTTGATGTAAATGGAAGTTTATATTCTTTTGATATATATGATGTTATCTCTTGATTCATGGATATTGGCACATGTTATAGATTAGATCTTTATTGTTGATGTGGATACATTATGTGTTTGCCATGATTTTATTTAATTTAATTTCCATGTTGATGTTGTACTTGATCTAGATGTCAACTATGATTAATGTTTTAAGTTGTTTTGTCATTTGATCATGATGTTTAGATGTTTATGAATAGTTGCATAAGCTTATCTCAGAGATGTAAGTCCTAATTAGCATAGATGTATCCATTGTCTAGTTGTTATTTGGATGAATAAAAATGTGATGATGTTTCTAATTTTATTTTTGGCATATGAGCATATGTTTAGCCATCTTGTGAGGGGATGTTTTCTCTTTGTATGACATTGATAAATCAATCTCTATAGCACTTGATTGTTTAATGTCTAGTATAAATATATGTCATAATATAAAAATAAATCATGATAACATTATTTTACACTTACATAGGGACTAGTCTAGATGTAAATACTTAACAACTCAAGATTAAGATATAAAAATCAAGACCTAAGTGTAAAATAATATTGCACTAAACAAAATATACCAATAAAACACATTTTAACAACTTAAGATCAAGACATGGATAATCAAGACCTACGTTGAAAACATAAGGTACCAAAAAAATTAATAAAATAAAATCAATACGATTAAAAATAAATAAATAGCCAAACAAACTAAATGAATAAATATCAAGCATAATAGAAAACATTAAACAAACAAGTAATTAAAGTGAATGTGAATAATACATTACTCGTAGTGAGCTGGGGATCTACCCCCAAGTTTAGGGAGTATCAGATATGATAGTGTGATAATTTAAATGAAAAGTGGAAATAGAAGAATAAGGAAGGGGTGGCTGAGGTGACTCTAGTTACCTTGTGTAATTCAATGCTACCTACATAGTCCACATGGATCATTAGGCCAAATGTAGTTCTCCATGGAATGGAAAAGCATAAAATTGATGATAATGATTAGAACAAAATTGATTAAAATAAAAAATAAGGATAACTCAAAAAATGGTGAGAATGTAAAATTAGTCAACTCATAAAATAGTGAGAATGTAAAAGGGCTCGTAAAATGGAGAGTGTAAATGAGCTCACAAAATGGTGAGTGTGAATGAGATCACAAAATGGTGAGAGATTAAATGAGCTCATAAAATAGTGAGAGCATAAATTAACTCATAAAATGGTAATAGTGCAAATGAGCTTAAAAAATAATGAGAGCCTAAATGGGAATAATAGGGAAAATGATAATGATAATAATAGTGGTCAAGTTATCCTGAGCTACCCCATGTAGCCAAGCATTGCCTACATAATTCGTATGGACCTCAGGCTCTGTAGTTCTTCCAAAAATGGGAGTTAATGAATGAATAAAATTGCTGATTAAAGTGATCACTTCAGAATTAAATACACCTACCCAAGACCTCGGTCAATACCTAAAGGAATGGGGAAATCAAAAGTTTGTTTCAATGATCAAATTTGATTGAATGTAATGGAGATATCATGGTGTGGATAAAAGGTTTTCCACCTATGAGTTGTTTGACATCAAAAAAATGGTGTATCCACATGACTCTTAAATAGTGCCACTCATAATAGAACTTAATATGGAAATCTACAATCTAATAGAATGATAAATTATACAAAGGTTTTGTGTATTTACATCTTTTTAGGGGATTTTATGGTTTTTTAGTGTTTAGAATTTTTGGAATTTTTGAATTTTTTAGTATTTTTAAAATAAGATGCAGAAGGTAAAATTGATGAATGTACAAAAAACTATCTAGAAAAGGAAAAACAACCTTGGTTAGGGGCTCAAATAATAACTAAATTGGTTACAATGGGGCCTGTTTGTAAAATAGTAAGAGTGTGGATTATACAAGGGGGAACATGAAAGCATTACCTTTCCATAGTAATACCAAGGCATGGAAGAACTACCCTTAAATAGAAATGTAAGACGTAAAAATGGGATAATATGTGAATGGATATTTATCATAGGGTTGAAATAAGTTACGTCTAGGACTACCAAGAAGGGAAGCCATGGAGAAAGCATGTTGGTGTTTTGAAGTTCTACTTGCAAGGCTATGTTGATGATGACCAACTCTGAACTTTTTTTAGAGATTTTCACTTAAGTTTTCTATAGTAATTTTAGGTCTTAATCAATATTTAATGTGAGAAGAGGGAATATGAGGAAGACAAGGCTAGACTCTGGAATGACAAATGAAAGTAAGCAGAAATAAGACATTCAAAGGGAATGCCCTCAAGTAGGGGCCCTTATAGACAATGTTCAATTAATACATGCATGAAAACACTTGAGATACATAGTATTCATGGGCTTATCAAGCCCATATCCTTATGGTGTATCCAACCTATATGTCCTAGAACCATAATTTGTAGTGATAATAAAAGGACCTAGCCAATTAGGCTCAAAATTCCATTTATTTTCATGTTTTGCATTAGTATTTTTATAATTATATTTTAGGATAATATCATGCACTTAAAATTATATTGGGATGATACACTTTTTATAACTCAGCATATCCAATTTTGATATGCCTTGAGATGACTCAATGCATCTAGTCATTTCTCATCCAAGATTTTCAGTTCTTACAATCTAGCCACTCTATACTATTCATCATCAATTATGTCTTGTAGTGAAATACATAGATAGGGAAACTCAATCTCAAAGGGTATAATGGTTTCATATCCAAAAACTAGGGAATAAGGGGTTGCACCTATAGGATTGTCAACATTGTTATGATAGGCCTAGAGGATAGGAACTAATTGCATGTGTCAATCTCAGCCAAATTTGTTAATAGTTTTCTTAAGGATTTATAATGGTTTTTTTATATGCTTCAACTTTAGCATTACCTTGAGGGTAATATGGTGTAGACCATTTATGTTTAATACAAAATTTGGCATAGAGGTTTTTCACATTCTTATTCTTAAATGACATACCATTGTCAGATATAATAGAAGAGGGAATGCCATAGCGGTAGATGAGGTGGTTTAGGATGAATTTAGAAATATATCTTTCGGTCACATGAGTTATAAAGATTTCCTCAATCCACTTAGATTGAGTCCCCATGAATAAAATGGCTAAGGAGAAGTAATAGGGTGAATAGCTCATGATGGAGCATGGATTAAATCACCTTACTTCTGGAAAGAAAAGCATTTCTTAACATGAGCACACACATTAGCTTCTATTGTGGGCCAATAATATCTTTTTATAATGATTTTATTTACATGGACCATTATGATTGTACATGGCTCACAAATTACTTTGTGCACATCCTTAAGTACCAATTTGGATTCATCTAAGTTTAAAAATCAAAGCAGTGTCCCATCATAGCCAATATGATAGAGTGTACCACTAATTAAAGTGTATTGAGATGAACTATGAATAAATTACTTGTGTTTGTTTAATTTTAGGTCAAAATTAAGGATTAATTCTTGTTAATAGGCATAGACATCTTAATACCAAATGGAATTGGGGCTAGCAATATTACATACCATTTTAGTGTCTAGACAAGTGTAAGCTAGCACATGGAGATTTTTAATAAGAAATCGATACTATCAAATATTATAAGATATCTCTATCAAATATATAATGGTATACATGACATCTATTGATTTATTGTTGTATTTGGGCATCTACTTGAATTGAATACATTCAAAGTTTTTTTTGAGATTTTAAACCATGCCTTTATAGGGCATAATCTTCACATCCCTAATTTTGTATTGGTTTATAGCATGATTTATGATCAATTATGAATCACCATAGACCACCAACTATCAAATGTTCCATTTTACTACTAGGCAGAGCCCTAAAACAAGTGCCTCATATTCTAAAATATTATTGGTGAAGGTAAAAGTAATCTAGAATGCCTTAGGAATGATATCCCCCTAAGACATAATGAAGAGAATACTTGATCCTGAATCATGAGTTGTAAAGGAACTATCAAATTATAGCTTTTATCGATGTGATTCTTCAAGGTTAAGGATTGACTCATCTATGAAATGCATGGTTAGAGGATGTATCTCTTAAAAAGGTGAATCAGCAAGTTGGTTTGTAAGGACTTACCCTTTAATGGATTTTGGATTAGTGCAGTCAATGTTAAACTCACTAAGGAGCATGATTAGCTTATCCATATGAATCGTTAAGTTTTCCTTAGAAAGAAGATACTTGAGGGGATATACTTTCACAATAATAATAATAATAATGGTCTTATTGTTCAACATATAATGGTGTTGTTTTTATGATCTAAAGACCAATCTTAGGCATGCCTTCTTAATTGACATGTATTTGTGTTTATAGGCAACCAATGTCCTTAGTAAATTGCATATTCTTTTCCCTGGTCATCATCTTGGGCCAAAATTGCCCCCAAGGCATGTTTATTAGCAAAGATGTAAAGTAATAAAGGCTTACTTGATGTTGGTAGAACCAACACTGGTGGGTTTTCTAAATATGTTTTTAGTTGTTAAAATGACTCTTAATAGTTAACATCTCATTGAAAAGTCATCACCTTCTTCAAAATATGAGTGAAAATAAGGAAGTGATCAGTAAGCTATGAAATAAAGTGATGAATAGATTGGATTTTTTCCTATAAATTATGGATCTATTTCAAATTGGAAAGAGGGGGCATTTCTATGATGGCCTTCACCTGGCTAGATCAACTTCTATTCCATAGTAGGAAATAATGAAGCCTAAAAACTTTCCTAAAGTGACTCCAAAGACACATTTATTTGTATTGAAAGGCACCTTGTATTCATGAAGTATCTCAAAGATCCTCTATATAAATTTTGGATGAGTGGCCCATGCTTTTTACCTTCCTATAATGTCATCAACATAATCTTCAACAATGCCATGCATCATGTTATGGAAGATTATAGTCATGGCATGTTGGTATGTGGCACTAACATTTTTCAATCCAAAGGCCATGACTGAATATAATAATGTTCCCCACAAAGTGATGAATGATGTTTTATGTTGATCTTATATTACAATCTTGATTTGGTTGTATCCTAAAAATCCATTCATTAGGGATAGCATTTCATAACCCGTTATTGAATCCATAATCATGTCAATATTTAGTAGTGGAAAATCATCTTTCATGCATGTTTATTTGATGTCCCTAAAGTATATACATAAATAAATTCCTTTTAGTTTCTTAATAAATGAAACAATATTTGATATCCAGTCTAAGTAATTGATTAGGCAAATGAAGCTTGCCCTCAATAAATTTTCCAGATTTTTCTTGACTAAGATGGAAATCTACAGATGCATCTTGCATAATTTAAGATTAATGGGTTTGGCATCTAGGTTTATGAAAATATGGTGTACAACCAAATATAGATCTAATCCCCACATATCCACATAATACGATGCAAATATGTAAATAAACTCTCAAAGAATGGAAATGATGAAGTCATGCTCTTCTGTTATGAGAGGCATGCCATGTTTAATCATTTTAAGCTCATATGTTGTGTTAATATTGTCCTCTATGGTCTATTCCACTAATATTGTAGAACCATTTTCTAATAAAGTAGGTACATCAATAAATTAATCGTATTCATCTAATTGTGTAACATCAAGTCCACCCATGTAAGAAGAATTTGAATCATTAATTTTAGGTAATGGCCAATTGACATATGCTTTTGGAAAGTCTTTAACTAGCTACTCAAATACCCTTTGTTCTTCTGCATTAATATATGATTGAAAGGTAAGACATGAACCTATAGGACTTTGAACTTCCTAAGGAGAATGGTGAACTTCCCTATCTAGTGGCACCTAAAATATGTTTTCACCAAGGGACTTATATTTTACTTTACTTTTTTCCTAGTCCAAGAACACCTCAAAGAGGTTTTCACTAGAGGACCTCAATGTTTGATTTTATGTTTCTTTTGTATTTTGACCAAAGAAGTTTATCTACTCTCCAAAATAAGTAATAGGGTCTAATGTGATCTTGAATCCTTATTTGTGATCCCCAATCAATAGCTCATCTTTGAAACCTAATAACTTTTTAGGGACTCTTCATTCTAGAATTCTTCCAATGGTATAAAATTGTCTTGGTTATCTCAATTGACTAATTTAGGGTAATGAATGATAAGAGGATTTTTAGGTGAAGAAGTGATAGTGAAAATGGTATTGATATCAAATAATTTTGAACTGGCAAGGTCATCATAGAGACTATAATATGAGTTTACATTATTTTCAAGGTCATCTTCATTAGATGCTAAATCAGTGTCACTTTTGATATATGAGGGGTTACCCCCAGGTGGTTTGTATCCAATACCTTGACTACCTTTGTGCTTAATAGTAGAAACAAGATCGATAATACCTTGTTGAGTGGTCCCTAAACCTTTCCCATTATAATCTTGATGCTCTAGGATTTTTTTAGGAATGGGATACTTAGTGATCTAGTAACAAGAGGAGAAGTCATTATTATACAACTAGGAATCCTCATAACTATTGGGTTAATCTTGATCTGGTAAAGTCTTCTTAAAAAATACAAGAGGACCCTTAAGATGAGCTCCAATCTTTTTGTGCCATATTAGGTTAGGCCTATCATGAGGTTTATTAGCATTGGGTCTACCATGGGATTTGGGACACTATGGTAAATTTTTAATGTATAAGGCATCCTTGATGTTATATATACTAATACCCATTTCTTCCATAGTGAAGTGGGAGGAAATTTGGGGAAGTGAAGTAGAGGAAGTGGACACAATGTCACTTAGATCAATTTAATTTGATTGAGGATATTTAGAAGCTTTATCCTTGTCCTTTTTAGGAGTATGCTTAGTGAAAGGATAGTAGTTATATCAACTATATTTAACTTCCAAATGCTTGCAATATTGGTATGGTTATAAGTCGCTAGGAATAGTGACCTCTATCCAAGATGGGGAATTTTGAGGCATTAGATAAGGGTATATGTAACTTCATGTACTTCATGGATACAAGGGTATATAAGAAGTAAATTATAGGGTGATTTAATGTCAATGATGTATCACAAGGTATCATTGATGATAGACCCAACAATGACTGGTAAGTAAATAATACCTTGTGAATCTTGATCTGCATTATTATATGCCTTGATTGTAATGGCATCTAGTTGTAAATAAACTAAAGTATACCCCAAAATTTTTATCAATTTTAGTGAAGATATATTAATTCCTAAACCATTGTCTATAATATCTCACTTGATCTTATGGTAGTTTATTAAGGCTTCAATATGGAGCAGACTATTGTGTAGAGAACCAAAGGATGACATGTCACTCTGGTCAAATATAAGTTATTGATCTAAGGATAAGTTCCCCACTAGATCTTGAAAGGTAGTTGGCTCAATGTCATTGGGTACCCTATATTATTGAATAAAGACATACAATATTTTCCTGTGAAAATTTGTACATGTAAGATATCTAAGATAGAAATCATAACAAGAGCCTTATTTAGTTGTTTACCAAGATCGTATTACTTTTCAATGGAAGGGGGAGATGGTTTACAAGAAGAGGGCCTTGTACAAGATTATTTTTGGATGGAGGTTTTTTCTTTGATGGCAAGGTATTTAAAATGGGATTAGTATCAAAATAAGGTGAAGGACCTTGAAGTGTAACCTTAGGATGATGAGTTACGATTACATAATTTTAAGGTGAATAACGGTTACTTTATTTATAAGGAGATGGTATGGGACTTGGAATAGTAACCCATGGTCATAGAATCACAACAATGTTACTACATGTCATAAAATAACCACTATGGTATGAAGTAGGTGGTCCAAATATGGAAGGAGAAACATATTGATTTATGTTAGAAGCTTGGCAGGAATTAGTCTGAATGGTAGCTACATGATTATTAGTAATGTGACCTATAATGTTTTTGTAGTTATATAGGAAATCATGGTAGCTAATTTTATTGGCTTGGGTTTCTTGACCTTGATTATGATTCTAACTTTGCCCTTGATTCTGGTGTTAATTACTAGATTGGCACTGAATGTTAGAGTTGTGCTTGGGAAATGGGGTTTTTTAGATACCCATATTTTGGTTGGATGTATAAGCACCAATATCCAACTCAATGTCACCTCACTCTAAAAATTCCTAAATGAAATGCCTTAATTGCATGCATCTATGAATTCCATTTCCTTTGACACAATGGAAATCACAATACTCATTATCTCTATACCATTGAGGCTTTGGTTGGTCTTAAGGAAAAAGATTTAGAGTTGGCTATATGACCATGTTAGATGTAACTAATTTATTAAATATGACCTCAATAGGTTCATGAATGTCACTGAAGAACCTATTCTTATATTGATTCCTTCTTGGAGGTGGTATTTACAATGTGATGATTAGAGTAGGTAGAGAATTTAAAAAAAGTGATGGTTGCACCATTTATACATGTATAGATTATTTTACTCCATTTTCTTGATTATTTTTGTTTTTTAAATGGATTTGGGTTTCTTTGATGTATTGGATTATGTTTTTGGACGAGATTAAGATTTCATCTAGTTTTGAGAATAGATTGACCAATCCTTTGTCTATAAGTGTTTTTTCAATCTAAAATCCTTTATCTATAATCTCCTCAAATGTTTCTGCACAATAAAGTCTCAAGTTATGAGCCATCTCTGATGTGAAAATATCAACTAATTATTTATTAGGTAGATTATGTGGAAAGTGTATAGTTAAGCCTCTCCATCATTGTAGGTAAGATGAGAAACTTTACCCACCATGTTGTTTAATATTGCATAAGTCAACTATGGTCAAATCATGTTGTATGAGAAATGTTTTAAAAAAAATATGATAGGTCATCAAAGGTGATGACGGATCCTTTAGGCAGGTGTAAGAACCACTCTAAATCTTGTCCACCTAAACAACATGAAAATAAACAAAGTAAATAAACATTGTTATGGGCTACCTCTTGGCAAGCCACAAAAAATTCTTTCATGTGTTCTCTAGGATCACCCTTTCCTTTGTATTTATCAAACTTAAAAGCCTTGAAATGAGGTAGAAATGGGACTTGGAGGATGCTCATAACAAATGGATAAGGACATATTTCATCAAACTTATACTTTTGCCTTAATTTACTGCTTGGAACCATATAATTAGTTTTTTTATCTCTTAAAACTCTTAAAGAGTGGGAGAATTATATGATGGAAGAAGGGTAAGTTGTTGATTATTCAGTGGAGGATTAACTTGGTTGGGATAGATGTGTTGATTAGGATTAAAATAAGTTGGAATGGATACCCTTCAAATTGATTTACTAGGGTTGTTCACCCTATAACCAATATTGTATTATTGGTAAGCTACATGTTTCCATTGACTAGTGTTAAGATGTGGATTAGCAACATGTTGGGTTGGTGGAACTTGATGTTAGTGTGGTAAAAATTACTAGTGAAGGATAGAATCTTGTTTTAAAGGAATTTATTTTTGGAAGGTAGGAATCTGTTGTTGGTTGGAAGAAATAGCTTGTGGATTAATAGGAACTTGTTGAGGATTAATCAAAACTCATGGATGAAGAGGAGGATTCATAATTTGTTGTTGCATTTTCATTTTAGTTTGTTGTAATGGAGGGTTGTTGAAAACTAGTGGTTTCAAATTGGAAGACATAGGATTGGTATTGAGAGGAAATTGTTTGGAATTCAAAGGAACATGTTCTGAACTAGACACAATTCAAGAGTTAAAAGGAATTGTGAGCTAGAAGTAAGGTGTTGGGAATTGTCTATAATCTGATATTGCAAATTAGAATAAGGAACTAGTTGGGATCTAGGAAGTACTTAATGCAAATTTTGGAATAATTATTTTGGAGTGATAACCTGTAGCAATGGGTTCACAAGAAGATTTTGTTCAATAATTATAGAGGAATCTGTAATTGAGGGAAGATTATCCAAAGGATATATTTGTTGTTTCTCAATGGGCAGGTTTCATTCTATAGTTGGTGTATTATTCAAAGAAGTAATGGCTAGAGTGGAAACCAAACAGGCCATAAGTTGACTAGCTTTTTGTAATTGTGTGATGATAAGTTGGTTATTTGGGATGGGATATATATGTTGTCCCTTTCTTTTTCTCAACGATTCTATAATTTGGCTATAAGTTCACATTAGGGCTTGTCCATGGGTGGAAGTTGACTTGAAAGGTATTTCCTCTATTTGGACATGGACTTATACGTATTTGGTTTTCAGTGGATTTTCATCAAATACATGTGGTTACATGTCTTCTTGTTGACTTTCATCATCTTGGAAGAATCCAAATGGCTCATAAAACCATTCTCCCTCAAAATTGGCGTTATAGATAGCACCACTCCTAGTGTATCTAGGCATTGTGGAATGACCTTATATCGAATATTGAATTACTTGGGTATGAGCATATGTAACACTTTGTGAATTTGAGAAAAAATACAAAGCCAAGTTGTGACTTGAACATTTGGATTTGAATAATAGTGACCAAGTTGGAAGAAATAGTTAAAAGGTTTAAGAATGATTTCTCAAACATCTCTTAACCAAATTTGGACCCTAAATCTCATAAGTATTGATTTTAACTTTCAGAATCGACTTCGGTCCATAGTTAACTTTGATAATTTGACTTCAATTGACTTTATAAAGTAAATTTTAGTTGAATTTATAAAATTGACCTCAAATGACTTTAGAAAGTTGACTTTATAAATTTGAATTTAGTTGACTTTAGAAAATTGACCTCAGTTGACTTTAGAAAATTGACTTTAGTTAATTTTAGAAATTTGGAAATGGAAATTAAAATTGACTTGAAATTAGAAATTGGTCAAAAATGGAATTGATTTGTAACTAGATGAAGAAATGAATTTAGTTCAAATAAACTAGACTTTGAATTATTTTTGAATAACTGGCATAACGACATAATAAGGATAAGGTGTTGTAACAAATGGACAGTGTAACACTCTATAATAGAGAAAATACGACCCAAAAATTGGGCAAAGTAACACCTTATTATGTGAGTCTAAAATGATGATGTTTTAGAATTAGGAATTTTTTAATTTGTTTGATGTGTAAGGTGTATCACATAGAACAAGTATAAGATGAAAAATAATCATACATTTATAACAAGCCCTATCTTTAATGGTTAGAACAAGTGTGCATCACAATTGTAGTCCATGTGAATATCTCACTTGAAAGTGGTGATAGATTGGTTACACCAACCCTCACTATCAATCAAAACATTGTGAAATCTTGGGGGAGATTGGTTTTCCTCGCATTACTATTGTCTTACGATAGAAGGTATTAATATAAAATTTTAACATGGCTTTTCTAAATTGTCCTTGATATACCTTGCAATACTTGTGGCTCAAAAAATTTTGAATAAGAATAAAAAGCAGGCAATTTTCAATAAGGTATATCCCCTTACAATCACTTCAATCATAAAGGTTTTAGTGAAGTGATATTGGTAATTCAAACTCCAAGGGTGATGTTTGATAGTGTAGCATTAAGGTTAAACACCTTATTATCGTGAAACCATTTTCTAGAAATTTTAATATGTTCTTAATGATAGTTTCCCTCAATTTATATCCCTCATCAGATGTATGAGGTTGGTATGTATGGGAGATGAAAACCTAGATGCCACACCCTAAGAATTCATGAGAAGGAGTTGAAACCCACCCTGCACATTCAACAAAAAATAAAATAGGATAACAATAATATATGTATAATTGGATCACTCGAGCTTCCAAAAGGGAGTAAGGGGAAAACATAGGCACAATAGACTAAAAATAAGTAACTAAAGTAAGCATGCAAGCAAAGCAACAAAGAAAGAAATTTTTATTAGAGCACCAAATAGAAGTGTAATTTAATTTATTGAGCACTAAAATAAAAGGTGAGTTTTGAAAATAGGCTTGGTTTGGCAATAAATTCCCTTCTTTGGCAGAAAAACCTATAAGAAACAAATTAGATAGGGTCTTTGACAAGAGTGGGAAGTTTATAGTTGATTTATTTAAGCCTCAAGTTTTTCATATAGGTCAATCCTGCCATTTAGCAGTGTGATCCCATTGATTTGTAGGGCAATCCTACCATTCTATAGAATCAAAAATAAAGAACAAGAAACTTGGGGATCCCACTGATTAGAAGGATGATATCTTCATTTGGTAGGGCATTTTCATCAATATAAAAAATGACTAAAACAAAAAAAGGTAATATTACCTTGGTGATACCACTAATTTTTAGGATGATGTCATCATTTATAATGGCATTTCCACTTATTTGTGGTCTTAATGTGGTAGAGCGATCTCATTGTTATTCAGTGTGATACCACTATTTATCAAGTCATTTCTTTTAGTTTATAATATTAATGAAATATAATGAACTTGCCATTATGTAGTGCGATACATTCATTTATTAAGGTGTTTTTGTTGTTTTCTTAAAAACACTACAAAGATAGAAAACAACACAAGAGCAATATCACCGTTATGCAAGTCGATATCATCGATTACATTATACAATATTAAAAATATATATAATGATATCACCAATTTACATAAAATAAAAACACATGAAAATTAGAAAAAATCAAGCAAAAAATCCAAAAATGTGATAGTAGAGGTTTCTAGACAACCCTTGAAAACATGCTAATATAGAGATAGTTATGTGACTTGTGATAGAAGTAAATAATAGAAAGTAACTCAAGAAGACCCAAGACATTCATTAGTTAAATTTGATCTATTTAGGCATGAAACACATACTTATAAGTACAAAACATTTAGTATAATATAAATGAATAATAGATTTAGGCAAAATAGAGCATTCATTATGCATGAAACAATGATAAAATACATATAAGGAAAACCATTTCAAAATTATATATTAATCTCTATCACATTGGAACCATCTTATAATATGACTGAGCACTATATATAAAGTTTTTACAAGATGTTGTCACTTCATATTCCATCTTTTTGCTACATCTAAAGAGAAGGATCTTCGCATTTTGTAGACTCTTATTATGCTTTTAAGTGTCAAATACATTCAAAGAGAGATAGGAAATAAAAAGTAGTGTGAGTCACACATATGTCCACCAATTACACTTTGTAATTTTTTTAGCCCCATTCTACTCCCAACACTTTCCAAAACTTAAACATTTATCTCATCCTGAGACAAAGTCATAGAAAGTGTACCCTGAGATGAAGCTGAAAACTTTGACTATGTTAGGGAATTGATGTAGAAATAGAATTTGTGGTAATAATTCAAGGTGTTTTTTAATGGTTTTCACTCCTTGTGTATTACTTAGCCACCCTTTCATTTTTAAACTAAGATACTATTCTACTTCCCTTATGGGTTTTTAATAGACTAGCTTAACCAGGTGGTCACCATTTATGGGTTTTCAACCAACCTGGACCTGATCCTTATGCTTAAGTCCATCCTATTGGAGTGTGAAAAATGTCTTCAAAATTTAAAAAATTTTAAGTGTCCAAAGTACCTACTGAGAAGGTGGTGGCATGCTATGTGTTGACTGATATGGTGGGTGTTGTGATGTTAGTTATGATTGACATGTAGAAGAAGAAATTGATGCTAAAAAATATAGTGGAGGGAGGTATTGTTATTATTGGATAATTGGCTATGAAATTATGGCCATTTTCCTATTATGGTGCACATATTCTAGTTATTTATTATGAATGAATTATGTCTCTTCCATGAGTTATGTGATGGAGCTATCTAGATGTGATAAATCTGGTTTGAATATTTTCTAGTTGGTGAGAACTTCATGTACCATAGAGAGCATTGTGTATAGTGGGACATGGGATACCATCAAATTCTAAATATATTCATCTTTTGTGATGGTGATAAGTATTCTAGTGTTTGACACCTTGAGATAGATATCTTGGGATAGATCTTCTAGCTAATCTACATGCCTCTACATTTAAACACTATTAAATGTGCTTCATAGGATCTCATTTTACCATGTCTTTAGTTTTTTATGACACTATTACACAATTCAATAAACTATTTGAGTGTGATGTACATTATTACAAAGGTACTTGAATGATTTTCCATCACTACTTTGGCTTTATCTACCTTATTGAACTCTGGTTTGGCCTTGGATAATGAACTGGTGAGCAATTATTTCTAATTAATCATGCTTTATATGATATATTTAGCTTAAACCATAATCATATCCAAGACTTGTTCATATTCTTCTAAGAGTTCACACAGTACCTCCATCTTCACTTTGATATTATGCCCCTAGGTGCAAAGCAATTTCATCTTATGCATAACAATCCAGTCCTTTGTTAGCTATGAAAAAGGGCCAAGAAATGTTTTCCTTCCAACATCACTCAATCACATAGGACTTAGGTCACCAATGTAGGGCAAGTGTTATCAATGAGCTAGCATGCATTGGCAAATTGGATCTATGTTTTCTTCCTGAAGTTGTGATACTTCTTACTCCAAGGTTGAAGCCTTATGCATAATTTATTCTTGAAAGGTGATTGTGTCTTTAATTTTATTAGCAAGTGGATAGTGGGAACATATATTGATTCTTTGTGTACCATTGTATCCATATCTAAAGTATAAATCATAGTCACCACAAGTGCCTCCTTGATCTACACCATGGGAAGATAAAATGTTGTGCAATGTGTGGAGGATGTAGGGACATACCATAACCATTGGCTAGAGATTTGGGGCTTGTGTTGAGATGCCTCCTCTTTTGCACCCCCCAAGTAGATTTTGAGCCTTGAGATATGGATGATGGTTTTTGGGTCTCGATAATTTCCACCATCTTAGTGGTCTATACTACTTGTTTTGTTAGAAATTTTGACTGTATTATGTGATCTAATTCCACCTTGTCTTTTGCATTTGCATTAGCCTTAGCTTTAGCTTCTACCTTAACATTAGTTTTAGATTTTTCCTCAGACTTAGCTTTAGCTTCTACTTAGCCTTAACTTTAGCTTCCTACTCCTCAACCTTAGCTTTGGCATCTACCTCAACTTTAAATTTGGAATCCTATTCCTCGGCCTTAGCTTTGGCTTCTTGCTCCTCGGCCTACCTCTTAACTTAATTCTCCTAGTTGTGCAACACTTATTTAGTCTTTTGCTCTTCTTGAGCCTTTATGACTACTTATGTTTCATCTTTCTTATTTTTCACTGCATGTGTTTCTTGATCCTCTTTTTATTCTACTTATTCACTACTTTGTCTTATTATTTCTTCTTCACCTCTATTTCTTCATTGATTTTCTCTTCTACATTAGATTTCTTAGCATTTTTCCTATGTTCCTCCTTTTCTACTTACTTCTTCTGATGTTTTTCATCTTTAGCAACCTTACACTTTGTTTTTGCCTTATGCTTCTTCCTCTCTACCTTTTGATCCTTCTTCACAACTGCCTACTATGCCTTTTCTTGGTCCTCATTTTCCTTATTAGCTTGTTCTTTTGCTACAACATCTATTTTCTTAGTTGGTTGGTCAATATTTGGTGAGCTACTCTCTTTAGGATCCTCTATAGGATTTGGTGAACCAAGAGCTATGACTGATTATGAATCTTTAGAAGATGATGACTCAATGATAATGCCTCTACATGTGGTATCATTCTTATAGGACTATGGGGGAGGAATGTAATTTATTCTTCATTCTCTTATAATCCCAAACTATCTCTTGAGGTTTTTGCTCAAGTCCTTAGACCTATTGTATTTCTTCCTCCACCAATTCTTCTACAAAATCAACCATTCATTTATGGATTGATGGAGACAACCTAGGCACAGAATGGGTCCTTGGTCTACACACTAGAGCTGATAGTGGGATTTTTTGTAAAGGTGAGTTTGTTCCTTACAAAGCTAAATATCCTATAGCTATATCTAATCTCCTCTTGAAATCATTGATGTGTTGCCTCCTATCCCACAATATCTAGTATAATAGTTAGAGTTATTTGGTTAGTGTCAACCCACAAATATTATTTTACCTAGTTATACACCTGGCATGTGCACACTACCTTCCAAAAAAATCCTTCTCTTCTTCTTTATCATAGGCCTCGGTTCCTATGTCTATGAGAATTATTAGTAAGATTTCATGTGCATATACACCTAACTCTACTAGGTTGAAATCTATAGTTATTTTTAGGACATTCTTTTTGTGTAATTAAGATTTGGTGTTGTGTGTCTTGTTCTTTGGTGATGGTGGTTAAGCTCATCACATTGGTGCCTTCCACTTGCCCTTGTCATCCTATGATGTAGTTGTTTCTATTTAAGGTAGTTCTTGTGCTTGAGATTATAACTACGTAGGCAAATTTTGTTGTGCACCTAGAGGCATTGATCACAAGTGTTATACCATCTAATAGCTAAATATTTCTATCATAGGACTTCCACCTAAGCATAAAACATAATGATGAATAATGGTAGTAGAGTCATTGTTTCCTTAGGTAACTCATGGACCCTAATTTAGATGTATTGTGTAAATTTTTGATAGATACATGTTTCCCTAGATACTAAAGAACATCCTTGGGTACTTTGGGGTGAAATATAATCAAGGCTTAGATATAAATCCACCATGAATTAAATTTGACAACTTAGCATAGAAATACCCTATCTAGGTTGGAAAATGTGATCATGGACCAAAATTCTTCATTTGGATTCATTGGGCCCTTTGATGACTTCCACTATGTAAAACAGAGGAGTAAGACCAAAATTTTATATTGGAAAATATGTAATGTTTTAGAGAGGACCTTCTCAATGTTTATGATGATCTCTAAGGCCAAAAACTTAGGCCAATTGAAGTCCTCATGTATGTATATCATCTAATATGTAATTTTAATAATGCATTTAGTTGATTGTTTGGCACTTTTGGTAGTCTACCATTAAGGTTTGGTAATGCACTCATATAACATTCACACATAGTTATTTTCCATTGTGTCAAAATGGATCCCCTTGCCTACCCTCGTATAATTTCATTTAGTGTTAGAATGAATAGGTGGAGACTTAGTTTTATATGAATAAAATAGATTTACCTTGAGATGGTATACATGTTACTCGTGCCATGGCCATAAGGTTAACAAAGATGGTAACATCCTGTGAAAGATGAATCACATCTACATTATATCTAATAAGTAGTGTGAGCATCACCTCATCTATTTTTTTGAAATTTGGTAGCTTGATAAGTCATTCTGAATTAGAGCCTCATAGAGGGAATTAAAGTATCAAGAATCCTTCTTGTGCTACGTCCAATTGATCTAGGCTTAACAATTTGGCTTATGTAATACCACTAAATTTGAAAGGGTCTAAATCATGGTATTTAGATTTTATGAGTGTCAAGCTAATCCCCATTTCTTAATTTTATGCATTTGTGAGTGGGATTAATATTTGTGCCTAATCCATATTTGATTTTGTTAATAGGATTCAACAATTTTAGTAGGTGTATTAGGACTGAGGAAAATTTTGTACATAATTGGTTTAATTACATGTGAATCATAGATCTCTCTTATTCCTAATAGTGTCTAATGTTTTTATGTTCTTTTATTCATTGTTTATATAGCTTTTGTTGTTTGAATCCATCTGATAGAATGCTTTAAATGTGTTGAGTTTTTTATGCATAATTTCACCCAAAATTTTAATGTCACCTAGTTGCTAGTGATTATACATTAGATATTATTTGTCTTTAACCCTTTATTTACATATTAGTTGTTTTTGATGTGACATGCCATCTTCTAACCATCCCCTTTTCTTTTATTGTACATCCTTTCATTTTGACATTTGATTTGCTTTGGTAAATATGAAATATTTCAAGTGTATCATCATTAACAGTTCTTAATGAGCATTGCTCATCTTTCTTCCATACCTTAGTTTTTAGTGCCTTTTTCCCAAACTTAATTGATGATTCCCTCATACCCCCTGCAATCCATCTTTCGTTAGGCTATATTTTTTCACAAATCACACTCTACAACTTTAACTTTTCAACTGTAGCCCTAATGTCCTGTGATATAGAAATTTTAATGTAAAATACACACAAACCTAAAAAAAATAGAAAAAAAAAATCCTAAACTACATGGTACTACTCAACACCCTATCTCAATTTTCTATGAGACCTAATACAGATTAATGACAATAAGGCTTAAGCCTATAGCCATTTACACATCCTAGTAATATGGTTCCCTGAAGATCTTTCAAAATATTTTTTCCTTTCTATGATACATCATGAATTATGTAAGGTCCCTTATATATAATACATAACTTTCCCATAAATTCTCTAAATCTGTTATCATATAGTAATACCATTTATTCTAGAAATAATTATTTAGATCATTGGTTGTGATTATGTCAAGCTTTCTAACTTGGCTTGTTAACTTCCTGAGTCCAGTGTTCCCTTTATATATTTTTCTCCATTTTGTTTAATTCCATCAACCATGCCTATAAATAATCTTGATCTCTAAGTCTCATAATTATTTTAATGTACAAACTAGGAACTATGTATTCTATACACATTACTATTTCTAGTCCATAGACAAGCTGAAATGGGGTGAAACCTATCACACATTTGTAATTTGTCCTAAATACCCATAAAATTACAGTAATCCAATCATCTCTTTGGACATTATATATTTTGGTGAGCATCTTAACAAGGACTTTGTTTGATCTCTTTGCTTGTCCATTTACTTGTGGATGATAGGTTGTGATTTTATGGTGTGATATCATGAATTCTTCAATGGGAGGCTTGATGGTGTTATTTAGAAAATGTGTGCCTCTATCATTGACCAATTTCAAAGGATATCCAAACCTAGTTATAATATTTTCATACATCAACTTGGGTAAATATTTATCACCATAGCTTGGTGTCACAATAGCTTCCACCCAGTTGGTGAAGTATTCCATCATAGTAATGATGTATCATGTATTAATGCACTTACTAGGTGGATTAGACCTAAAAAGTCAATTCCCTATTTATCAAATGGTTTATCTACTATTAAATCATTTAATGACATTTCATCTCTCCAATTAGGCTTACCCATCCTTTTTCAAATGTCATAGTGTTTCACAACTTGGTGCACATCTTGAAATAAAGATGCCCCCATAGACCATTTTATAGTATCTTCCTTACAATTGATTCACCTATTAAATTTCCACCTATAATTCCTTGATATGCCCCTTCAATAAGCTGAGGTCTTTTATGATCTTAATCCACTCTGTACAATATATCATCTTTCCCCATCTTGTATAAAAACCCATTAATGATGTTGAGTGACATGGCTCTTGCAATCAATTGTTTCTTATCCCTTTCTAAATAATGCATATGAAATTTCCACTATTTCAAAAAATATATGATTCCCTATATATTTTTATGTATCATAGAGACTTGAAACATATGTACATCTAGTGATTCATCCTGAAGTTCCTCAGGTTCTTCCCCATTGTGTATATAACTTGAATGATCTGGTCTAACATTTTCCCTTCTAAGATTAGCATTAATTCTAAACTAAAATTATTGAAATAGCATGATCCACCTAGATATTCTTCTACCTAACATGGGCTTGTTTACCAGATATCCCAAGGTTTGGTGATCCATAAATAACTCAAATGGCATAGCTGGCAATTAATGTCTAAATTTTTTAAGTGTGAACACTATTTCCAAAGCTTCCCTTTCTATAGATGTGTAGTTATTTTATACATCTAAGAGTTTCTTAGTTTTAAAAAGGATGGGATGATCCAATCCTTCATATATTATCTATGCTAACATATCTCATACCATAGTGCCTAAATCATCCACATGAACATTAAATGGTTGGCTCCAATCGAGAAAAATCAATATGGGAGTTGTAACTAATCTTTAATTTAGATCCAAAAATGTTACTTGGCACTCATTGGTCCATTCAAATGTTGTATCTTTGCACAATAGATTCTCTATAGGCATATATATAGTTATGTTTCCTTTGATAAAATTTCTATAATATCATGTATGGCCTAAGGAAGATATTACTTCTGTCAAGATTGTAGGTGTTGGTATTCCCACGATTACTATGATTTTGGATTGATCCACCAAAATTATATCATTACACACTACATACCCAAAGAGAAAATCAAAGGGTGTAAAAAATAAGAAATTTAAAATTCAATGTAATGTGCAGTGCTTGGTAACATTCTAACATAAAACATAATTTAGAGATGTGTTATTTAAACAAAAAAATACAACTTGGTCATCTAAGTATACCTTTATGAAATCATGAATAAAATAATTAAATATAGTGACAACATCCCTAGAAAATATATTTGGGGCATTATTCAAACCAAATGGCATTACCTTATATTCAAAATAACCCCATTATGTTGCAAAGTTATTTTGGCTTAGTCCTCTGCTATGATTGGGATCTAGTGATACCCACTAAATTCATCCATGAAATTACACTTGAAGTCTTGCATATGATTCCAAAGTTTTCTTTGTAAAAGGTATAAGTAATGGATCATTGATAAAAGTATCATTAAATTCATGATAGTCTCCACACACTCTAATTTCCCCCAACTTCTTAGGTTGCACTACCATTGGACTGACCTAGTTGGCCTTCTCTACTAGATAAATGATGTTTATTTCCTACATCATGTTTAATTTATCATTTATTTTTTAGCTTCATGTTGGGATTTAGTCGATATGGGCACTTTTTCATAGTTCTTTCCATTCCTTTAGTTTTATGTGCATTTATCCCAACAATGGATATACACCCTTTACTTGGAAAAACATCTTGATAATCTTGCAATAGTTGCAGTCCTTCAAAAAGCTTAGTTTGAGTCCAGTAATCTCCTATAGTTACAAGCTTAGGCAGAGACTCTATCCCAATTTTCTCAACATGATTCTTTAATGGTTCTTGACATAACTTCTTAGATCTACCAAGAATGGACTCTCACAAAGTTCTTTGTCCTCCTATTCAGTAAAATTCAGATTAGATATTTTTACATCTTTAGTTTCTTCTGTAATATTGTATTTTAGTAGCTTTGTTTCTTGCTCTAATTAAAATGATCCCTTAAAATATAGATCGTCATCACTATCACTAGACTCCATCAATTCCTTATCATGTACGATCTTATTTCATGGTCTAATGAAACTATGCTCCTTTTATTTACTTGCCTTGTAATTTTGGATAGTTACATTTAAATCTCTAGTTGTTTCTTGATGCAAAGATGAATTTGTATTAGTAGTAAGTCTTGTGCTCAGCCATAACACAATAATATTTTAAACTTATTCAGTGCATTATGCACCAGATAATTTTCTCCTCAAATACAAAAGATTAAATGAAATCTTATTGTACCTAAGGCCAATTCTTTGTTTCACTTATGCATTCTTAGTGTATGTTCCAGGTTATTGGGAGTGTTTACAAATTATATATGTAAACATGTACCCAATAATTGGGTTATACACCCTGAATAGACCACAAATCTATGCACTTATGCATATGTATCTCAAGGAATTATCTTTTCCATTATTCCATGAAAGTAGGAGATAGCTAAAAACAAGCTCGTAATAGTTCACAAACCTTGTTTCATGGTAACTATTTAGTTCTATGAACTACACACCAAGTCATAATAGCTCTTTTTAGTGCATAATTTATTTTACTCACCCTTTGATCTATGTTTGGCACATGATGTTTGAACCTTAGGATAAATTTATTCAAGCCATCAGTTGTAAAGTATTGAGGTAGTTGACATTCTGTGGTAAAAAACCTTACACATTAGGCATACCTCATGATCTCTCCCTGACCAATTCAACATGTAAGTATCTAAGTCACCACTAACTGAGGACATTATATCCCATGACAAAAGGCCTTCATTTTTTAGATCGATGTATTCCATATCTATCACACCTATTTTATACATAAAATCCACTTCTTACCTAGTTGGTGATCACATGAAGGTGGCCTACATTCATCCATTTGAAACTATAAAACTTGTGCATTTATAATCACAGCCCTATATTTAGATTGTTTAGTTATTTGAGACTATGTTTCTAGTAAATAAAATTTATATTATATAGGTCACAGGGCATTAGGCTTAGATTTTATACTCGCCTTAAACCAGTTATTACCCCCATATGCATGCAATGAATTTAGTTGCTTGGGCATGATGTATGACTTATATTTTTATTCATTCAGGGGTATAATGATGATTTTATCCCCTTGGTATGCTTGCATCTAATTTCATATTGTAATAATGGTTATTTGACCATCATAGTCCCACTTCTTACCAATTAGTGTAAGGTAGTGTGTTTCATCAATATTCATGTCAATTACTTCAAAATATTTTTTTAAGCTTAGGTCAACCACTTTTATTTCTACATCTTCCAATTGACCAGTAGGCTCTACCCTACCATAGTCTATGAGGCTTAGTGTAACTAAGTTGTAGCTAAGTTTTGGTCATCCAATAGCTTTCTAGGTAGACCAAGGAATCATATTCATAGTACTTCCAAAATAAAATATAGCATTATGTGTTTTATATCATACCAACTCAATATCCATGTGTGATCGATAGGAATCCTAGAGGGGAGATTAGTATGGTGTTAGTATGATCAAAATCAATCAAAAACACACTAATGAAACTTACACCTCTGGGATAGACACTCAAGGAGTTAGAGAACTATCCAAGTAACTAACAAATAAAGACAAAACAAACAATTTTACCTTCCATGAGATCAAGAGTTATATGTTGGAAATTAATTAATGTGCTCAGTTGTGTGATCAAGAATTCTTTAGCAATGGAACTAATTGCACCACCTCTCCTTGTCACCTTGGTAATTTTGGCTTTGGCTTTGGATTTTTCTTGGTCTAATAATTTAACATCATAACATTACACAAAAGAAGCTTGTTGAGGGAATTCCTGCATAATAACTGTAAATAGAAAATCTTATGGATCAATAGGTGAGGCCTTGTATTTATAGCCTTTCAAACTAACTCTAACCCATGTGTAGTTAGATTAGATTTAACTACAGTTGAATTAAAACTAACCCTAGTTGAGTTAAGGAGGGGACAAGCATTTAATATTTAGGATACATATCCCATTTATTAAGCATGGCTCTCCATTTCTAAATTTATGGATTTAGGGAAGATATTTTCAATTCCTTGAATTTGAATATGATGACATCATCATGACCTCATTTTTACTAAAATTTCTTTTTTTAAAATTCATTTCCACTAATTGCACATGGAAATTCCACTTAAGCATTTAATTTGATTTGCTTAGTTAATTCATTCTACTTAGCATTTTTGTACTTTAGGAATTATGCAAGTGCCCCACTTAATGGGTCCAAAGGCCAAACTATCAATTTAATAGATCACAAATTGATTGGATATGAATCCGTGAGAGTTTATTATTATGTATAGGATAATATCCCAAATAGGGATGCCTAAACATGATTATAAGCACTAATTTTAAATTGTAAATGAAATTGGGGCATTCAGTGCTTCTTAGGCTTAATTTTCACTATTTGGTAGAAATCAATCTGAAGTTTAGTTGGAAGCCATTTGTATCAAAAATGGGGTATCTACATTTTTCCCCTATTTGGGAAGGCATTGTAAGATGTAATAATAGTGACATCTTCTCAAAAAAAATGAAAAAGTTGTTAATGCCTAATGCCCCAGAAGGTAATGGATGAGCCCTGGATGCCCCCTCGAGGGAAAAAGTAACAAATAAGGTAGGTGAATATTCCCTCAAAAATAATAAATGATGTGACCTATAGGTAATAAGGGTGTAAATATTGATTTTCCCAAAGGCAGTTACAATCAGTGGCATAGTGAGATGCCCTAATTGGGTAGATACAAAGGGTGATTTATCCAAAAGTGGTTATAATCATCGACATAGTGAGGTGAAAAATAATGATTTGCCCAAAGGTGGTTATAATCATTATCATAATAAAAAATACCCCAGTAGGGTGGATAGAGATAATGATTTTTTCAAAGGTGGTTATACTCATTAACACAATGAAAAATTCCCTAGTAGGGCAGATAGAGATAATGATTTGCCCAAAGGTGGTTATAATAATTAGCACAATGAAAACATGCTCTGATAGGAGAGGAAAATGATAATGATTTTCCTAAAGGTGATTATAAGCATTAACATCTAGATAGATCAAAACATAATGATTTGTCCAAAGGTGGTTATAATCATTGGCACTATGATTTGACGTAACAAGGCATATGAAAGAGTGATACAAGTTATCTTTGCCCCAATAGGGAAAATCAAGAAAAGGGGTCTTGCATACAAAATTCATAACCATAGAGTAAGATTAATTTGATATATAGGATAGTCATGAATTTGGGCTACTTGTTAGTTTGGAGATGCACATCCTAACTAGTAGCGACTAAAATTTAGTTATGAATTAATTACTCTCAATTTGGGTAATATTTGGATAGGTAAAGAATTTATTATCCATGAAAAAGGAGAATTATTATGGCACCATTACTTGTAAGATCCACCAAACTATTTTTTATTGTAGCACGTGATGGTATTCAACATAATATAAAACACTGTGATAACCTAGTTTTAACATGCATAAGGACTGACACTCGATCTAATAAATAATTGAAAATAATGCACCAATTATAAAAACCATGATGATAATGTTGATGTATGAATATGATTGGAATTAAGTATCATGTGCAAGGAATCACCTAGTGAATACATTCATACTAAATAATGAAATTAAATAAACAAATAAACAAACAAAATAAAATAAAACACCAATAAAAAATACACAACAAAACATCAATAAACAAACAAAATGATCAAAAAAAAGAAACAATGGTTAATTATAATTTTAGTATAAATAGAAAACAAAGTGTTCATGTAGGTGTAATAGAGGTGTTACTCTTGGTGTCAAGGTGACCCCTAAGCTAGATAGTAATGACATAGGTATAACAATGCAAGAACAAAAAGACTAACAATGTTGCTTTTAGGATATAGAGAACAACGACACAAAAAAGACAAAAAACATTCCCCCTAGATTATAAGAGATATCAAAACAAAAAACAAAATAGGGGAATAGAAGCAAAGTAAGGGGTAAGCTGAGCAGACTCCAGATACACTAGGCAAGTGGACATTGCCTACATAGTTCTATAGATGCAAGATCTAACATGAACTTCAGGCCAAATGTAGTTCTCCCAAGATATGGGATAGAATCAAATTGATGATAAGGAAATATGATGGATGTGTATACGAATATGGGAATGATCTCACAAAATGGTGAGTGAATGAGAAAAGAGGGGATGATAATCCACCATCATGAAAATGTCAACACAAACAAATTGTGTGAGTGTAAGAGTATGGTTTAGGCTAAAACCACACTAAAAGGAAATAGATAAGTGCTCACACATCAACTTGGTTCCTAATTCTTACTAATTCTAAGGATAAGAATGAGAATTAAGCTCATAAAATGGTGATAGTGTAAGTTGAAGTTTATCACAAAATGGTGAGAGAGTTTAAATAGAAATGGCTCACAAAATGGAGATATCATAATAAAATCCAAGTGATCATTACTATATCAAAATCAAATACATAATTTTCATAACATGAACTCATAAAATGGAAAGATTGTAGGCCAATAAGGATGAAAAACTAAATGACAAGTGGTTACTCATGAGATAGTTAGGAGTCCCAAGATCCTTAAGGTAAAGATGTGGTTGAAAAAAAGGGAAGGAGTTGTTGAGATAATCTAAGATACAGCATGTATCCAAGTGTCACCTATATAGTCCATGCAAACCTTGGGCCATTATAGTTTTCCCAAAAAATGGGAAGAAAAATACAAAGGTGGTCTATAAATAAAATGAATAAACAAGATGGCCCAACCCAAAAAAAATTGATGGATTTGTATCTCAAGTAGAAATTATAATCCAATTTTCATGATTTTAGGATTTTTAGGATTTTCTAAAAAAAAATTTACTGATGTTTTTGGGATTTTCTAATCATCTCAACTCAATAAAGAATTATGAGATACTGAATGGTCCAGCTCTTAAAACAATAATAACGTGGCTTAAGTTGCTCTCAAAATGGCAAGAGTGTTCAAACTTAAATACTTGTAAAATGGAGAGAGCATGGCAAAGGGATGATTGAACTGACCTCAACATAAATCGAGTATTGCTTACATAGTCTCATTTAGACCTCAATTCACTATAGTTTTGCCTTTCAGTAGAGGAATCTGATTAGGTAGCAACAAGTTCATGAATTAGGAAAATGGCATAGTATAGTAATAATAATGGCAAAATAATGCAGTAATGCATGGTAAAGGTGTTGCTCCTAATTTTCCCATAGGTGTTTATAATTAGGAATTAAAGGCATAGGTCAATGACACTAATTTTCTCAAGATGGTTATAATTAGTAGCACCAAGAATGAAATAGAACATGATAACAATGAATAGTGCAATTACCAAACCACTATCATACTGGTCCAAGATATTATCTCTTTATGAAATAACGAATCAACTACTAAGGCTTTATTTGAATTCATTTGTTAAAGGTGATTGAAGAATCAATAGATCAAAACCAAGGTCAAAAAGGGTTGGGGTGGGAGGTTAAAACAACATTATTCAATAGGTAAGGTATGTAAGGAATGGTATATGGTAGAATACAAGGAAGGTGATATTACGGTATGATGTAAATGATCCTCATAAACAATACTTTGGGTCTCTCAAGTGAAATAACACTTTAGGTGTATTATGTTAATGGGCACATCAAGTTTATCTTCATCTGGTGTAATGTTCCTATAAGTTCTAGATCCATAATTAGATATAATGACATAAGGGCCTATCCAATTAGGCTTGAACTTGCATTTCTAATTTTTCTCAATCGTGGTGTTCTTTTGGTTTTCTTTAAGGATAAGATCACCAAGATCAAACTCTTTATGTTTGACATGCTAGTTATATTGACCATATAACTATTTATGATATTCTTGAAGATTTTTTACAATGTCTATGCACTTTTTATCCAATAACTCTAGATCTTGTAGGGAAGCAACTCTGTAATCCTCATCATCTAAGATGTGCTTCAATAAGATTCATAGAGAATTAACTTAACTTTGATGGGAAGAATGGCCTCAGTGCCATAGATAAGGGAATATGGTGTGGCTCTTATTGGAATGCATTAATTATTATGGTAATCCCAAAGGGCATAAAAGATATGTGGGTGTTAATCACAGCCAATATCATTAACAATCTTCTTAATAATGTTGATAGTGGTCTTATTAGATGCAGTGGAAAAGTGTTGGGTAATATTAAATTGGCATAGAGGGATTTGACATACTTTTTCTTAAATGATCTAACATTATCATATATAATATCAGATGGGATACCATAGAGGTAGATGAGATGGTTGAAGATGAACTTATAAATCTATTTTCTAGTCACGTAAGTGAGGGGTATAGTTTCAACCCACTTAGTAAAATAATCAGTGGTGGTGAGAATGTGTTTATGGCCATTAGATGAGGTATGGTTAATCTTCCCAACAAGATCAAGTACCCATGTTGAAAATGGCCATGGTGTGAGTATATGTTTGAGTGTCTTGGCTGGAGCATGAATCAAATTGGCATGCCTATAACATTTGTTACATCTTTTTACATAAGCATATGTATTTGCTTCTATGGTTGGATAATAGCAACTGGTGCATAAGAGATTTTTGACAAAGATGGATCTGCTAGTGTGGGATCCACAAATTCCTTCATGAATTTCTCTTAATGCTAATGTGGATTCTACTAATTTAAATAATGAATGAAATTTCCATCAAAACTTGTATGATAAAGGGTTAGGCCAAGTAGGGTATATCAAGAGGCTTAGTGTGTAAAGGATTTTTGTTGTTTACAAGATAGGTATGGTGGAAGGATTTGGTCATGAAGGTATTTATATAGGTCTAAATAGAAAATAGAATGGGGACCAATAATGTCATAGATCATTTCACTGGTTGAAGGTTCATGAGTAGGTGCTAGAAGATGTTTAATGAGGAACTAATAATCTTTTTCCCTATCGGTGTTAAAAATCAAAGAACCAATGGTAGCCATGGCATATAATATCCTATTACTAGCCCAAGGTATGTGTTCAAACTAAATGTGGGCAATCTACTACTTGAGAAAGTCTACCATTGACTTATATGGTACGAGCTTATCATCTTTAGTCTAGAACTAGTTTATAACCTAATTGATGATTAGCTAAAAATCACCATGAACCATGAGATGTTGAATGTTCCATTGCACTAATCAATGAAGACCTAAAATCAGTGCTTCATATTCATCCATGTTATTAGTACAAATAAAGTTGATACATAATGATTTAGGAATGAGATCCCTTTGTCATGTAATAAATAATAGGCATGCCCCTAATCCATGAGATGTGAAGGACCCATCAAAATAGAGCTTCTAATATTGTTGCTTAGGATGTGTTTCTATGATGGTCATGATGAACTCATATAGGAATGAAAAAGTGAATGGTGTAGTGTTAGAAAGGGGAGCTTCAACAAGCTAGTCTGCAAGTATTTACCCCTTTATGGCCTTCTAATTGACATACTCAATTTCAAACTCACTCAATAGCATGATCTATTTAGCCATGTGACCATGTAAATCTATTTTGGATAGTATATACTTAAGTGGATCTAATTTGGCAATGACTATGGCCTTGTTTTTAAGCATGTAATGATGCAACTTCTTGGCTATAAAGACCACAACTAAACAAGATTTTTCTATGTGCATATAGTTATGTTCATATGCTACCAGTATACAACTTAGATAGTACACAAAATGTTCTTTCCTATTTTCATCATGTTGAGCTAAAAATTCCCTTGAGGCTTTATCAGTGGTAGATAGGTATAGTAAAAAATGGCCTTCCTATCATTGGTGGTAATATAGTAGGTGAATTATCTAGGTATTCCTTCAGGCACTCAAAGGCTTTCTACCATTCTTCATCCCAAATAAATGTAATGCCTTTCTTCAATAAATGAGTGAAAGGATGGCATTTATTGGCCAATTATGAAATGAAGCATTTGATAGACTAGATTTTACCCTATAAATTATGGAGCTACTTCAAATTCAAAGGTGGTAGCATCTTGGTAATGTCTTGAACCTTGGTAGGATCAGCTTTAATACTTCAGTGAGAGAAAATAAATCCTAAAAGTTTTCTTGAAGTGACACCAAAGGTGCACTTTTTTGGATTAAGTTGAACCTTGTACTCATGAATCCTTTAAAATATCCTTCATAGTATAGCTAGATGATTTGTATGGGTCTCAATTTACCCAATATGTCATCTACATAGTCTTCGACATCATCATGCATCATGTCAAGAAATATAATGGTCATAGCTCTCTAGCATGTGACCCCAACATTCTTGAGGCCAAACAACATAACCTAATATCAAAATTTTCCCCAAAGAGTGGTGAATGTTGTTTTGTGTTGGTCTTTTAGTGTGATCTTGGTCTGGTTATATCTAAAAATCCATCCATAAGGTAAAACATTTCATACCCAATTATGGATTCAACTATCATGTCAATTTCTGACAAAAGTAAGTCATCTTCGGGATAGGCCTTGTTAATGTCTTTGAAATCAATGTAAATTATGATTCCTTCTAAATTTTTACTAAAAGGTATAATGTTTAAGATCTACTCTCAATAGGCAATCAATCTAATGCATCTCACTTCCAAGAGTTTTTTCAACTCTTTCTTAATCAATATAACAATATGAGGGTCAATTTTATGCATCTTTTGCTTCATGGGTTTAGCATTAGGATGTATAATAATGTGGTTCAAAACCAAGGCAAGGTCCAAACTAGGCATGTCTAAATAGGCCCAAGAAAAAATCTAAATAAACTCCCTCAAAATGGATATAAAAACTTTGCAATCCTCCTTAGTGAGGGATTCAACTAATTTGATCCACTTTGGGTCATCTGGAATCCTAATGTTGACTTCCATAGTATCTTTAACTAGGAGAGTCAAGCCATATTCCAAAATAGTTGTGAAGGATGTAAATTGTCCAATAATAGCAAAGTATTTTGGTCATACTAGTTCTTTAAGCTCTCTTAAGTAGGATTCAGACTAGTTCTTAAAGCTCTCCTAAGTAGGATGAATATGAATTCCCTAATGGTAGTAATTTCCATGTTACAAATGTTATAGGACATTATTGGACAATTTGATCAAAGGAATGTTATTCCTTTGTAATAAAATAAGACCCAAAATCAAGTTCATGTTGGAAGAAAATTGATTGAGAGTGGGGTGAATTAGTCTTCAAAATTTACAACATTTACCTTGTCATTCATGAACTATCAAAACAATATAGTAAACTAGTAACACAGTAAGAACCATTAGCATGAGAGAAGAACATAACATAGAACACTTATTTCAGTGGAAAAACCTCAAGGGAATAAAATCCATTGATGATGAAAATGGACTACTTTCTTATAATTCAAACATCAAGATTTAGTGAAGCACCAACTTCACTTGGAGCACTAACCCCAACTAGTCAAGCATCAACTTGACAAGATTTTAAAAAGCACCCACTTGAAAAGAGGCACCAACCCCCTATATGAATTAGAACCAAATCAACCACCTCACACTTTTTATCACATTCATAAACCTTTATTTCTCATTATATATCATAAAAAATATAATGATCTCTATCTTTAGCTCCTCACACACACCTATCCTTCTCAAACTGGTCTCTAGCCTTCTTCGCTCAATCATCCCTCTTCTTGATTAGGATAGGTCATATGACCTTGATAATCATCTTTGATAACATTTTAAAATATTCATGATGGTTTTTTTTACCCTCTTTATGGTATATAATACATCCTTTAACTTTTCAAAAGTCTATCTCATTCACTTCAACATCCACTTCTTTAACCTAGACAATTAGGCCTTCATAAGCACACGTTACTATTTGAACTGCTTAGAACACTCTCAAACTTCTCACATGGTAGGAACACATCATATTCAAATTAAATATAACCATACCAATCTCATCTTGGGTCCATGACACTTTTTATCTCCAATCACCACTTGAACCACGCCACTAGCTTTGTTCATGATTAGGCCTGTGTATACCTAGAAAGTCTATCCTGAACAATTAAACCAACAACACAATATTTTAAAACATTAATGGAAACACATAATATAAATATAATACTCATGACCTTATATTCATCACCATGTTCATTATACCTCACAACTCAAATCAAAAATACTCAAACCCTTATTATATAAGTAGTCCACTCAGAACTTCCAATAAGCTTCAAAACATAGTCATGGAAACAATGACTTAGAACACCTATAGAATCACTTTCATGAACTTAAAATGGATGAATATGATCCTAAAATTTCCTCATATTAACTTTAAAAAAATATATTATAAGCTAAAATAGCAATATTGGTCTTACAGACCAATCTCATGGCTTCACTATACATAGACCTCATTAAGTTAGACAAGTCAATTTTGAGAGCAAATTTATGATATATAAAATAATATCAAAATATTATATCCAATATGGATATGTGTTATAGGTATTTAATAACAACCCCATGAATTTTTATTTATTCCTAATCCATGACAACACATCCATAATCTCATTCCCACTTCTACCTAGTTTTTCTCATTGTCTGCCTCGCTAGGCCTTTTTAGTGATAGGTCAACTTCCATGACTATTTTAGAATATTTTAGGTCTATACCCTAATAAAGAACCACCATGGTAATAATATATAATTCTCAATATTCAAATTCCATCCATTTATCAACTTTGACTTGGTCAACCCTACCTGCTATAGCAAATTTGTTATATTTAAGGCTTTTCTTGTAGAGTCCACTCACTCACATGATATACCAATTCCACTTAGAGGTACCTAGGAGTAACCTCTGTAATCTTAAATCATAAAACTAGGTCATCTAATCCATTCTGAGACATTTCTATCAATATATTCCATATTGGGTCAATGTTAGGGTTTTAGAGAGGGTTAAGACCATCTTACAATCTTAACGATCATTCATAAAGCTTAAACTCTTATCCCAAAAACCAATGCTTGAAACTTTGATATAGTAACCTTACCCATATATCATGAATGTATCAGGTTTTCATGTAGAGTTTACATATAACAATGGGTACATGAAAGTTCTTCTTAGGTTGAGAATCATTTATTTTATGCACACAAAAAACCTCAAAACCACATTCCATGTCTTTTCTTGCATACTTTGACCTCAGACTTGGTCAACATACCTAAAAAACATGACATACCTTTTTCAATGATCATCTATCCATGCTTACCTTGGAAACTAAGCTCGATACCCCATTAGTCCACCATCTTTATCTTTGCTCGTTAAGCTTTTGATCTATATGTCACATTAGGCCTTAAATTAAACCTTATAACTATTTTCCAAACACTCTCCACCTTACTCACATGCTCAAGAAACCTCCCACATGATCTACCACTAATTTTCATCCTTCATATGTCTTTAAAACACCTCATGACCCCTTATTAGGCTAGGCAAAGTCTATAACTAGTCTATTTGAATGTTAGTCCTATAGGGTTGGCCCCTGTAGACTCACCATGAAACTCTCCTAAGTGATCCAATGCTTCATAAACATGCTCAAGTTTCCTCAAACATCCTCTTAAACACCTATTCATCCATCTTACTAGGTCACCATTATCCTGCATGCACAATATTGTGCATCCTATGCATAAGCCTTCTCAAGTCACCTCATGAATAACCTTTGACATCAATGACAACATCAATGCCAAGTCTCAACAATAAAATCAATTCTCAACAATATCCCCAATTTTCATTGATGGAAAACCATACTAAACATTTATCATCCTTATCTTCCCATTCTAGTCTTTCTCCCCCTTTGACATAAATGACAAAGTGATGCCTTCAATTCCTTGGATCACACTCCTTGCAAACAAGATACTCAACATACAAAATAATGAATTTATGAGACATAAAACAAACATGCTCCCCTATCTCCATGCATACCTTATTGTAACAAATCACCTATTCTTGGAGTTAATGAGAATTATTATCTCCCCCTCAATACTTGGCTTCTTTAATGATTGTTAGGAGCAGGAATTACACCCAATTCTTGTCGTAGTTATTCAAAAGTTACCTTTAGAAGTGGTTTGGTCAAGATGTTTGCAATCTGATCCTATGCAGACACATATTAAATTTTGACACTTTAATCACTTACCTACTCTCTTAAAAAATGATACTTTATGGGAATGTGTCTGGTCCTTAAGTGCATGATAGGGTTCTTTGAGATGCTTATAGCACATATATTATCATAATAGATAGGGTTAGGACCATCATACTCCATCTTGTAATATTTTAGAGTCTATCTCATCCATAGAACTTAAGTGAAACATGAGGATGATGCAATGTACTCAGCCTCACAAATGGATAAAGATATTGATGGTTGTTTTTTTGCTTATCCATGACACTAGGCACCCACCTAGGAAGAAGGCTCCTCCACTGGTACTCTTCTTATCATCTAACTTCCTGCCCAATTTGCATCTATGTAGGCTATTAAATTTAACTCCTTGCTTCTTGGATACCATAATACATTCTCCATAGTCCCCTTGAGATACCTAAATATCCTTTCAACTACTTGTAGATGATTCTCCATTAGATCTAATTGAAATCTTCCTACAAGACCTACTTCTTGCATGATACCAGGTCTAGAGGTAGTGGTATACAAAAAACTTCCAATAATTGACCTATATGATGTTTTATTTACCTTTGAATACTCATCTACCTTGCTTAACTTACATCATATGATCGTGGGTGTAATAATTGCCTTGCAATCTTGAATCTCAAACTTCTTTAACATCTATCTTATGTACTTGGCTTGTGAGATGGATATACCTTTTTTAGATTGAGTGACTTGAAACCCAAGAAATAATGACAGTTATACTAGCATGGACATGTCAAACTCTTTCTCCATCACCTTTGTAAAGCCCTTTATCATGATCTCATTGTTTCCACCAAATATGATGGCATCCACATAGACAATAATAATCAGTTGATGGTTATCTTTTGTCTTGATGTATAGATTATTGTTTGTAACTCCTCTTTTGAATCCTTGATCCAATAAATACTTTCACAACCTAGCATACCAAGCTTTAAGAGCTTGATTTAGACCATATAGAGATTTATTCAATCTATAAACATAGTCTTTATCATCTGATAGTGAGAACCCTTCAAGTTGATTAATGTACACTTGTTCTTCCAAATTCTCATTCAAGAAGCTAGAATTTACATCCATCTGGTGTACCTTGAATCCTTTGAATCCTACACAAGCTAGAAACAACCTGATGGCCTCCAGTCTTACTACTAGTGCAAAGGTTTCCTCAAATTCTACCCCTTCAACTTGTGCATATCCCTTCCATACCAATCTAGCCTTGTTCCTAGTGACATCTCCATCTTCATTCAACTTATTTGTGAATACCCATTTTGTGCCAATGACATTCTTGTCTTTAGGCCTAGGAATTAATTCCCAAGTCTCATTCTTCTCTATTTGGTCAAGCTCCTCATTCATAAGACCTATCAAAAATTTGTCTTTGCTTGCTTCTATAATAATTTTAGGTTCAATCTTGGATAATAGAGAATTATCTTGTTTTATATTACTTACCAGTCTTCTCCTAGTTTGCATACATGCATTCTTATTGCCAATGATTTGTGATTCAGGGTGGTCTTTTTAAATCTATCTTGAGGGTCCTTTTGAGTCCTATCTCTCTTCAAATTCTTCTTCTTCCTCATCAACCTCTATAGTCTCCTCTTAATTCTTGAAGCCCTTATTCTCTAAAGTTCTCTTTGACTGTGAGTGAGATTTCCTTGTCTCATCAATCCTCAAATTTATGATTTGCACTATATTTTATAGTCTCTTATCATAAAATTTATAGGTTGAGCTCATTAATGAGTATCTTAAGAATATTCCTTCATCATATCTAGAATAAAACTTACCCAAGTCTTCATCATATCTTTTTGATGAAACATTTGCTCCTAAACACTCTAAAATGTTCAACATTTGTAGATCTACCCTTCCATAGTTCATAAGGAGTCTTGGTACTATTAGTATTTATCTATCCCCTCTTCAAAATGTAGATAGTAGTGTTTGCTACCTCTCTCTAGTATCCATCAGATAGTATAGACTCATTCAACATGGTTTCAGCCATCTCTTGAATTATCATATTCTTCCTTTCCATTAACCCATTCTACTAAAGTGTCCTCTTTGCTGATAATTGTCTCATTATTCCATGAACCTCATAGAAGTCATCAAATTCATTGGACCAAAAATCTCCTCCTCTATTAGACCTTATTCACTTGATCTTCTCATTATTCTCATTCTTAACAAGAGCCTTGAAAGCCTTGAATTTGTTAAGAGCTTATGGTTTCTCTTTCAAGAATGCAACCCAAGTCATTCTTGTGTAATCATCAATGAATAATATAAATAGTTATCTCCTTGAATGCTTTGAATTATTATATTCCCACAAAGATTAGTGTGGATTAGCTCTAAGGGTCTTGTAGTAGAGTACTCTTTATAATTGAATCTTCTTTTAGTCTGCTTACCATGTTGGCATGCCTTGCAAAGTATGTTTATAGGTTTGATGATCTTAGGAATGTTATTCACAAACTTCTTAGTGTTAATCCTAACTTAAAAGTTTAAGTGACCTAGCCTTCTATGCCATATCCAACTTTTATCTATCTTGTTGATGAAACATCTCTCCTTCTTGATCTCATTCAATGCATATAGGTTTTTTCTCAATCCTCTTGGCATTAGAAATTAGCCTTCCTGATTTAGTTGTTCTTATCTCACACCCTTTATCATGAAAGGTTAGTGTGTGTCCTTGAGCATTGAGTAGGTTATGTTTCATATCTTCCACATATAGCACATTTTATGTCTTGTTCTTTTCATTCTCTAAACTCAAGACACCCTTGACAACTATATTGGTAGTTATGTTGTCTCCAAACCTAATTATTCTTATAGCATTATTCTTTAAAGTGATGAACTTGTTTCTATCTCATGTCATGTGTCTTGATCAACCACTATCTATGTACCATTTCATTCTTTTATCTTGAATGTGAAAAGTAGTCTGAACTAGTATAGAGTCCTCTTTGATCTTCTTTTCCTCCTTGATAAATAGACCGTCTTGCTTCTTGAGCTCAATCTGATCTATCCTAGCTTGATTTAGATTTCATACCAATGTTTGATCCTTATTATGCATTCTATAAGCTTCATATGTCTTGTTTAATCTTGTGGAATTTCTAACACTATTAAAATAGAATCTACCAATGTGTCCTATATTGTGATAGATGTAGGAAGCAACATTTATATACTTACCCTAATTTTGTGATGACTTATCCTTTATATCATTAGGTTGCCTGATTGATATTTTTAGGTTGGTAATATTGACATGTCCTAAATTCTCATGCTCTCTCTCAAATCTTCTCAAATTGTCTTTGATCTATTCATGTTTAGCCTTCAATGAATCTAGCTCTATCTTTAACTAGTCATACTCAACTTGCTTTGACTTACACCTTGTATTGACCTCTTATAACTAACTCCCGAGATCCTTTATTTTATCCTTTTGGTGTTTCAAACCACCAAGGGTATTCATAATCTTAGCTTCAAGGTCTACTTTAGTTTTTCTTTCTTCATTTTCATAGTAGACTTCTCCATCATACATGTTTTCTTCTTCCTATTCCTATTAATCACAAGAAATTCTTGTGCTACTTTGGATCACCTTCCAAGCAATTAAAATTATCTTAAAGGATTATTATATGATACCAATTAATTTAATAAAAGTGAGGTGAATCAGTATTCAAAAATTTACACTCTTTATCTTGTCATTCATGAACTATCAAAACAGTATAGTAAACTAGTAATATAATAAGAACCATGGCTTGAGAGAAGAACATAGCATAGAATACATATTTAAGTGGGAAACCCTTAAGGGGAATAAAACACACTAATTATGAAAATTTAATATTATCATATAATTCAAACATCAATATTTAGTGAAGCACCAACTTCACTTGGAACACCAACCCTAATGAGCCAATCACCAATTTGACAAGGTTTTAGTAAGCACCCACTTGTAAGGAGGCACCAACCCCCTAGATGACTCATAATAAAATCATCCACCTCACACCTTTTATCACCTTAGTAAACATTTTTTTCTCATAAAAAATATAATTATATCCATCTTCATCTCCTCACACACACCTATCCTTCTCAAACTGGTCTCTAGCCTTCTTTGCTCAATTAGCCCTCTTCTTGATTAAGATAGGTCATATGAACTTGATAATCATCTTTGATAACCTTATCAGTTATTCGTTATGTTTTATATATACCATATTCATGGTATATACTACCTCCTTCAACTTTTCAAAGGTCTATCTCATTCGCTTCAACCTCCACTTCCTTAACCTAGACAATTAGGCATATTAAGCCTTGTTCTTATATTAGGCTCTTGCTCATACACCTCTTGGTCTGACATACATACTTTCCCACTTAATTTTTAAATTAAATGGGCCTTATGACATGTAAAACACATGAACCAATAATCATAACAGGTTGTTCATAGCATATAGGATCAAAAACCCCTTTTAGGCCTTAAAGAGACCTAATTCAATTAGGCCTTCATAAGCACATGTTACTCTTTGAACACTTTGAAACACTCTCAGACATCTCACATGGTATTAACACATCATATTTCACTTAAATATACCCATAAAAATCTCATATTGGGTCCAAGACACCTTTTATCTCTAACCACCTCTTGAACCACGTCATTAGCATTGTTCATGATTAGGCTTGTGTATATCCAGAAAGTTTATCTTGAACAACTAAACCAAAAACACAATTTTTTCAAACAATAATGGAAAAAAATCATATAAATATAATACTCATGACCTTAAATTCATCACCATGTGCATTTTACCTGAAAACTCAAATCAAATGTACTCAAACCCTTCTTTATAGGTAGTCCACTTAGAATTACCAATAAGCTTCAAAACATAGTCATGGAAACAATGACTTAGAACACCTATAGAATCAATTTCATGAACCTAAAATATTTTTATATTATCCTTAGATAAACTTATATCAAATATATTATAATCTCAAACAACAATAATGGTCTTACCGACCAATCTCATGGCTTCATTATACACAGACCTCATTAAGTTAGATAAGTCAATTTTGAGAGAAACTTTACGATATATAAAATAATCTATGTGATAGGTATTAAAAAATAACCCCATGCATTTGGATCTATTCTTAATCCATGATAACACATCCCTAATCTCATTCCCACTTCTACTTGGTTTTTCTCACTATCTGCCTCACTAGACCTTTTTAGTGATAGGTCAATTTCCATGATCAATATAGAATGTTTGAGGTATGTAACATACTCATAAACCACCATGTAAATAATATATAATACTCAATCTTTAACCTCCATCCATTTATCAAATTTGACTTGGTCAACCCTACCTACTATAGAAAAATTTTGAGAAACAAGGCTTTTCCTATAGGGTCCACTCACTCACATAACAAACCAATGCCACATGAAGGTAATTGGAGAGTCATATAAAATATATAATTATAAAACTATATCATATAATCCATTATAAGCCATTTATATCAATATATTCCATATCAAGTCACTATCAGGGTTTTAGAAAGGGTTAAGACCATCTTACAGTCTTAAGGATCATTCATAAAGCTTAGGCCCTTATCCCAAAAACCAATGATTGTAAATTTGAGATAGTACCATTACCCATGTACCATGAATGTATTAGGTTCTCTTTAATAGGTTACACATGTTAATGAGTACATGAAAGTTCTTCATGGTTGAGAATCCTTTATTTTGTCCACACAGGAAACCTCAAAACCACATTCCATGCCTTTTCTTACATACTTTGACCTTAAACTTGGTCAACATACTTGAAACAACATGAAATACCTATTTCAATTCTCATATATCCATTATTAACTTGTAAATTAATCATAATACCACATTAGGCCACCATCTTTCTCTTTGTTCTTTAAGCTTTTGATTTGTAGGTCACATTAGGCCTTAAAGTAGACCTTATAGTTATTGTCCAAGCACTCTCCACCTTAATCACATGCTCAAGAAACCTCCCACATGATATAACACTAATTTTCATCCTTAATAGGTCTCAACAACACCTCATGACCCCTTATAAGGTCAAGTAGAGTCTATATCTAGTCTATTTACATGCTAGTCCTGTAAGGTCTAACCCTGTAGACTCACCTTGAAACTATCCTGAGTGCTCCAATGCTTCATAAACATGCTCAAGTGTCCTAAAAAATATTATTAATCATCTATGCATCCATATTACTAGGCCACCATACTCCTTCATGCACAAGACTCAGCATCCTATGCATAAGCCTTCTCAAGTCACCTCATGAACAACCTTTGACATTAATACCAAGTCTCAACAGTATAAGAAATGATAAAATGTTCACTATTAGTGGTCTCCTAAGTTGAACTCAAAGAAAGGTGAACACCCCCATCTAGTGTCACCTAAAATAGGTTTTCACCAAAATATTGGCCTTTCTCTTTACTTTTACCCTAGTCCAAAAGTGCCTCAAAGAGATTTTCACTTTGGGACCTCAATGTTTTATTCTTTTATTTTTGGCTAAGGGTGTTCACCCACCCTCCAAAATATATTATAAGATCTAGTTTTATATATAATCCTTATTTTTGGTATCCTAATGGAACATTGTCTTTTAGGCCTAGAAAATCACAAAAGGCCTCATCATTCTCAAACTCGTCTAAAGGTACAAAGGATTCTTGTTGGTCACAGTCTATAAGTTGAGGATGATAAAGGGGAAGTAGAGAATGTTATATTATTAGTGTAATGGTGCAAATGGTATATGGGTCAAATAAGTTGGTACTATCAAGGTCTTCATATATGCTATGATTGGACTCTGCTTCATTGTTGGCATCATTGTCACTAGTCATTGACGTTGGAACATGAATAATATATGTGGGGTCACCCCCTATGGTTTAAATATGAGACCATAAGTTCTTTTGTATTTGGTTATAAAAATGAGCTCAAGAGTACCCTACTGATTGGGCCTAAGACCTATACCTTCGTATGCTTGCTTATCCATGATCATGTTAGGGATGGGATACTTCATACTATGGTAGCAATCATCTAATTTGTCATTATATAACTATGAATCATCATTAGAAATTGGGTCTTGTTCTTGGTAAGTGGAAGGTGTGAAAATAATAAGTGATTTGATATGAAGCTTTCATTTTCCCTTTTGTCGCCATTCCATGCAAGTTGGCTTAGCTTTGGGCCTTTTATAGGTCTTGGGATTTTGTGGAAACTTGGTAATATGAAACGTATCATGGGTAAAATACTCTCCTAGACCATTGTCTGAGATGGTAAAATGATTATACATTTCAATAAGAGGTGTATGTGAAGATGAGGTAAGGCTATCAATGCCTATACAATTGGCCTCTTGTAATTTAAAAATTATCTCTTTATTTTTGTCCTTATTGGGTAATGGGTCTCGGCCAAAATGGTAATTGTAATTTTCATATTCAACCTCTAAATGTTTACATTATTCATATGGTTGTAAATATCTAGGGATATTTACCTCTATGCCTAAGTGAGAAAACTTGATACATTGGTGAAATGTTGAAGTGATTGCATGAATTTCATGTATCCATGGTCTACCCAAAAGTAAATTATATGATAGGTCTAGGTCTAGCACATGGCAAAGTGTATCATGGGTCAAAGGCCCAATGATCACTAGCAAGCTTATGGTTCCTTGTGATTCCCGCTCTTCATTGTCATAAGCCTTGATATTAATAGTCTCTAGCTAAAGGATAATTGTTGTATATCCCAGATGTTTAATTAAATTCAAAGACATAATATTTATGCTTGATCCATTATCTATAAGGACACATTTGAATTTGTGTTTCATGATGACAACTTCAATGTATAATGAGTTATTATAGAGAGGGCCAAGGGATGACCTAACACTTTGGTTGAAGGTCAACTATTGGCCTAGGGCTATGTGTCCAACCAAAGCTTTAAATTTGTCTCTAGTTATGTCATTTATAACTTGGGATTCACCTAGGAGTTCTATAAGGATATTCTTTTTCATGGTAGATGTACGCAATAAATCCAAAATGGATATTTGTGTGAGAGTATTTTGGAGTTACTCCATAATGTCAAACATTTTTTATTTTTCAATGGTAATTATCTTGTTCCTATCTAGCATAATGGGTTGGATTGGCTCATTTTTAGGAGGTTGTAGGCTTGGGATGGTGATTTTAGACTGCCAAGTTATGATTGCATAATCTGGATTGGATATAGGACTAGCATAACTAGAAAATGATGGAGATGGGATAGATAGGATAATTCTTGATTTCTGATGTTCTTGGTTGTGATCACATGGTAATGAAAATTTATTAACGTAAGGTCTTAAAATGGAAATCTTTGGTTGTGGTTGTGCTTAATTACGGTCATAGGTCAAGGAAGGTTTCATGGCATTGGTAAGTTGATTGGCATCATTAGATAATAGTCTTGGTCTATTGGTGTTTGATCAAGGATATATGGTAATGGTAGATATATGACCTCTTATAATATGACTTACAACTTTATTGTAGTTATGTGTAACTGCATGGTAAGTTTTTTGGTTTTTAGGGTCATTTTGGCCTTAGTTCTTTCCACTCAGTTGTCATTTTTGTTGATGTTACTAATATTATTTCTATTATTGTGTCTATTGTTGATATTGTTATTTTTATTTTCATTGTTTCTATTATTATTTGGCATTGTTATGTTTTGGAAAAGGATTTTGGTAGATACCCAAATTTTGATTAGAAGTAGATGTTCTATTATCCAACTATATTTCTCCATTTTCCAACATATTTTCAATAAGGTGATTCAACTGCACACAATGACATATATAATGTCCATGAACATGATGTTATTCATATAATTCATGTTTTTATACTAATATGGATATGGTATACCCTCAGGATAGTGTTTGAGAATCAGATAGCTAATCATATTAGTTGTAGCTAATTTATGAAACATTAATTCAATAGGCTCCCCAAGGTCACTAAAGAGTCTAGGAGTGGGTCTTCTTCAAGGAGGTGTTTACAAAGGTGTCAGTTGTAGCATTTGAGGATCTAGTCTAGGTTGAGGCATAGGTTATGCTTGTTGCATAGGTTGCTGATGTGGAATAAGCTACATTTGTGACTTAGGTTGAGCAGATGGTGTTTATACCATTTGAACATGATGCAACTTAGTTACTCCATTAACAAAAGCATTATTATTCTAGTTGTATGGCTTGGTTTTTTCATATTTATTAGCTTGAACTAGTGTAAATGCTTGCACTTAGATTGTGCTAGGGTTATGACTTAGGCCTATATTTTGGTTTTGGCTCTGATTATGGTTTGAGGAAGATAAATTGATAATCCCTTTGTTAATAACATATTTTTTATTTGTATGCATTTCTAAATTATTTCCTTGAATGTGTGTGTGTGCACTAAATCTCCAAGTGGTAATATATTTTGTTGTGCAATTTTTTGGTAAATACAGCTATCAATTATTTATCTAGTAAGTTTTGGGTAAAGTGACTAACAAGCACTCTCCATCTCTATAAGTAGCTTACAAAGATCTCACCAACTTTCTGTTTGGCCTAACTCAAATCTACTACTGAAATCTCATACTCAAGATTTTAAGATAAATGTTGCACAAACTTATTTGAGATATTATCAAATTCAAATACTAAATTTTTTGCAACTTGAGAAACCATTCCAAAGCCTGTCCAGCTAGACTTTGAGGAAAAAAGAGTAGGTATATGTCACTATAGGCCATTGGTTGGAAAGAAACAAATAACTCTATTAAATGCCCCTTAGGGTCTCATTTACCCTTATACTTGTCAAATTTTGGTGGCTCATAACCTGAAAGAAATTATATCTAAATATACTCCATGTTAAATGGGTATAAACACACCTCATCCAATTTGAATTTTTTTGCTTGATTTCTTATTTGAATGACATCATTTGCATCCTTCATTTGTTGAATTTATTTGTCCAAGAAACATGATGGCACATTTGTTATGGTTGTGGTTGGGTGGTCAAAGGTGTATTACCTTGACTGGGGTATAATGGAGGTATGGAGTGTTATGGAATGTAGGTTTGATGGGTGAATTAACTAATAATATGCATTTATGCATTGGGATTAAGTTATTGATATTGCATGCATTATTGTTAAATATTCTAGTTTAGATTAAGAATATGGCCTTGGGTCTGAGGTAATTGGGGTTATGATGGAAGGATATGGCTTTGTGTAATATATTGTGCCTACTAAGGTTGAGTAGGGGCTTGCTACCAACTAGTCAAACATGACTAAATAAAGGGGACTTGTTGTTGACCAAGGCCCTATCTTTGAATGTGTGGCACTTTATAAGTAAAAGGTAATGGTTTCCTAATAGGTTTTTGTTGGATGTTGGTACCTTTTTATTTAACAAACACCTATTATGAATTAGATGCCTGTTAGGTGTTTAGAATTTATGTTTGACCAATAAAAATATGTTTTTGATTAGACAATGTCTATGGTTGTTGAGGTACATTGGTCTACAACTATTGAGGTATATTTGTCACTTCCTATTTAGGTAGAACATTTATTGCCTCTTGTTGAGGTGGCACAGTGTTTAACCTTTGTTATGGTGGTAAATTAGTCTATGATTGTGGTCATAGAATATTAGTCATCACTTATTGGGGATAACATTCATTAATTTTTGAGGTAAAACATTGATTAGCACCTAATTACTTATCCCCTACTTTTGTATGCTTGAAGAATTAGTTAGTTGAGGAGTAGGACTAACATGTTATGATTGTTAACAAGGCATTCCTTCCCCTTGATGTTGTGAACCACTCATATGATTTACTAAATGCACTTGTTGTTCCAGATTATTTGGTGGTGTATTTACCCCACCTTGGCCTAAATTGTATGACATTTACAGGTTATCCATTGTATTTGGCACATTGCTTGAGTAGAGGCCATAGTCACTTATTTAATGAATGGGACGTTAAACATGCCATCTACTAAAGTAATTGGGAAAATGGGTCTACACTTAGATTAGATTAACCTTTAAAATCAATTGTCACTCTTAATAGATGAGTTATCTCTATGACTGGAGCATTTGATATGGCCATGGTATTAAAATTCCATGCTAAATTAAGATAGGTCTAATATGTGTGTTGCATTTTCATGAATTGGTCCTCTATGGGGCCTTTTCCTTTTTCAAGCATATTCAAATCTTGGTGTAACATAGGTATAAGTGCTTAAGGGTAACTAGTAGAGGCATGTTCGATAGTTCAGATATAAGGTTAGCTTCTAGACACTCTAACTAGACTAGGTAGGTTTTTATGGGGAAAGTCTTTCAGAAACTTGGCCCCTATCTCTCTAGATCTTACTAAAACTTCATCCTTATTTTTAATTAAGTGACGGTTGAACAAGTATGTGTCATATGTCGATGTCATAGTAACATAGTAAGGTTGTTGTTGGACGTGTTTGACAATAGATGGCACACTAGTAAGGTATTGAGTTTTTTGTTCTTGGTCCTAACTTGAATAAGGAGGTGTATTAGCTAGGTAGTGTGTTAACATAGCTTGGCTTTGTTCCACGTATTAATAAATGTAAGGAGGATAGATATATATCTCACAAACCACATCATCACCATATGGGTCTTGAACAAAGGCATCATTCATAACCATGTTTTCATAATCAAGATTGTACATGATTTCACTACATGCATAGTGAGGCATATCTAAATCTATGACTAACATCTCATGAATAAAAGGTCTAGAATTCTCAAAAAAATTAAAATGTGGTCTAAAATAATTGGTTGATTCTTGGTACATCTAAGAACTTGGTCTAAGTTTGGCCTAGGAATGGAACTCTTCTCCAAAAATTAGCAATGATAAACTTGGTTGAAAATGTCTCCAAGGTATAAATTATTACACACAAATGGTCAAATCAATTAACAAATTCTAATTCTAATCTTGGAAAAGTGTTTCCAATAAAATCTAATCGATGTCTAAAAAATGAAAAGGGTGATAGGACTTTGGAAATGAGGCACAAAGATAGGCTCAAAATGGCATGAACAAAACCTAAAAACTAAGGAAAATTCTAGGTATTTGGGAACAAGGCACAAATTTATACTTTGAAACAAACTAGGTCTAAAAATTGAAAGGTAAATGCTAGGTCTTTAGAAACAAGGCACAAATCTAGACTTGAAACAACTAGGTCTAGAAAAAAATGAAAGGAAAATGCTAGGTCTTTGGAAACAAGGCACAAAGTTAGAATTGAAAACAAACTTGGTCACGGTAAAACTTACAAGGTAATTAATCTAACTCTAAAATAATTTGAAACACTTGGACTCAAACTAGGCACATGGATTCAAACACAAACTTGACCTTGGCATAAGACATTGGACCTAAGGCACGCACCTAAAACTAATTAGCAAAATCAATCTCAAGGAGCTAAAAATAAGTATGATGAATAAATCATTCAAGCCCAAGTGAAAATTAAGACTCAAATGTAAAATAACCATGCTTAAATTTGTAATTAAAAAGAGAGTTTTGACCTTAAATCTAAGAAACAAAAATAGATGCAAGGCACACAGAAAAGACCACCTTCAAAAACCTAGGCAAAGGAGTCTTTAAAGCAAGCAAGGAATTAATCCAATTTGCACAACTCAAATGTAAGAGGTAAACACCTAACCCAAAATTAAGCAAGGAATAGGTATAAACCACTCAATGTTTGAATCTGAATTTTGCAAGACAAATTTTCAACTTGGTTTAGAAGACTTGGGTTATCAAATAGAAAACAATATAGACCCAAATAGATAGAATAATGATACCAATTTTAGACCAAAAGCATACATGGTTTCTAACTCAATTTAACACAATGCAAATTTTTGAAAGAATATGAGCAATGGAAATATGCTATCTCACTTAAAATGTTGACAATCATCTTTGTTTCAAAACTCCAAGGCAAAACTTGGGATAAAATGGGCAATGTAACAGTGCTCCATTTAAACATTTTATATACACACACAAATGTTTTGAAAATGTCATAGGTAAAAAGTGTGTTATCAAATAGACATAATAACACCACTTGGGATAAAGAGATGTAAAAGCATGTGATTAGTTTGTGACTCATTTTGGACTTGTGACAAAAAAAATAAACTTTAGTCTTTAAAACACACATGAAAATTAAATAAAATAAATATAGCCCAAATGGCTCATCCTATTCCTATAACTAGCACAGGTATGCATAGCTTCAACCAAGGTTTCCATCGATATACCAATGCCTGTGAGGAATTAAGTGTTAATCCAAAAAAGAAAGCACAGGTGTAGGTAAAGTTGTTTACACCCCCTTTGTCTCTCAAACATTAATACATGGCATGAACTTAGAGAGAGGAGCACTTGATATTTGGCATGTAAATTTATAGTAAGTGGGGATTTGTCTAAAATCTATAAGTTTCATGCATTCTAGATGGTCCCAAGTATGGCTAACATAAGGGGTAAAATCACGTAAATTGGGTTCATAGCAGATAACTTACTATGAAAGGGTCTATTCCTATGCATAGTGACTTCATTCATGTACTTCTTAATGGAGATTGATGTTTATCCAAACCTAACCCTTGTTTTCTTTAGGATTCGAGAGGCTAGCCACTCAACCCCCTAGTAACCCCAGTATCACATGCCTTGATTTATATACCCCACCATGGAGCAGGGTTGAAACGATGTTGGGAGATGAAATCTTGGGTCAACACTTCCCTAAAAAATTTATGAGGAGGTGATGAAATCCTACCCACAAGAAAAATTCAATAAAATAAATAAATGAAACTAGAAGGATTTTAAGGGTCATTTTTTGAATCACCCAAATTACTTGAACTTAGGGAGAATATAGACAACATTCCTTCTAGGCTTAGACTAAGAAACAAGGCAATAAACATAATATTTTTGGTCACCTAAGTTCCCTTTAGGGGATGAGGGAAGAGCATACAGGTAAAGTTCAATTTTCAAAAACAAAACAAGATAATACAAACAAAATAATAATAAACAAAAACAAATCTCTTAAGATCACTTAGTCTAAGATTTTTGTTCTTTTTAAAAGCACTAATCAAGATGTGAAATAAAATTTGGCCTCTTGCCTTTATTGTTGGTATTTAAAAATTTTGAAAGATAAAATCAAAGTTTTTCGATGATTTTTATGCACTAAAATGTAAGTGTGAATGAAATTTTGAAGTGTCTAAACCTTATTTACTTTGCCTTGGTTCCTAAAAAAAATGGTAGGGGGTTTTCTTGTCTCTAGACCAAAGAGCTAATCAGCAAGCAACCTTCTATTTTGAGCTCTCAGGTTTTTGTTGATATAATGCAAAACCACCTTTTATAGTGCAAAACTACTTATGGTATTGCAAAATCACATCTCTCAGTGTAAAACTACATCACTTAATGCAAAATCACATCTCTCAGTGCAAAATTGCATCTCTCAGTGCAAAATTGCATCGCTCAATGAAAAACTACATTTCTAAATGCAAAACCACATTTTTATGTGCAAAACTACAGCTGACAGTGCAAAACTAGCTTTTACAGTGTAAAACAACCTGTGAAGGTGCAAAACTAACTTTGATAGTGCAAAATTACATGTCTCAATGCAAAACTACCTCTGGCTATGCTTTGGCCAAGAGCTCAATTTCTTCACTTTTTTAGGTGTACAATCAAAATTTTAGTCTAAAAATTGTTAGCAAAAGATTCTAAGAGGCCATATGAAGAGCTTTGCAGGGTATGGGTCCCATCAAGCATGTAATTATGTGATAAATAAGAATCAAAGATGGGAGATTAGTATCATGTTAGTATGATTAAAATCAATCAAAAAACACACTAATGAAACTTACACCTATTGCCTAGACACTCAAGGAGCTAGAGAACTATACAAGTAACTATCAAATGAAGACAAAACAAACAACATTTACCTTCCTTGAGATCAAGATTTGTATGTTGGAAATGAATTGATGTGATTGATTATGCTATCAAAGAATCTTTGACAATGGAGCTTTTTGCACCTCCTCTCCTTATCACCTTGGTAATGTTGGATTTGGCTTTGGCTTTGGCTTGGTTTAACAATTTATCATCATAATATTACACAAAATAAGCTTGTTGAGGGAATTCCTACATAATAACCTTAAACAAAAAATCTTATGGATAAATGGGTAAGGACTTGTATTTATATCTTTCTAAACTAACTCTAACCCAAGTGTAGTTACGTTAGAGTTAACTGTAGTTGAGTTCAAATTAACCCTAGTTGAGTTAAGGAGGGGACATGCATTTAATATTTTGGATAGAGATCCCATTTATTAGGCATGGTACTCCATTTCTAAATTTATGGCTTTAGGGAAGATCTTTCTAATTCTTTGACTTTGAGGATGATGACATCATCATGACCTCATTTTTATTGAAATTTCATTTTTACAAAATTCATTTCCATTAATTGCACATAGAAATTACACGTAAGCATTTAATTTTATTTACTTAGTTAATTCATTTTGCTTAGCATTTTTGCACTTGAGGAAGTGTTTAAGTGCCCTGCTTGATGGGTCTAAAGGCCAAACTATCAATTTACTAGGTCACAAGTTGATCAAAGATGAATATGTGAGAGGTTATTGTTGCATATAGGATAATACCCCAAATAGGGATGCCTCAACATGATTTTGAGAACTAATGTTCAACGTGCAGATGAAATTGGGACATTCAATGATTTCTAAGCTTAATTTGCACTATCAGGTAGAAATCAATCTAAAGTTTGGTTGGAATCTAGTTGTGGCCAAAATAGGGTGTTTACACCATGTAGGAGTCAGCATTCTAGGGGTTCTTAGTTTTCACTACCAAAAAACCTTGTCAGTATGTTGTTAACCTCGTTGTGTGCACTCTTGTAAGTCATGCTATAAATTTTTAATATTATATGAGATATCTTCATTTCACAGAGTACTAAAAAAATTTACAAGATCAGTCAAGGCAGTCACTACTCCTTACCTCATTATGCGAATAATATGCCCATACATTTATGCATTAATGGTTGTGGTATCATCATTAAATGTAGCTTATGATTGTATGTTTTTAATAACTTGGGTTGCTTGATACATCAAGCCTTTTTCCCTTGTAGGGTTAGGATACTTATCCTCTTAAACCTTCCTAATTATTTGATCATGTGGTATTTCTAAAGTAGGCAATCTTTGCTTTGTGTTTTTTTGCCTTGTGACTGCTTGCATGAACTTATTTTTCCTAAGGTGTGAATTTATCATATTTACATTTCACATAGCTTTATCTTTTCTTTGCTTCATTAAAAATAGGTAATCTTTCATATGATGTTGACCTGTAATTCAATAATAAATGTAGTATATGTGCCTTTGAGGATTAGTCAAGCAATTTCATGTAAAGTGATTATATTCACCACACAAAAAGCTTTGAATTGGTTGGTAAGCTTTTTGGTTATTATTATTTTAACCTCCCTAGTATCCTTCATGGTACCCTCCTTGGTATCCTTCTCTATTTTTTTAAAAACCCTAATCTTGTGATTGTTTCCCATCAAATCATCATGGTTTTTGTTGTTGTGCATCATATCCACCATATTATCGCTAAAGAGATGATGAATTCTAATTTTATAATTGTGGATAAGAAATTATAGTATTCTATGATGATTAGTATAATGTGATAATGATGTCGTCCATCTAGAAAAATCTTGGGGTTTATATTGTGGCAATGAAGGCATCCACCCATGACCAGCATGTGTTGTGATAGACTTTTTTATCTCTAGGATTGGAATTCCTTGCTTCGCATTAGGTATCTATTGTGCTACAACTACGAAGACTTTCTTAGTGATGTCCTATTTTAGTTCATGTAGATCATGATAACTCTTCTCATCATGATTAGTCGATTTACAATTATTACAATAGAGTATTTGTAGTTTTTGAATGTACTATTTTATTAGATGACCCTTTGATGTTGCATGTCCTACTACTCTACATATGTCATAGAACTCTGCTTTGATTTTAGGATAACCATTCTAACGATATCCTTCTTTACCACACTCGATACACCATTGGCCCATCTTGGGTTTATTTCTTTCATGAAGTTCATTCATCTTCATAAGAAAAGCATCTATTGTCATCTCAATTTTAGATCCAATTGATGAAGCATCTCCATAATCATTGATCTACTCTACCTACAATGCATCTACTTATGCATCAACCTTAGTCAGGAACTATGATTAAATAATGGAAAACATAATCCTTGATTACAATCCTTCCATAAACTAGGAATCCATATCTTTATCTTACAAAATGAAGTTAACTTTATTCACTACATCTAAGAATATATGATCATACTCCCATACTAATTCTTTGCTTTGCTATCAAATCTCCTTAAGATATTTAATGGTCTGACTTGAAAACTTTTTCATCTTGAATTATAAAATTAATTGGTCTTTACCTTTTTGAATACTTAGGGAATTAAAATCCCTTTTATAAATAAACTCCAGATTTCAATAAGTTAAATCTCTAATGAGTTTAAACTTATTCACATCTTCAACAGTCACTCCCTTAACCTATCATTTCATATCATAGGTTAACAAATATTATTCAACATCAAAAGACCCATTATAGGATGTTAAATCAATAAACATCATGTGTTCAATGCCATACTTGGCACACTTGTTATTGCTACTATTGGATTCTATGCACTAAACTTTACAAGTGTCGTAAACTAGTTGGAAAATAGAACCCAACCTCTTCTAACTTTTTCATCATATTTTCTTATTTTTTATGCTAAGTTTACCAAATTTATTTATAAATGATTCAAACCAATTTCTTCATGTCCTAACATTTTCACTTTGATTTCTCTTAGCTAAATATAAAATGGGTCAGGGGATGTGTGCTTACAAGATAAATGATCTATTTCTTCATCTTCCTCTATCCACAATATTGAATTTGTGATTTTCTTATGCTTGTGTATAACTTCCTCTAGATAATATTCTTTCCTTGGTCCAAAAAATATCCTCCCTTATAACTATGATCTACCACTATCCTCTAACTACTCTAATGCTAGTCTACTTTCCTCTTTCTCCTCGCTCTGGTCCATATCCTCTCTATCCAAATCTATATCCTCTTCTTTCTTAGGCCCTTACATTCTTTGCTCTACATTTTTTCCAAACATTCTAATTTTTATAACTTGTGTAGCCTCTCTCTGGGATCCCCTCTCTTCTACATCCCCTATTTTACTCTTACTTTTATTCATTGTTAAATTTGGGTTATGTTTATTCCACCTTATTTTTTGTCATAGTTCTCTTTTTAATCCCAAAATTTTCTTCTCGCTCTATTTCCTACATCTTCCATATTATGGGTTCAGGTTCGAGTTCCTATATTAAGCTTTGAATCATTCAATCCTACATCATAAGTACCCTCATAATGCATGGAGTAACAAATCCATGTTGATAGGGGTAGGCACCATGGCCTTTTTAATCACCAACATCTTGATAAGAGTATGTAGTCACTAGATAAACTTTCCCCATATGTCTCACATAAACAATTCATGTGTAAATTCAAAAGCTAGATATCCTTGTACACTAAATTATGTGATGTAACCTTTGATGGTAGTATTTGTCTAGTGATTTATCACACAGGTTCAATCAATATATAAAGCTCATAGGATGTCTAGTTTATCTTTCATCCAAACTATAAATTTTGTCCTAAGTTGAAAATAATAATATTCCAAACTAGATAACTACATAGCTAGTAGTCTAGGTGACTCTCACTAGAAGATTTAATATATTTCTCCATGTATATGCTTCTGAGTAAAAAAAATTATAGTCATTCCTATTATTTTTACTTCTTCTTTCATAAAGTTGTGAATTATTCCATATATTCATTTCTCTACATCTCTCTACCATGGTAGCCATCATAGCATGTTTTAAACATCCATGCTCACCACACCATTGTTAACATAGGTCCCTAGACAACCCTTTAGAATGTCATAATACAAGGATAGTTGTGAAACCTGTGATATAATTATACAATGGAAAGTAACTCAAAATGACCCAAGACATTCATTGGATAAAGCTAATCTGTTTAGGCATGAAACAAAGACTTACAATTATATAACATTAAATATAATATAAATGAGTAACAAATTCAAGAAAAACATAGTATTCACTATACATAGAATAATGATAAGATACATATAAGGAAAAACATTTCAAAATTGTATATTAATCTCTATCGCATAAGAACCATCTTAAATTACATCTAAGCACTATATATAGAGTTTTTAAAAGGGGTTGTCACTTCATATTTCAGCCTTTTGCTACATCCAAAGAGAAGAGTCTTCACATTCTATAAACGATTGTTATGCTTTCAAGTGTCAAATACATATAAAGTGAGATATAAAAGGCAAAATAGTGTGAGTAACATATATTTCCACCATTACCCTCTATGATTTTTTATCCCCATTTTACTCCCAAAAAATGATCTTTTTTAGATTTTGAAGATGTTAGAATATTCCCAAGGAGATTATGGGGTGCATCAGTCCCATCAAGTGTGCCAAATGTATATTATGATTACAAGAGGGGTTAGTTTCTTTTTTATCTCATCAAAACAAGTGAATAAACAAGACACCTCAGGTATTAATCCCTTAGATTAATTAAGACATGAAAGCAAAGAACAAACAAAAAGCACAATCAAAATAATTACACCGTCTTCATGTGTGTTCCTTCTAAGCCTGATTCAGGTTTGTTTGTGCCCAGATTGTAGAGCTAGGATTCTTCAAAAATGTTGTAAGTGAATTCCCATAACATCTCCCCTTGTCTATGAGTGGTTTTTCTTGATGAGTGGAAGAAAGAATGAAGTTTTTCAACGGATTTTTACAGAGTTTATTTGCATAAAAAAGCTTACTTATGCTTATAGGGGTCACCCTCTATTTATAACCTAGTCAAATCAATTATAATTATTGGAACAATAATGAGATGTGTGTCTATGAATCAATTCAATTTTGAATGGTTAATGCCATAAATATTTTGGAAATAGGTTGAGGCATGGCTTACAAATTTTGCATTTATGTTGATATTTCTTGCATTCATGATAGTGCTTGCCAACTTTTTGGGTGGTGTCATGATGAGGTCATAAATATTGATGTTTGGTGAATTTTAGATTTAAAAATTAGAAAATTATACAATTACTATATAATTTTTACTTCTCCATTTGATCTGATTTGATTAGTTAAGTAATCTTGGTTAGCCTTTATGTAATATTGAGAGTTGAATAATTGCACCATTTAATCGGTTAAAAATATTGCTTAAAAAATATAAAATTGGATTGGAGTGAATTAGATGAAGCTAACAATTAGTTGTGATGCATTGCCCCAATTAGGGGTGCCCTAATGTGTTTTAAAATGTGCATGTCAGTTGTGCAGGCAAATTTGGGTGTTTTAGTGATTTGTGCTTTATTAAAATAAATTGATTTTGATTGTAATTTTGACATAAAATTTATGAGAATTGAGTGTCTACATATAGTATAGATGTGATAGTACCAATAATCCCCTATATTGACAAGTGACTTTCAGATTATTTTGAAAGTCTAGGCATTGGAGTCTCATTGATAACCAAATATATTTACAAATAGAATCACTTGCAAATATTATCAATACATGTTCAAAACCTATAAAAGTACAATTTTGATAACATCCTATGCAGTGAGATTCTAAAAGCATGGGTTTACCTTTAATTTAATGTCAAAAGGATGATTACACAAGTAGTGTCGACCAAGTAAGACATCATATTTTTTTCCCTTGGTGCACTCTTTTAATTTATTATGTTAAATTAAAAGCTATAACTTCCCCTTATGCGGGTGCCTACCCATCATTTACTTTCATCACCAGTAGAGGAACCCAAGTTTTATCTACATGGCTAATATCAGGTGCTCCTAATAGTTTATTCATTATTGCCATCCCAATCCTCACACCAGGTCTGAATTCCCTAATAGGAATTTTTTTAGTGTCAAATTTATAAACCTAATGGTTGAGACTCTCTACTCAATACCTAATATCTTCCCTTAAATTTTGGATATTTTCCATGTAAATAAGACTTGATTTTGTCTAATATCGGGTGTTCCAAAAATTCTATTCATTAGTGTCATCATAATCCTCACATCAGGTTTGAATTCCCTAATGGGAATGTTTTTAGTGTTAGCTTTTTCAACCTAATGGTCGGGACTCTCTTCCCAATCCCTAATAACTTCCCTTAAATTGTGGCTGTTTATCCATTTCAAAGCTACTGCTTGATTGTAAACTAGGGTTAGCATTAGAAACCTATAATATCCTTTTATTTTTAATCCCTTGATGAGTGCTTATTAATTACATCTCCTTGAATAGACAATTATGTCATTATGGAAGATAATCCTATTGAAGACATTATAGAACAAATATATCAATGAGAATACCTTTGGTTTATAAAAAGCATAGTGGAGTCCAACATTCTTCAAAGCAAGAAGGTTTTTTATTTATGTTGCATCCATTGAAGTGTGGACTTATTCTTCTAATATTGTTTTGGATGATTCCACCTCTTCTAAGATTACATTATAGTGATTTAGATCTAATGCCGATTCATTTTGGTTGAATATTATGTCTATGAAAATTTGAGGGGTGCCAAAGGAGAATATATAGGATGTCATTGTGATATAGTCTTCGAGCTTGATAGAATTCAATGAGTTCTTTAGTCTCTGTAGAATGGAATGAATTGTGCTCAATATTTTATATATTTTCTCAAATGAATTTTGTTATTGTTAATCTCTTTCAAATGAAAATTTTAATAATGAATTCACTCTTTATTCAATTATAGGATTTATTTCCACTTTCTTGTGCATTAGGCTCAAGCATATGCTTTTTATTTGTTTGGAATTTTGATTTTAGTGCTTCACTCAAAAATTTAATTTAGATCAAGTGGACATAAACATGTCTCCATTTCACACCCCCTTATGAAATAAAAATGACACGATGTCATTTTTACATACCATGCGGTGGTCTCTACTTAATCTAGAGTCACACTATGCCTTTGATCTATTAATATGCTTATGAGCTAATCCCACCATGAGGTCCCTTTAAGACACATGGCTTATTATAATTACTTCATATCATCTCACTATTAGGGATCTATAAAATACTTGAATTACATGAAATGCAAGATGAATAAAAATATGACATGTGGCTTGTTAATATTGCTTCATAGTCTCACACTTGAAAACTTTGACTTGATCATCTGAATAGTGCATGGGTGTAGGTGAGCGAGATAGTGACACATGGATTCACCTCATTACTTTACCCTTTCACAAATGAAAAACATTTATTTGGGATATGTGAGTAGTGTTTGGTTGCAATTAGAGAGATAGAGACACATGTCTTCATCTCACTACCTTACACTCTCACACTTCTCATACTTTTATGTTTAAAAATTATGTTTCAAAGAGGTGGGAACAAGTGTGAATGCTAAAAAAAGTGTAAATATTGTGAGGATTGTGAGGGGTGTGAGTGTTGCGAACAAGTATAATCATGACATGTGGGGTGTGTCCAAATGTGTTTTGTTAATTTCACTAATTTTGTGCATCATAGTGCAAAGGCATGTGAATATGATAAAATGAACATGAAAGTTGGATTTTAAAACCATGATAAACTTGATTATGCTACCCAAATTACACAAAGAATAACATGTTAAAAATATTCAAACTCATGATTTTTTCTTTGTGTGTTCTCCAATGAAGTGAAAAGACCTATGAACAACCACTAAGAGAGTTTTATGAGATAAACATTAAACAATTCAATAATTTGAAAAGTAAAGTCTCATATTTTGATGTTGAAAGATGTTTCACTTTTATGTCCATATTGAATTTGTAAAATATTAATCAAATAAGACTTAAGGATCACTTATTATTATTTTTTTAGATCACTAGGGGCTCCATTCCAAAAGGAAATGGGAGTGTGTTGGCGATAACAGTCCCCTCGAAAATTATATCATTTGGTCTTGAAAGGAAAATGGCTCAAATTTAGGCTTTTGTGGGCAATTTCAAATATAACTCCTTATATAATTTCTCCTAACTCATTTTGTGAGGATTTTTGGATAACTCCTACGTAGGGTAAAAATTTTATTTATGAGGCATATATAATTAATTTGGTTTTGCCTTCATTTTCCTTCTAGAACCCAAACCCCATTTTTGGTTACATCATTGTTAGGGCCTTCTTGTCCTTTATTTATAATGAAAACTTATGTAATCATGAATGAAACATTTATTTTGATATAGAAAAAAAATTCCACTCATGATTTAGGAGGGACATCTTATGTCTTGCGAGATTATCCTATTCTTAAAATATAATATGTTTAATGATTCCTTCAAATCTTTTGTATTGTTAGCTAGAAAGGAGTAGAGTAATTTGTAGGGATAGGAAAGGAATTTGTGTTTAAATTTCACAATATCTATAGTGTTAGGTGGTATTATCTGACTATTCTTAAGATGGGAGAACCCCAGTTTCAATATAATTCATCTTATGCATTAGCTAGGATGATTTTATACTTTCATTCAATTCTAGATGCAGGGGAAGGTTTTATAGGTTTGAATTTCTAGTTTCCACTTTTATGGTATCCTATAGCATATTGGATACATTTTAATCCTTTGAATTAGGAATCATAAGCTCTCAAAATGAAGTTGGTGGACAAAAAAAATGGTTTTCACTCCCCATATAATATTCCCAAAGTTTTCCCTATTGATTTCAAGATTATTTGTGGAAAAAATAAAATAAACTCATCATGCTCAATTGTACTTAACTTTATAGATGGATAAGGTGGCATTTTGCTATGGGTAAAAATCCAAATTTACTCTAGCATTCTGTTTTATTCACTCCATTTTAGTATTTTCTTGATCCACACTTTTATGAAAAAAAATTGAGTTTTTGTATGTTATGGAAGAAAATTTATTGTAATCAAAGGTTTTTAATTTCATGTTTCGTATTTCCTAGAGCAAAATTTTATTGTTGGTTTTTTATTACAAAAAATCATATTTTGCAACTTCTACCACTTTGGTTCCTTCTCCAAATGGTTTTTACATTTTAAATATATGGTGGCCTTTTAGTATGGTTATTTCAATTTTTTATCCCCTCTATTTGAGTTGGTCTTTGGTTTTTGTTGTTGTTGTTTGAGGAACACTCTTCTATAATTTTTAGAGATATTAATGAAAAAAGTGAGGGGCCCTCCAAAATAAAACCTTTCATTATGTTGGCATAGTGTTTTCATTGATGTCAATCTAAAGTGATTAATGTCAAAGTATGTTTCTATAGTGTTTTTATTGGTGCCTAATGTGACAAGTAGTTGCTATAAAAGAAAGTGTATGTTGTGACAAGCTAATGGGTTTTAAAGGTATGTAGTGATTGTCATGAGATAAAAAAGTACAGGTCCAAGTGTCTCATATCTTCTTGGTTGATGTTGTGTTGAGTTCATGACGTGGAATTAATAGGTCAAGGCATCAAGGTATCTTGTAAAGCCTTGTCTAGACCTTGTGAGATGGTATGTGTAGGTAGCATGGTGTGAGTGAGCTTATGCATCTAAAAAGTTATTTGGCACTATATGGGATTGATATTAAAGTATAGTTACCTTCATAAGTGTTTCAATTTCATTTTTCAAGTATCAAGAGCTTAACAAGTCTTTTCATGGCCTAGTAATGACATGAAGAAATCTTGAGTGAAGGCATGGGCTTGGTTGCTTAGTGAGATAAGTGGTCTCAAAAATGTGAGAATGTTAAGCATGGAATATACTGAGAGGGGGGGTGAATCAATATATTATATATCTTATAAAACTTTCCATTAATCAAATTCACTTAATCAAACATTCAAGATATGCAATAAAACTCAAACAATAAACATCACACAAGAAAGAGAGAGACACTGGATATAACATGGAAACCCAATATGGGAAAAACCACGGAGAACAATCTCAAGTATATGAATGAGCACCAACCCAAATAATATTCACAAGCTAAACTTGTAGGAGCACCATACCCCTTTGTTGAGCACCAACCCAGCTACTATTCGTGAGCACCAACCCATAGGAGCACCATACCCCTTTACCGAGCACCAACCCAGCTATTCTTCATGAGCACCAACCCACATGAGCGCCAAACCCTTTGTGTATACCACACACCTATCTCTCAATGTTCCTATATCAACAAATGATAGTTCAATATAACATCTCTTTCCTCTCTCTCACCTTTGCTCTTCTAAGCTAGATATAACAAATATAAATCATATTCAACTCTCACAATTACTCTTCTAAGCTAAATAATATAATATCAAATCAACCTCTTTCTTTCATATTTACAAATGGCTTCTCAAGCCTTTATTTACAGCTTTCCAAATGACCTTTGGCCTTACCCCTTTGTGACCCTTCAATCCTCATGGAAAATGGCGCCAATCTTGGATGACCCTTCATATTAAAGCCTTTGAAAAGTCATGTGGTGACCCTTCATGACAAAAAACGTCCTTCCCACTTTTGTCCTTATCTTTTGTGACTTTTTGTATTCCTCAAAGTGTCCCTTCATGAGAAATTTTTCCCTTACTCTTTTGCCTTCACTTGGTGACTCTTGGTATTCCCCAAGATGACTCTTCATGGGAAAATGCGTCCCATCCTTCTTTTGTCTTTACCCTGTAGCTCTTCGACTTCTCCATGGGCCCTTATTTTATCTCATATGCAACCAAAAATATATTTTTTAATATTAAATAAATATCAACTCATATTAGCCAAGATATATTTATTACAAACAACATTAAATGCAATAGGGCCTTTATCACCTATAATGCTAAACCTTTGACATCAATGACAATATTTCCAATAGAGAAGATGTTTGGAAATGGTTGATCATGGTAAGAGGTTATATGTAATGAGAGTGAGATTTTTAGCATGACATTAAAGTGTTGAAATCATGAAAAGAGGCATGAAGGTCAAGTGCTTGAGTAAGCCTAAGACTAGTCATGGTATGTAGAGAACTTGTAAGAAGGTTTGAGCATGGTGGCCTAGTGAAATGGATGCATAGATGTATAAAATGTTGTATGAGGTTATTTTAAAAGGTATATGATGTGATGGATCACTCATGAGAATGTTAAGGTAATCCTACGAGGTAAGGCCCTAAGCCCAAATCTGTAACTAGACAGTTCTAGACCCTACCTGACCTAATGAGGCATCACTATCTATTGTCAAGGCATGTGAAGGATGTTTGACATTTTTTGACAATGAGATATTTTGTGTGAGCATTTAAGTCATGTGGAGAGTGATTAGACAATGGTTATAAGGTTTGTTTCAAGTCCTAATGTGACTTATAGGTCAAAGCCAAATAAGCAAAGAGAGAGATGGTGGCCAAATGAGGTATGAGTTTTAGATTTCAAGATAAGAATGAGAATGTGAAAATTTTTAGTGGTGTGATAGGTTTTATCAGGTGTGTTGACCAAGTTTGAGGTCAAACTTTGCAATAAAAGGCATGAAAAGTGGTTTTGATGTTTCTCGAGTGCACAAAATGAAGGGTTCTCAACCCAAAAAGGACTTTCAAGTGTTCATTGTCATGTGTAACCTCTACATGATAACCTAAGATATTCATGGTAGATGGGTAATGGTCCTAGATAAAATTTCCAAGAATTGGTTTTTGGAATTAATTTCTAAGATTTATGAATGATTATTAAGATAGGAAGATGGTTTAAACCCTCAAAGAACCCTAACAATGACCCAATGTGAAAGATCTTGTTCTAAAGTGATCAGAATGGATTGATTTGGACATTTTATCTATTTTATCATGAATTAAACTCTCTCAATAATATCCAAGTGTGATTGTTTTGTCAAGTGAGTAGGTGGACCCTACAAGAAAGGCCTTATTTCTTAGATATTTATTGTAATTCTCAAAGTTGACCAAGTCAAATTTGTTAAATAGATGGATGACAAAGCTTGAGACTTTTATTTTATGTACATGATGGTTTTTAATTGGTTTATATCCATCAATTATGTTAAACCATTCATACAAGTTGACTAGTCGCTAATAGACCTATTGATGCAAATAGTGAGAAACCTAGGCAGAAGTGAGAAGTTGATTAAGGATGTGTTATCATGGATTAGGGATGAATTAAAATACTTGGGGATGTTTTTCAAGACCTTTAATACATTTTCATATTTTAGATAATATTTTTAGATGATTTTATATATCAAAAATCTACTCTCAAGTTGACTTGTCTAACTCGGTGAGGTCAATGTATAGTGAGCTCATGAGATTGGTCGGCAAAACCAATATTGTTATTTGATATTATAATCTATTTATTGGAGGTTATTATGAGGATTTTATAAGATCATATTCATTCATTTTAATTTATTTATTATTCCCTTTCATGTGTCATAATTTCATGTTTCCATGAATGTGTTTTAAGGCTAGTTGGCAATTCTAAGTGGGCTCTTTGCAAAGAAGGGTTTGAGTCTTTTTACCCTGAGTTGAGAAGTCTAAATCACATGTTGATGAGCCTAATGTCATTTAGATTTTTTATGTTTTATTTTTTTCATGTTTTTTTCTAAAAATTTTGCTTATGCTTTAGTTGTTCAAGACAGACTTTTTAGGCATGCACAGGCCTAGTATGAATAGTGTTTTGAGAAGAGGTTCAAGTGGTGGTTGGACCTAAAATGTGATTCTAGACATAAAGTTAAGTTTTATAAGGTCTATTTTAGTGATTTTTGATATTTTCCTTCTATGTGATAATTTTGAGAGTATTCCAAAGATTTCAAAGGGTAACGTGTGTTAATGAAGGCTTAATTGAATTAGGTCTCCTTAAGGCCTAAAAAGGGGTTTTGGTCCTATATGTTATGATAGACCTATTGTATTATTTGATTCATGTTTGAAACATATTATAATATGTGTTTTAATTTTAATAAAATTATGCAAGTGTGCATGGGCAACCAAGGTGTGTGATAACAAGTGACTTGTATAAGAGCAAGACTAATTAGGCCTATTTATGAGTGTTAGACAAGTGAGTGTGCAAGCAAATAAAATATCACAAAGAGGAGTAGGAGGAGGTCATGTGGAACATAAAATGGGTGTCATGAATATATAATATAAGGTATAAATTAAGGATCAAGTTCATATGACCTAATCAAGTCAAAAAGAGGGCTAGTTGAGTGAAGAAGGCGAGAGGCCAATTTGAGAGGAATAAAAGTGTGTGAAGAGCTGAAGAAAAGGACCATCATCTATTGAATATTAAAAAAAGGACAAATATGGAAGGTATAATTCTACTTGTATAAGTGGGTGCTTGGTCAATATTTGGTTTAGTTGGTACTGAGTCACTAAGGGAGTTGGTGATTCCTTGTAAGTGGGTGCTTGCTAAAGACTTTGTCAAGTTGGTGTTGGATAGACTGAGGTTGGTGCTTCAATTTGAGTGGATGCTTAACTGAATTTGATTCATTGCTTTATATGACTTGTCCAATATATGGTCTATAGGTTTTATTACCCATTAGGATTTTTCACATAGATGATGTGTTCATACTTGCTATATATATTCTCTTTACTATGTTAGTTGATATTGCTCATAATGATGATGTTGCTTGATGAATGATTAGAAGATCAATTGAAATGAAAGAAAAAGTTTATAAGGACATTGATTCATCCCCTCTCTTATTCATCTTGCTTCCAATAATTTATATTAGATCTTGGTCCTTAAAGATGGGCCTAACAGCCTAAAAGTGATCCTAAGAATTAGAAACTTAGATTTTGATGATGACATTATTTATCATGATAGTAATTATGGTATACCAAAGAAACGTGGTACTCATAGAGTTGACTGAGAAGAATAAGGATGAAAAGGTGAGTCATTATCAACTCATAAATTGAGTTGGTCTATTTACTACTATAGAACATAAGTCAGATTTGAAAAAAGGTCAAGAGTATTATTTTCCAGCTCAGAAGGATTATGTAGAATACAAGTCAAAGGTCAAGCCTAAGTTGACAGTCAAGTCTAAAATGACATTGAAGAATTTTCAATCTTGTGAGAGTATGAAGATTTTGGAATCTCCTAGAATTAGATTATTCTAAGTGACCTATGGAAGGGGTGACTCCATTAGGCTTCATGGAGACACTCATCAGTAAGTGGAAGCATGGTGGATTCTTGTTGAGATTTGATAGGTGTTGTATGGTACGAAGACATGTTGAATATTGTTGATTCTAAGTTGAAAGTGTGATCTTTTGGCATGTTAAGAGGTAATTTTTTGGTATTTGGTTGTAATTGTTATTGATCTATGTTGGATCATGGTTGTGTAGTTATGTATGATATTTCTTTGTCAAGTAGTTATTTTGAGACTAGTATCTAGGTCAGAGTTGGGTCAGTTCAGTGAACAGTAAGTTATGTCAATGCACATAAAAGTGTTGGATTCATAAGAATTTTCATAATTAGTATGATCATGGAAGGCACAGGTCATGATTTTAAAGGTATTCAGGTGCATTAAAGGCTTAAGTCTTGTCATGGCATAACAGAGGTATGAGAGCAATGATATGAGTGATATCTTCAAAGTGAGATTATTGAGCATTGTCTTGTCTATTAATTGGTAATCAACAATTGATATCAAGGAACATCATGTGAAGATGTATCCTACATAAGGTGGATATCAAAGGTGAATAAAGACAATTTTCAAAGTATAGTTGGCAGACATTAGGTGCATGAAAGAGCTATCATGATGATGTATGTGCCATGGTGTCTTGAGAAATATGAAGGAGAAAGATTGATGCAAGAATAACATCTAAGATTCTATATGGACATGACATGAGTGATATTTTCTCCATCATAGAGGACTATATTGTTCTCTTTAAACAATATCCTTGATTGCAATCAGACCTAATTGACATGGTGGACAAGTGTTGATTATAAAGATGATTTATGCTCATAGGCATTGAGTGTGATTATCCTAGGTGTTTGAAGATGACCTTTGGGTCATGTATCATGGGTTTATATGCTTAGTATGCCCTGGTTGTCTAAGGTGTGTTGACGCAGAAGATTGCACCCTTGGCAGGAGGTCGAGCTCCTACCTTCTTCACGCAATAATGGAAACTCCCCTCTCACCTATGGGACCGATGAAGCTGGAGGGGAGAGTCTCTAGATAAGGGATAGCTCCCTTTGATGCATCATGTTTCTTCCAGCAAGTGCTAACATATATATATATAGATATATAATGGGGGGGATGAAAAGGGAAAGACATGCAGGAAAAACAAACCTACTCTAAAAGAGGTGATACACCAAAATAAGTCAACCTTCACACATCCACTCTCAAAATCAAAAAAATACATACATACACTACACACTTGGCAGAAGGACCAGGCTGCAAGAAACTGGCAGGGAGGCTTTCATGAAAACATAGGAAACAAAAAATCACTAAGGCGCTATGAAATGCACACTGTAAGTAACTCCTTCTATTCTGGTCTTCTCAAATGTCAGCTCTTCTCCTTTCAGCTACAAAAATGGCACCTTGTAGATAATAGGTCTGTTGGTGTTGAACCTATGAGAGCATCAAGAAATAATGACTAGACACAGATAAAACACTCGAGGCACACTCATCAATATCTATCCAAATGGAGGTAAAATTGCATTTTATTTGATTCAAGTGAAAATTTTTCCAGGACTACGCCTTACAAATGTGGAAGATGATTACAAAAATGACAAGTATCAAATATATATGAGAGAACAAAGAAGCCTATGTGGCGTTCCTTTAACAAGTGGCCATCACGTCCCTTCAACAAGTTGCTCAAAACATTAATGAGATGTGGGCTTTGTATATTCGAAGTCTGCATTTTTATTGTCAAAACACGGTTTGTCCACCCATTAAATGTAAAATGGAGAAAACTAGTTACATTACTTAGCTATTGCGTCTTCTCATGATCAATTCAAAGGAACTATTTCACCTACTGGAGTCACTTCTCAAATTGGTGCCACTTGGACTTAACTGCTTGCTCATTTCATGAATGTCTTCTTGTCCTTTTCTCAATTTTGTCTTTATCTGGCTTGTTCGGCCCCCTCGAGGCTATTGCATTGAGGTGCTTGAATCGAGATGTTGAACTGAGATGAATCAAGCCGAAACAATGAACCAAGCCTAGACTAAGCATGAACTTGAAGATGGACTTGCAACCTAAAATTGACTGGCTTCAAAAAGCCAGAGAAGAGGTTGACCACAATTTTGCCAGGGGGCAAAAATTGGTCAACAGATGGTGACTCACAAGGGAAGCATGCCTACCATGCTTAGAACTCAGCTGCCTTAAAATCCATTAGGTGCGGAGTCAGATGCAGTTATAAAATATTTAACAATAGCCCCAAAGATTCGAGAATCAAACATGAAGCTTTACCCCACACGTAAAGGGAAACACACAAGGCTAGAAAACACTACCTGTGCAACTGCACCTAGGGAAAGCAGGAAAAGAAATTGAAAGCAAACTATTATATACAGCTAACCAGGAATGTTTTCCTCCTTCTTGGGTCAAAGGGAAAATTTCTTAAGTCCCCTTCCTGGCAAGAAGACTTATGGTGCCAGGCAAGTAGCTGAATGAAAAGGAGATTTGGTGACCTGCTCCTCTTGCCTATCACCTGAGTTGGCTAGTATCTGAGTGAATTAGAATTGAACATGCCTCCAACATACATGTATTCTTCTTGTCCCTGGAGGCTTGTTGAATGTTGGTTCTTCATATTGGTGCTCTTCACCAAGAAATCAATGGCTGCTAGCTTATCACCGTTAGCCCTTTGACATGTACTGCTCCCTTGTAGTGCATCATGGTCTGACTTGTTTCCTTTTGCCTCATTGAAGATCCGGTCAGACTCATCCTCTGCTTCCTCTTGGCCTTCATTGTCACTCATGATAGCCTCTTGAAGAACTACAGATTGGATCTTCTGCTCCTCACCTACCTCTTACAAAATAGGTTCCTCCTTGAGAAGGGGTGAAGTGGGAAAACCATGTGGAAGAGGAGGCAGTCCTTGAGCTAGAATCGAATGATTATCCTCCTTCCACTTGGTCAGCACTTCATCTATATTAGGTGTGGCCTGATAGCTCTCTTGGAGGTGTGTGGATGGGCTGGGTTCAGATAGGTCCAACACACGTTGGCTGAGGAATCTCATTTGGGACTCCAACTCTACAATTCTCTTGGCTAGATCTTCTTGGAAGAGCCTTTCTTAGAGATCATAGGAATCATGGGTAGGAGCAGCTTCATCTTCTTCAAAGTTTTGAACAAAACCTTTCTTTTCCTCTTTCCTGCCCTGTGATTCCACTATTTCCTTCCAAGTCAGGAGCGTACCATCAAGGTGAAAGATATCAGAATTGGAATTTACCCTTTTGGTTGAAGGGTAACTAAGAGGGCTGCTTGGAGAGATGCCATAAAGAGGCTGAGTCTGATCAAAATTATAGGAAAGACAACAAGGTCCATGATTTTGTGTGGAGGGATTATACATACAAAAGTGTGATTTTTGATGGCACCAAGCTGCTTAACCAGTAGATTCAACTCAGAGTCGCCATTGGTGTTTGATGCAAATCCTCCAAAAGCTGGTTGGTTGAAGAACACACCAAAAATTCTTCAACTCTTTGGACACAACTTGTCCTAGTTGGTCCCACCAGGCGTGCCAGAAACTGTTGACACAGAAGATTGCACCCTTGGCAGGAGGTCGAGCTCCTGCCTTCTTCACACAATAATGGAAACTCCCCTCTCACCTGTGGGACCGGCAAAGCTGGAGGGGAGAGTCTCTAGATAAGGGCTAGCTCCCTTTGATGCATCATGTTTCTTCCAGCAAGTGCTAATATATATATATATATATATATATATATATATATATATATATATATATATATATATATATATATATATATATATATATATATAATGGGGGGGATGAAAAGGGAAAGAGATGTAGGAAAAACAAACCTACTCTAAAAGAGGTGATGCACCAAAATGAGTTGACCTTCACACATCCACTCTTAGAATCAGACAAATACATATATACACTACACACTTGGCAGAAGGACCAGGCTGCAAGAAACTGGCAGGGAGGCTTTCATGAAAACACAGGAAACAAAAAATCATTGAGGCACTATGAAATGCACACTGTAAGTAACTCCTTCTGTTATAGTCTTCTCAAACATTAGCTCTTCTCCTTTCAGCTACATAAATGGTGCCTTGTAGATAACAGGTCTGCTAGTGTTGAACCTGTGAGAGCATCAAGAAACAATGACTGGACACAGACAAAACACTCGAGGCACACTCAGCAATATCTATCCAAATGGAGGTAAAACTGCATTTTATTTGATTTAGTTGAAAATTTTTCTAGGACTATGCCTTACAAATGTGGAAGATGATTACAAAAATGACAATTATCAAATATATATGAGAGAACAAAGAAGCCTATGTGGCGTTCCTTCAACAAGTGGCCATCGCGTCCCTTCAACAAGTTACTCAAAACATTAATGAGACATGGGCTTTGTCTGTTCGAAGTCTACATTTTTAATGTCAAAACGCAGTTTGTCCACCCATTAAATGTAAAATGGAGAAAATTGGTTACATTACTTAGCTGTTGCATCTTCTCAGGATCAATTCGAAGGAACTATTTCACCTGCTGGAGTCACTTCTCAAATTGGCACCACTTGGACTTAATTGCTTGCTCATTTCATGAATGTCTTCTTGTGCTTTTCTCAATTTTGTCTCTATCTGGCTTGTTTGGCCCCCTCAAGGCTATTGCATTGAGGTGCTTGAACCGAGATGTTGAACTGAGATGAATCAGGCCGAAACAATGAACCAAGCCCAGACTGAGCATGAACTTGAAGATGGACTTGCAACTCAAAATTGATTGGCTTCAAAAAGCCAGAGAAGAGGTTGACCATAATTTTGCCAGGGGGCAAAAATTGGTCAACAAGGTGAAGGTGATCAAACAAGATAGAAGTCTAGCAGACAATGAACTAGGTGTTTTATAGACCTAATGAGCAGTGAACTAATATAAGAATGGTTTTCATGATGGATTAGATATGGCTTATGAAAATAAGAGGATGATATCAGGAGTCTTTATGGTGTGAACAAAGGGTGAAGGTCCAATAAAGAATGAAAGAGGTTATAAGAGATTATTATTCATTGTGTGACTCAAAAGGTGTAAGGATAAAGGGGGAGCTAATCAAATAATTCATGAGATTCAAGAGCAGGTGTGTAGTACAGATAAGATTTGCAGAATCATGAAGATAAGTTGGATGTTTACAAAGCTTGAACATAAAAATGAAGTTGGATATTATTCATCTATATGGCATCAAGGTGAATAAAAAAATGTAAGTAGTCTTGTATACCTAAGTCTATTTGAAGAAGATCTTTGTCAGATAAGAACAAATGGGATAACTTAGTGAGTTTGATTCATAACAGTCATGTCAAGGACAAAATGTATGGTCTTATGATCAGAGTTCATTTAAAAACTATGCTTGATCTAAGGGGGACCTTGGTAACTCTAAGTCCTTTTGCAATTTATAAGAATAGTTGCCAAAGAAGGAGAATGAATGACTCTAGGAATTGTAGTATGTATGATCCTTTATCATTAATGTCAAAGGGGGGGAAAAGTTCATGAAGGAAAACTTACTATATTAAGGGGAGAAGAGATTGATCAGACTGTAATGTGTTTTTTCATCAATGATAAAGGGGGATTTTTTTGGCATAGTGTTCCATTGATGTCAATCTAATGTCATTAATGTCAAATTTTGTTGGCATAGTGTTTTCAATATTGTCATTGATGCCTAATGTGACAAATAGTTGCTATGAAAGAGAGTGTATGTTGCGATAAGCTATTGAGTTTTGAAGGTATGTAGTGATTTCCATGAGAGAGAAAGGTACATGTCTAAGTGTCTCATATCTGCTTGTTTGATGTTGTTTTGAGATCATAACATGAAAGGAATAGGTCAAGGCATCAAGGTATCTTTTAAATCCTTATCTAGACCTTGTGAGATGGCATGTGCAAGTAGCATGGTGTGAGTAAGCTTATGCATATGAAAAGTTGTTTGGAATTGTATGGGACTGATATTAAAGTACATTTACCTTTATAAGTGTTTCAAGGTTAGTTATCAAGTATCAAGATCTCAAGAATTCTTATCATGACCTAGAAATGGCATGAAGAAATCATGTGTGAAGGTATGGGCTTTGTCGCTTGGTGAGATAAGTGGTCTCAGGCATGTGAGAATATGTTTGGAAATGGTTGATCATGGTAATAGGTTATATTTAATGAGAGTGATATTTTATCATGATAGTAAAGTTTTGAAATCATGAAAAGTGGCATGAAGGTCAAGTGCTTGAATAAGCCTAAGACTAGTCATGGTATGTAGAGACCTTGTAAGAAGGTTTAAGCATGGTGGCCTAGTGAAATGTATGCACATAGATATAAGAGTTTGTATGATGTTACTTTATAATTTATATGATATGATTTATCATTCAGTATAATTTCAAGGTAAGCCTATAGGGGTAAGGCCTTAAACCCAAATCTATAACTAGACCAGTTCTAGACCCTGCTTGGCCTAATGAGGCATCATGATCTATTTTCAAGGCATATTAAGGATGTTTGACATTGTTTGAGAATGAAATATGTCATATGATAATTTAATTGAGGTCTAAATTTCTTGGACAATGGTTAGAAGGTCTGTTTCAAGCCTAATGTGACTTTCAGGTCAAAGCCAAGCAAGCAAAAAGAGAGATGGTGGCCAAACAAGGAATGAGTTTTAGATTTCAAGATAATAATGAGAATGTGAGAATTTTTAATGGTGTTATAGGTTTTCCAAGGTTTTTTAACCAATTTTTAGGTCAAATTTTTCAATAAAAGGCATGAAAAGTGGTTTTGAGGTTTCTTGAGTGCACAGAATGAAGGGTTCTCAACCCAAGAAGGACTTTCAAGTGATCATTGCCAAATGTAACCTCTACATGGAAAATTAATATATTCATGGTATATTTTTAATGTTCCTGGATCAAATTTTCAAGCATTGGATTTTGGAATGAAGGGCTAAGCTTTATGAATGATTATTAAGACTGGAAGATGGTTTAAACCCTCAAAGAACCTTAACAATGACCTAATGTGAAAGATCTTGTTTTAAAGTGATCAGAATGGATTGGTTTTTATATTTTACATATTGGATCATGAATTAAAATCTCTCAATATTCTCCAAGTGTGATTGGTTTGTCAGGTGAGTAAGTGGACCCTACAAGAAAGGCCTTATTTCTCATAGATTTGTTGTAGTTCTTCAATTTGACCAAGTCAAAGTTGATAAATGGATGGAAGACAAATATTTAGACTTGTATTTAATTTCCATGATGGTTTATAAGAAGTTTATATCCATCATGGGTGCTAAACTAGTCATACAAGTTGACCAGTCACTAACAGACCTATTGATGCAAATACTGAGAAAACCAAACAAAAGTGAGAAGTTGATTAGGGATGTTTTATCATATATTACAGATGAATACAAATGATTTGGTGTATTTTTAAATACCTTTAATACATTTCCATATTTTATATTATATTTGGAGATGATTTTATATATCAAAAAGTTGCTCTCAAGTTGACTTGTCTAACTCAATGAGGTCTGTTTATAGTGAGGTCTTGAGATTGGTCTGCAAGACCAATATTACTAATAAAGATTATGGTCTATTTTTTGGAGGTTTTTATAAGTATTTTATAATATAATATTCATGAATTTTAATTTCTTTATTATGCTCTTTCATGTGCCATAAGTTCATGTTTCCATGATTGTGTTTTAAGGTTAGTTGGTAGTTCTAAGCGGGCTCTTTACAGAGAAGGGTTTCAGTCATTTTGCCTTGAGTTGAGAAGTCTAAAGCACATGGTGATGAACCTAAGATAATGTATATTTTTTATGTGTTATTTTTTCCTTAGTTGTTTTTAAAAAAATTGCATATGCTTCAGTTGTTCAAGACAGACTTTATGGGCATGCATAAGCCTTGTATGAATAGTGTTTTGAGAATAGGTTCAAGTGGTGGTTGGACCTTAAAGGTGATTGTGGACTAAAATTTAATTTGGATAAGGTATATTTTATATGTTCCTTCCATTTGATAATTTTTAGAGTATTTCAAAAAGTTCAAATGGTAATGTGTGTTAATGAAGGCCTAATGGAATTAGGTCTCCTTAAGGCCTAAAAATGGGTTTTGGTCTCCTATAAGCTATGACCAACCTATTTTATTGTTTGATTCATGTTTCAAATGTATTATAAGACCTATTTTAAGGGTAATCCAACTATTCAAGTGTGCAAGGCCAACCAAGTTTTGTGATAAAAAGTGACTTGTATAAGAGCAAGACTAATTAGGCTTATTGGTGAGTGTTAGACAAGTTAGTGTGCAAGTGAATAAAATATCACAAAGAGGAGTAGCATGAGTTCATTTGAACCATCATATATGTGTCATGAATATCTAACATAATTTTTGAATGTAAGGATCGAGGACATATGACCTAATCAATTCGAGAAGAGGGCTAGTTGAGTGAAAAAGGCTAGGGGCCAGATTGAGAGGAATAAAAGTGTGTGAAGAGCTGAAAAAGATGACCATCATCTATTTAATATTTAAACAAGTAAAAATATGGAAGGCATAAGTCTACTTGTCTGAGTGGGTGTTTGGTCAAGAGGTGTTTGAGTTGGTGTTGAGTCACTAAGGGAGTTGGTGTTTCCTTGTAAGTGGGTGCTTGTTGAAGACTCTATCAAGTTGGTGTTTGATAGGCTTGGGTTGGTGCTCCAAGTTGATTGAGTGCTCAACTAAATTTGATTCATTTATTTATAGGACTAGTTGTCTAATCTATGGTTTGTGGGTTTTATTTCCCATGAGGTTTTCCTAAATAGATGATGTGTTCATACTTGTTATGTATATTCTCTTTACTATGTTAGTTGATATTTCTCATAATGATGATGTTGCTTGATGAATGATTAGAAGATAAATTGAAATGAAATAAAAATTTTATAAGGACACTGATTCACCCCCCCTCTAATTCATCTTGATTCAAACACATTATTGAAATCCAAAACAAGAGTAAGATAAGGAACAAAATAAGAGTTATTTCCTTAGTTTTAGGGCTTAAAAGAAGATCAAGGTTGGCTGTGAACCTGACCTCTTCCACACTTACATTCTTCTCTTTCTCCCACTTCCTCATCTAATATTTCCACCACTTTCTAGTGCCAAGTCAATAACCACCTCTATTTATTTTTCATGTATGTCTTAAAGACAAGAAAATTTTCCTTAGTCTCCATCAAAAAGGCATTCTTAGCCATTAAAATAACTCTAGTTAGTTCTAAAATATAACTCCAAAAATAATAAAAATACTTCTCCATATAATGTCATAGAACTCTAATTTTGTTTTTAAAACTAAATCAATAATAATCCCACCCAATGAAAACCTCCAATCTCTTATGCGAAAAAGTTGAAAAGACCACATTAACTGATTGATGGGTTCACTCCCCATCTATCTCATTGCATAATTTCCTTATCTCCATGCAAAATATGTGTAAACATTTTGCTAGGACTCTACCTAAGTGGTCGGCCATTACCATTAATTATGCTAAATTCAAATAGCCTAGTCAAGTCCAAACCCTAACCATAGCTCCAATTCATGGTTTATATTCAAACCGTGGTAGGAAAAACATCCCAAAAAAACCTCTAAACAAATACACCACCATATGAATTTGAAACTTCCAGAACTTTATTACAAAAAAAATCAGCTGTGTGACCCATCCCCATATTCCCTCTTCATTTTCCAAAGTTTCTAAATCCAAATAAAATTAAATCAATGCCTCGATGTGGTTCAAATCCCATGCCACATTGTTAGGTTTCAACATATACCTAGTGGTTCTACCACTTTTAATTACAACTACATCAAATGTCATACTCACAAGGACTTGACATTATTTAATATAACTTAATCATAATTCATAGCCTACAAAAGGCTTGTATTTTTTTTATAAAAAATAATAATGGTAAGATATCATAGTCCTAAAAAGTGAGGTTAGTGATAGTAATCAAAATGGGTCTAGGTCTTTAGGTATTATAATGTGTCTCAGTCAAAATTCAACCACAAATTCTAAAGTATATCTCAAGCTAAGGTTGTTGTGACATCTCAAAATGATGTTAAAAGGTATTCAAGGATTCAGACTACATCGAATAGCTTAAAATAAATCATAAGTCAAAAGACAACACCCGATAAGTTTATAGTGTTTGACTTAATCACTTAGTAGATTGTAATGGTGATAAGGGTGTGGTTTTGATAACATCTAGCTATCCACACCAACACTCATATCATCAATGTAGTATGTCAACATCCATTACTTATTGCACAACATAGTAGGCATAATATAACTATAGGTCATAACCACTGCATCAAATAAAAAGTACACATCACAATGATAGTTTACCAACTATATGATTGTAACCAAGTGTGCATTATTTTTCAAGTAAAACTAAAGCATTGATGATCTTGAAACAATATGTTATCCTCTATCCACCTACATACATGTAACCAAGTACATCAGTAGTACATGTTCAATTCATATAAATACATAACATAATATTTTTTAGAATAAACTATAGAATAATGATACTAACTAAACACAATCACATCATTAACCAATTAAATATTTGTAATAATCATATATCAAATAACTGCATAGGGTATGAATTTGTTATTTTCATGGAAGTATATCAATAACAATGTCCAATTTTCCACCAATATAAAAACTAATACACCCTTATCCTATGGCATGTCTACGGATATGTGTGGTTGACTTGTGGCATACATACCTCTTTCATATTTTTGTCACATTATTTTATGTTCTTATTAGGTCAGCCTATGGAATAACCATGGCTAAGTAGACTATATATATGAGGTAGTAGTTAGTTTTAGAGGATCAAATTATGAATTATATTCTTATTGCATTGTTGTGGAGGTTTCCCCCTCAAAGTGGCTCAGTCATAATATTCAATTACTCTACTCTTTTGCCAATTTTTGTTGTGGATCTACTTATTATGTTCTTAATTATATGATATATTATTCTATTATTGTGAATCATTTAAGTAATTTCATTATAAGTGGTATTAGAGCTTTGATTTGGGTAAGTTTTATGGCACAATTTTTTTTTGGATCTAGCATCTTAAGTAATAGAAGGTTAAAAACATAACTTATGACTTAGAAGAATTGAATTTTTTCATCACCACAAATTTGTTCATGGATTTTTTAACAAAAAAAGAAAAAAAATTGCAAGCAAAAAAGTCTAAAAATTTTTTTAACCTTGTTCAAATTATAAGTCATTAGACTCATCTTTATGAGATGATCGTAATGGTATATTCTACTAATACACTTTTTTTGGCCAAAAATTTTTACCCTTGTTCACACTAGTAGTTGTTGGATTCATCTTGGTGAGATGATTGTAATGGTATCATCTATCAATACATTTTTTGTGGGTCTACAACCCTCCTATCGTTTGTGCATGGCTAGGCCTAATACTCATAGATTTAGGAAAGGGAAATAAATTCCTAAAAATCCTTGACAAGATGACATGGAGTCTAAAACTTTAGATCCAAATATTTCAATGGTTCAGCACCTTTACTTAGAGTTACATGGCATGGTGTGGAAAGATGATCTCTATGTGGTTTAAGGGAAAGTCATGGGGATGAGAAGGGAGATGAATGAATTGAGGGATCAATTGTAACAACTAACTAGGCAATTGGCCAACCTTGCCACTTCATCTTTACAAAATAACTCTCCACCACTTTAGTTTGGGACTCCTAATCCAAATAATTCTAGCACCAATCAGGGGCCAAAGCTGATGTTACCAAAAGTGAACATGCACAATTTTAATGGTAAGGATTTGCTCACATGGTTTAATCAAAATGAAAAGTTACTTGATCTAAATCAAACTTCCTATTTGCAAAAGGTGATCATGGCCTCTTTGTATTTGTAACTTGAGTAGTTTATTTGGTATTGTTTATTGTGTGCTTAAAATAAAAATAAGGGTATCTTGATTTCATGATCGATATTTTCTGAGTAGTAACTCCACTATCACAATAATGTCTCTAAAAACTATTTCAATTAGCTAGCCAATCTATGACAAACTAGGATTGTAAAGGATTACATTCATCAATTTCAAAATCTCTCCTTATGTATGGTAGACATCACTAAGGAAAGTCTAACTAGACTATTTTTAGGTGTCTTCAAAGATAACATCCAATTAAAAGTTCACATGCTTCATCCTAGTAATGTATTTGAAGCCATACCAAGGTCATGCATGGCTAAGGAAAAATAGCTAATTAGAGGAAGACCTTTCACTAATTTTCGTGAACACACTTTTTCAGCACCATCATTTTTGCAGCCTACCATATTGACCCCTCAGTAAATTGAATATAATTGTGCAAAGATATGTGTTTTGGCTATGATATTAAATGGATAAAAGGACATTGATGTGATAAAAATAATTTGTTTTACATCGAAGGCACCAATGAGGAGGAAGAAGATGATGAGGCTTCAAGGGCCGATTTGGAAGAACCCAAGGATGAATCTGAAAATTCTCAACCTAATATTTCTTGTCATGTACTTTTAGGCATTAGTATTGAAACTCGTAAGGTGGTGGTTTTCTTAAATAAATAGAAGCTGACTATCTTAATTGACTATGGTATTACACATAACTTCATCAATAGTAAGTTGACTACTCATTTGAACTATTTTATTTACCCAACTCTGTTGGGGATCAACCAACAATAGATTACACTTGTGAAAGCAATAAACACGGAAATAAATCAGATAGACAAGTAACTAGAATGATAAACAGCAAGAACAAGAGATACAAGAAACCACCCTGAAAACTTGTATTAACAAACTCTTTACAAAAGGAATACAATTGAAGAAAGTTCTTTCTTCCACACCTCTCCTAGATGTATAGATCTCTAACTAGATCTCTATTCCTCAAGAGCTCTCTCTCTCAAGAACAATCAACTCCAACAAACCTGGATTGATTCAATTCTGTACTGTTCTTCAACATACCAAAATACAATGAACTACTACAATAATTCACCCAAAGCTAAGAAGATCTAATTCTACATATAGAATTAGGAAACTTGAGCATGCACTTGCAACAAACAGTTAAGACACTTGAACAAGGGCTCTAAAAATAATATTACTAATAATAGAGATGCGAGCTTAAGACTACAACTTAAACTCATCATGCAAACACTCGCTTCTGTCCTCGGAAATAGCTTTCTGGACACACAGGTAACCGACGCCGGTTCCTGCTTCTTGCCTGTGACCGCCGTCGGCCAATCCTCTACCGACGTCAGCGTCTCTCCAACTGCACCTGACCGATGTCGGTCGCTCCTGACCGACGCCGGTGTCTGTGTAGACCCGAACCTGTTAAAGTGTGCTCCTTGGTGAAGCTTTTAGCTCCACACCCTAACAAACTCTGTAATTTTAGGTCATGATTATAGATGGTAGTACAGTCAACTATTCTAAAAATGCCATTACTTTAATCTTGCTATGAGAGTTTACTTATTAGATTCCCTTGTGTTTTTTATTCCCATGAGAGGTTCTAACATTATCTTGGGAGTATAGTAGCTTACCACTTTCGACACTATTGAGATGAATTTCTAGGAACTATTCATGAGGTTCCATTCAAAAGGCATGACCTTTGAACTACATGGATTATGGGCTAAATCTCCATAACTTGTTAGTTTCCATCAGATGATAAATATTCTCAAAAAAGGTGTTGATGGATTTGTGGCATGTTTATTTTCCATAGAGGTTCAACTACCCAAGGAGTCTACACAACCTGATTTATAATGGGTGCTAGATGACTATTTTATTATTTTCAGTGGCATGCCAAAAGGACTTCCTCCAAGCCACGCACATGATCATGCCATCAAGCTCATTTTGAGAAGTACACCACCCAACATCAAACCTTATAGGTATCCATATTCCCAAAATAATGAAATTGAAAAGATGATATAGGATATGTTGGAGTCAGTAATCATCTGACACAGTCAAAGTGAATATTCTCCCTTATGGTTATGGTGCAGAAGAAGAATGACAATTGGAGGACGTGCCCAGACTACAAAGAAATCAATAATTACACCATCAAAGTTAGGTTTCTTATTGAATTAATTGATCATTTTCTAAATGAATTTCATGGTGTTGTTTATTTTACCAAGTTAGACCTTTACTCCAGGTATCATCATATTTGAATATGTGATGAGGACATGCCTAAAACCACTTTCAGAACTCATAAAGGCCATTCTAAATTTATGGTCATGCCTTTTGGTCTCACAAATGTACCATATATAGTTTAGATTTTGATGAATACTATTTTTAGGCCATTTTTTAGAAAGTTTGTATTGGTGTATTTTGATGATATCCTCATCTACAAAAAAAATTGGGAAGACCATGTAAAGCATGTGAAATGGGTACTTTTAGTTCTAGAATAACACTAGCTTTATGCCAAACCTTATAAATGTGATTTTTTTGTCCAAGAAGTGGAGTATTTGGGTCATATTGTTTCACATGGAGTGAAATTTGATCCTATAAAATCCCAAGTAATGATGGAGTGGAAGGTTCCCAAGACCATCAAAAACCTCCAAGGATTTATGGGGCTAACTAGTTACTATCACAGGTTTGTCAAAAATTATGGTAGCATTATAGCCCCACTCACCTCTTTTTTGAATAAATACTCCTTTTAGTGGACTGATCCAACCACTAAGGCATTTGAATAGTTGAAAATGGCTATGCGTACAACCCCAATTTTGGCTACTCCTAATTTTTTTTAAACTTTTATGGTGGATTTTGATGCATCAGGATATGGCATGGGGGTTGTACTCATGCAATAAAGAAGACCATTAACATTTAAAATTCACTAATTAAATGGAAAAAATAGGCTCAAACCAATTTATGAGAAAGAAATGATGGCTAGTTTACATGCAAACAAGAAATGGGGACCTTATATGAGGGTTCATCACTTTTAGGTAAACATTGATCATGATAGCCTCAAATATTTTTTGGAACAATGATTGCCATCTAAATAAAAATATAAATGGTTGACTAAAATACTAGGATATGATTTTAAAATAGTGTATAAGAAAGGAAAATAGAATGTGGCGGTAGATGCCCTCTCCCAATGGGATGACTTAGTTGAAGAATTATTATGCATCATGACCATGTGGCAAGCAGATTGGCTAGAGGAAGCAAGATCATAATGGGATAATGATAGTGCTACCAAGGATTTGATTCAAAATATTCAGTAGGGTTTTGATGAATATAAAAAATTTACATAGAAGGGGAATGCATTATGGTATAAAGATAAATTATACCTCTTTAAGTATTCTTTTCTCAAACATAAATTTTTTCAAGAAATTCATGCCTCTACACTCAAAGGTCACTCTAGATTTTTGAAAAGACATCATAGAATCAAGAAATGTTTATTTTATGAAGGACTCAAGGGGGATGTCTAAAAATATGTGGCAGAATGCATGATATGTCAACATAACAAAGGGGAATTTATAGTATTTATCCATCCCCAACCAACATTGGGAGGAGGTTTCAATGGATTTCTTTACTAGGTTACCGTAGTCTAAGGGTAAAAATGTTATCATGGTAGTTATGGATTGACTCACCAAGTATGCTCATTTTTTTCCCTATCAGAACCTTTTGTTTCCAATATAGTAGCTTCTATTTTTTTTAATACCATCTAGAAATTGCATGATACTCTAAGGATTTTTGGGTACCTAATTGGCTCATAGTTCATCCTATCATTCTCAATATGATGGAAAAACAACGGTATTCAAAAAATGTCTAGAAGGGCATTTCCATTGTTTTGTTTATGATAAACAGTAAAAATGGGTTCATTGGTTACCACTTGCCAAATGGTGGTATAATACTTTTGTTCACAATTCATCCAATATGTCACCCTTTGTGTCCTTGAATAGATATCACCCTCCACCCATCACTTCAACTTTGAAGGTTCATCCCAAGGTTTGAGCTATTTAGGAACACATTTCAATAGGAGGTCTTTGCTAGTTTTCAACAAAATTTAGCCATGGTTTAGAATCGCATGAAATTGCAAGCAGATCAACACTCTAGTTAGTGAAATTTTGATATAAGTGATTGGGTATTTGTGTAATTACATTATATAAGAAAATGTCTTTAAAATAGTATAAAAAGTATAACAAGTTGTCCCCTAAGTATTATGGCCAATATTAGATCTTATAGAAAACTGTTAGTGTGGCTTACAAGCTGGAATGCACCCAGTCTACTCACATACATCTAGTATTCTATATATCTTGCTTGTAAAAGGTATTTGGCCATAAGATTTCTACTCATACTAAGTTTCCAAAATTAGATGAGGAAGGTCAAGTTATTCTATAACCTAAAGTGATCCTTTAAATGCATGCTAAGTAACTACGGACTAGAATAATTCAAGAGTATTTGATCAAATGGAGTAGTCTACATTGTGAAGATGCAACATGGGAGGATGAAACTTTCTTGTAGCAACACCTTGGGTTGATTAAACATTAAGTACAATGTTATTTTGAAGTGGAGGGGAATTTTATGCCCTTATCTTATGGAATGTCTAGGGATATGTGTGGTCGACATGTGGCATACATACCTCTTTCATATTCTTGTCACATTTTTCTATGTTCTTATTAGGTCAACCTATGGAATAACCATGGCTAAGTAGAATATATATAGGAAGTAGTATTTAGTATTATGTGATCACATTATGAATTTTATTATTATTTCATTGTTATGTAGGTTGCCCCCTCAAAGTGGCTCAATCACAATATTCAATTACTCTACTCTTTCACCAATTTTTGTTGTGGATTTGCTTTTTGTATTCTCAATTATGTGATATATTATTCTATTGTTTTGAATCATATAAGTATTTTCATTACAAAACATAAATATGATCTAAATTAAATTAATAAAAATAATGATAAAGTCTCAAATGGGAATAAGACAAGTAGGAGATACACTCTATCCTCAAATAGAATTGTGGAATGGCACAAAATAGAATGAAGCAGCATGCTAACCAACACCTTAAAAAAAGACATTTTGAAGTAGGAGATTGGGTTTTTGTGAAATTAAAACCATATAATAAATTTGCACCTAATTATTATGAGCCCTATCATGTCTTTCATAAGATCAAGATTGTAGCATATAAACTAGAGTTACCTCATTCGGTGAAAATACATTCAAGCTTTCATGTATCCTGCTTGAAGAAGGTTATTGGACACATAGTTTCAGTCAAGACAAAATTATTAGAGCTTGATGATAAGGGAAGAATATTTTTTAAACATAATTAAATCCTCCAAGCATGCACAAAGAGGTTACCGATGAGGGTGATTATAGAGAAACTAATCAAGTGGAAGAATCTGTCCAGGGAGGATGCAACATGGGAAGATGAAGCATCCTTTTAGAAACATCCAGAGATCATCAATATTGAGGAAAACATTGGTTTGAAGGAGAGGGAAAAGTTATGCCATCAACTACTGTTATTTATTGGGATAGTGTGGTCAACTTGTGTCAAACATAACCTTTTACTTAGTCATATGATAATTTCATTATCTTCATATTAGTAGTAGTGTTGGCATATGGTATATCCATAGCCATAGTAAAATATTTATAATAGGTAGTGATTAGTATTATAAGACCATATTATGAAAAAAAATTGTGAGGTTGTAGAGGTTTTCCCATTAAAGTCAATCATATCTTTATAATATTATGCTCAACAATAAAATTTAAAGTGTCAATCTGCTTTATTTTACTCTTATGATTGTGATATCATATTATTGCTCTACTCTTTATATTTTCCATCCATTATTGTGAATTTTTTTATATATCTAAGTAATTTCATAACCCACACTTAGAAAAAGTGAATATTTTCTAAGTCCTCAAGCTAGTTTAGATATTTTTGGGAAATACGCACTTAGAAAATAATGAAATTTTTATAAGTTCTCAAGCTAGTTATTCTTCCCCCAAAATGGATAATCAAAATAATGATCATGATTATATACATGTTGAGGCTTATATGGTGTCGTATTTGGATAATTTACATAAATATCCTAAGTGGGGTCACAATACTTCATAATTTGAATTGAAATAAGATGAAATAGGTAAAATAAATCTCATTAATTATAAAACCAATTATATTATGCTATGATTGCTACTTCCTCTACATGACCATCTAATTTTTAAGTGACTTATAATGAAAAAAATTAGCACAATGCTATGTAACCTAAACATGATACTCTAATGAATAATAAAACTTTGGTCTAGTTGATCATTTATCTAATGTTAAACCCATTAGAAGAAAGTGAGTTTACAAAATTAAGCATAAATTTTATGGTTTGATAGATAAACAGAATGCACAACTAGTTGATAAAGGCTATGTGCAACAAGAAGCTATTGACTATGAGGAAAAATTTCTCCAATTGCCCAAATGATACACTCTTCACATGATTCTTAGTTTGGAACTTGTAATGGAAGGAAAGTACATCAAATGAGTGTGAAGAGTGCCTTTTTGAATGGGGATCTATATGAAGAGGTATATATAACACACCCACAAGTTTTTAAGATTTAATGCATAGAATATAAGGTATGTCATCTCATCAAGGCATTGTATGGGCTCAAATAGACACCAAGGAATTAATATGCTAATATGGATTATTACTTGAATAAAATTGGATTTGTGTGTAACAAATTGGATAATAATTTATATGTTTGGGTGCAGGGAACCGAATTGGTGATTTTCGTCTTGTATGTTGATTAATTTATTTATAATAGGAAATTATAACAAACATAAAAAAGTAGTGAATAAGAATTGAAAGAAGGGTTTGAGATGACCAATCTTGGTTTTATTCATTAGTACATAGGCTTAGAGGTAACTCAAAATAAAATAGTATTTTTATTGATCAAATGAAGTGTATTTCTGAATTGTTAAAAAATCAATATGATTGATTGTAAACATGCACTAACTCTGATGGAAAGGGACTTGAAATTCTTTAAGGATGATGGAGGTGCAGTTTTTGATGGCAACAAATACATAAATTTAGTGGTAAACCTTATATATTTTATGATTATCATGCCAAATAAATATTTTCCTTTATGTCTTATCTAGGTTTGTGTGTGAGCCCAAATAAATTCATTGCAAAACATATAAACAAGTACTTTCTTACTTTCAAAGGGAAAATCCATGTGGCCTTGAATACTATTAGATTAATAATTTCCAAATCGTTGATTATTCTAATGCATATTATCATGGTTGTATGGATGATAGAATATCCATAACAACTTACACTATCCACATGGGTTTAGTTACCATTGTGTGAGGTTGCAAGAAGCATGACACTATGGAAAAATCATCAAAAATTCAAAGATTATTACAATATGGGATATGCTAGAGACAAAATATCTACAACATATTCTCTAAGACATTTGATTATCACAACTCACTCCCACACCTGTTTTTATAGATAGTAAGAGTATAATCAAGATGATAAAGAATCATCTTACATGCAAAGACTAAGCACATGGATGTCAATATTATTATCTAAATATGTTTGTAATGAACAAAACAATAGAACCAATCTTTTATATAACTTCAAATAAAAAATTTGGCATCTTCATAAAACCCTTTTATAGAATGAAGTTTGATAAATTTAGAAGATAGTTTCGTTTATGCTAGAAGAAAGAGGGGTTGTTAATATTTGCTTTAAAATCTTATAATTTTGATTAGGAAATAAATAATGTATTGAGACATGCATCTCTTATTGAGACACCTCCTTAATTAATAATGTGTTGTTACAAAATTGTAAAGGTGTTTTTAACAACATTTTGTATTTTTGTTCAAGAATTTGATCAAAGAATCTATGTGATTTTATATGAAAGGAGCTTATTTAAGGTATTTAAATGCATCTCTTTGATTTTACCTTTGTTTTGTGTTGGCAATGGATACTTGTGCATGGAATTTTAATTTAATTTCAATTAGTAATCTTATAAATAAAATTGAAAACTATTTATCTCTATTTACAAAAAGAGTGTTTTAAAGAAGAAAAAAGATCTAAAATAATAGGTATTTATAGGATGAAATAAAAATGAAAGTAAATATTTTAAGTAATATTAAATTTATATTTAAATATGTGAAAATTAAATCAATATATAAACATGGTGGAAATGAAGTTATCCATGTTATTTAATTTTTTGTAAGTTAGGTGGTCTTGAAAAAATTGTAAGCTAGAAGGTCTTTAAAAATAGTTGAGTTATGATGTTGGGTTTTTAAAAAATAGAATTATTAAGGGTAGACCAAGTTAAAATCTATAAATAATGTTCATCTTTAACTTTATTAATATTATAAGTTTTACAAGTTTACTTTCATAAATGTGTTTTTACTAGAATAATTCAAAAATGATTTTTCAAATTATTGAAGGTAGAGAAAGTTAAAAGAGAAATATTGTTCATGATCCTCAATTTTGTTTAAGGAAAGGGAAATTTAAAAGAGAAATAACATAATTTTCAATTATTTTTAAGAATAGATAAAGTTAAAAGAGAAATAATGTTAATCCTCAACTTTGTTATTGTTAGAATGAGGTGGTCTTGAAGAGAAATAGTGTTCATCTTAATTTTTTATAGTGTCACTACAAGAAAGCTTTACAAATAATTGTTAAATCTGATGAAATTGCATATGTTTTACAAATTTTCTCATCCAAAGGTGTTTTCATTAGAATAATTTATATATACTTTCTCATATTGTTATGATTATATAAAGTTCAAAAAATAAATAGTTCATCTTCAACTTTTGTAGGGCAAATTAAAATAGAAGTTTTACAATTTTTCTCATCCAAATACATTTTTACTAGAATAACTTAAAAATATTTTCTCAAATTATTAAGGATAAAACAAGTTAAAAGAGAAATAATATTTGTCTTCAACTTTGTTTAAAGGTGGTAAAAATTATAAGAGATAATGCTCATCTACAATTGTGTTAGTTGTTTTGGTGTGGGCAAATGGCATGTTTTATGCAGAGTAAGCTTAAACACCTTTTTTTGAGAGAGGCTACAATAAAATCAAAAAATTGTAAGTGTCGTATCAAGCACCCCAATTAGGTATTTTGGTGTGGACTTGCATTTACAAGTTAATTGATCAAAGTCCTTGATATCAATATCATCAATTTGATAAAATTGTGCTTTTTTATCCTAGTTCTTAAGTGAAATGTTATGTTCACTCATCTTGTTCAATTTCATTCTCATCAAATTCAATAACCTTGTTGATTTTATCTTTTTATTTTTTATATTTCCCTATCCTTTTTCTTATGCAATATTGATTCATATTTTTTGTGTTTGTTCACATATGATGCAAATAAATTTATGTAAATTTTTTTTCTTTAGAGTCCCACTAGAATATAACTATCTCATGATAGCATAAAAGGATAATTATGTTTTTGAATTTTATTTTATATATATAATTTCATGTCTTTAACATTTGTTAATCAAGAGTGTTTTTCAAAATCTTTCAGTTTACCTTCTTTCTCTTTTCAGCCTTCCAAAGAACATAGAATATAAGCTTATTAAAATCCAAAGGAATTTACTTTGGACCAGAACTAAAGAGAGGAATAGATTCCATCTTATCTTTTGGGATAAATTTTGTACTCTAAAACAATATGGAGGACTTGGTCTAAGAAATTTCAATTTGATGAAAAAATCATTCGTATAAAAGTTTGTATGGAGTTTTGTTAAAGATAATATTACTTGGGATAATATTTTGAGATTCAAATATTTAGATGGAAAAAATCCAATGTGCATTTTTTAAGAGGACCAATTTGTCAGGGGTTCACATTTCTAGAATTTCTTGATTTCTAATAAAGATATAATATCCTCAAGCTCAAAGTGGTAGATTGGTAATGGTTTGAAGGTTGAATTTTGGAAAGATTCTTGGGTTTTAGAACAACCTCTTAGTCAAATACATCCTTGGAAGCATATACAAGATTGCATCCAAAATAAGTATGGATGCAAGGTCCATTAATATTGGCATGTGGTTGAAGGAGTTAAAAACTAGAAAACATTTAACATAGAAAATTTGAGTCAAGGGGATACCATCATTGTGTCTAATTTGAATAATTTTTTGATAAATTTTAATTTGCCAGCCATCAACAATGAAGACCAGCTTGTTTAGAAGGAGTCGTTTAATGGCCAATACCAAGTGAAAATATGGGTACAATTTCTTGGTTCAAAATCTAGGAAACATTACTAATTGGGAAAAGATTTGGGATAAATTTTTTATTCCTAAAATCAATTTCTTTTTATGGGAGGCAATCCAAAACAAAATCCTTAGAATGGATAACTTAAGAAAAAGAGGTTGCATCTTGACTAATAGATGCATCCTATGTGAAAATGATAATGAATCTATTTTTCATCTACTTGTGGATTGTCTTTATGCATAGGAAATTTGGAGGTTTTTTATTCTCAAATTCAATGTTAATTGGGTATTTGTTGGTTATTTTTTGGAATTGTGGCAGTCATGGGAGAGTCCCTTTTAGAATGTTTTTCTTAAAAAATTATGGAAGCTCTCATTGCCATATATCATCTGGGGTATTTGGGGAGAATACAACACCAGAATATTTAGAGATAAGAAATGTGTTAGTAAAATTATATCCAAAAGGATCTTTGAGTATGTTATTGAAAACTTTAATATAGTTCCTAATTAAAAGGTCAAAATCTTGTTAACTTTTGAACATCTACCAGCTCTTAATAAGCAAATTGATCCTTCTAGTCTTGGAAAGAATGATCCTACAGATGATATTAGAAGAAGAACTAAATGAAAACTTCCACCATTGAGTTTTTTAAAGCTCAATTTTGATGGAACTTCCAAAGGAAACCCAGGCCCAATAAGAGGAGGAGGTATATTAAGGGATCATCAAGGAAATTATGTGGCATCTTATGTTGGACATATGGGAATTAAGTCCAATCAATGGGCTGAAGCCCTTACTAATTTGTGGGGTTTAATTCTGGGTCAACAACTGGGAGTTCAACTTCTCATAATAGAGGGGGATTCCCTAAATATAATAAATTGTATTTCAAGGAAAAATTCTATTAGTCAGTATTTCAAACAAGTGGTGGATAAATCCATCTTTATTCTAGATTATAGGTAAAAGGGAAATATCCAACATGTATATCGAGAAGGAAATATGATAGTCAATTCATTCACTAATAGGGGTGTGGCCTTCTTGGGATTGACTAATTGGATAGAGATTAAATATCTTCCTTAAGACATTGTTCAAAGGATTAAGGAAAAAGGTATTTCTAATGAACAAAACATTTGAAGATGTGGAGGTCTTTCCCAAGCATAGTTATAGAGGCTATTGGAACTTTATATTTTTTTAGTATGGTCTTAGCCTTTATTTGATTAAGACCTTTTTAAATATCCCCTTCTTTGTTGTCAATGAGAAGCTTCTAGAATCAATAAACATAATTCAAAGATGTATTTCTAATAACAAAGGCAGCAAGAAGATAGCTTTGGGGATTTATTGTTTTTTAGTCAATTGGCTTTGGGAAAGACTTAAGTTCCCCTATTTCAAAGACCAAGAGGTAACAATGGGACTGCCAAATAGGATAGAGCCAAAAATGCCTGAGGAAGTCAAAAAGAATGAGGTTATTTAAGAGCCTCTACAAACTAGGGGATTCACAAGGTTTATGGAGAAAATTGAAGGGCATGATAGACATGTTTTGACTCTTATTGCAAATGCTTGGGTGGACAAAACTCTTAACATCAATGGGTCTTGTTGGAGATCATGGAAGATCTGATATCGCATGTTATAGGTTGGAGATGGAGGACACCAAAATATACAAAATAGGCAGGGACTATAAAAAAGAGGAGATTTTTCTATTGAAGGGTGAATCCCTAGAGATTATTCACAATGGATTTGACTATGAATCATTACCAAGGCCATTTGGAGAAGTTAATTTTCATCTGATGCAATACGTCACACTTGATATAGGTTCAATATTTTCATATGGTCTCTTTTTATTTTTATAAACTATTTTAGGCAGGTTATACCCATGAGGCTTCCCTTCTACATTCTACTCTCATTAGAATCCTCCATCTTGAAACATAAAAAGGGCTATTACCCTACTCCTAGACATGAAGGGCTTATATTTCTCATACACAAGTACTTTAAGGGAATGAATCAGATAACACCAAAAATTCTTAATACTCAAAAAAAAATTACAGATAAACTTGTGGACATCAAAAATATTAAAAATATATGGATCAAGTACCCTGGTAGCATCTCCTCCAAGGGTACAAAGGTTAAAGCTTCCAGGGGTCTAGAGGTTAAATCTTCCAAGGGTACATAGGTTTAAGTTTCCAAAATTTAAGATACTAGTATCAAAAAGCATCTGATGAGTGTCGTCAATGAAACCCCTAGGTTAGTCAAGTCTTTGGATAAGAATGGTAAAATAGGGCATTCTTTAAGGGACTCAATTTTAGTTGAAGAAGATATGACTGGTACTGAGGTTGTCAATAATGAAAAGGACCTGGGTAGAGCTATCAAGACTACCAACCTAAGAAAATAGATTATAGGAAAATAAAGTTCAGGGAAGACCCTAAGAGAAAGGAAAATATTCTATAGGGAAGCAACATCATGTTTTAAATGAAGAATTCAATAATTTAGTGAGTTATTTGAAAGGGAAGCAAAACTCAGACAAGATTGAAGAAGAATTGGACCTAAAAAATTCCATCATGCAATGGTTCATGAGGGAATTAATAGACCTCAAAAGGGAAGTCAAATTTTTATAACATGAGAGTGAAAAATTGGTTTAAAATAATTCCAATAAGGACGTTAACCAGCAAATGCAGAATCTCCAAACAAGGGTTGGAATGCTTGAAAATGAAAAAAATAAGCTAAAAAATAATATTATTTTTCTAGTGAATTGTAGCAAGGCTGCTATGAACGAGGGAATACAAAATATTGAAAATCCTAGATCCCACCTGGGAAATCTATTTGACATTAAAACCCCAAGTAAAGGCAAAGGCAAACAGGTTCAGTGTAGTGGGTGTCATAAAATATGGACAAAGAAAAGCTTTTTTTACAAATAGATTCAAATCTCAAAAGAATGACAATTTGTTAGGAAGATGTTTCTAGTATTTTAGACATGGAATAGGCTTTAGGTTCACTTTCAAGTGCTTCTGAATCTTGGAAATTCTTTGGATGTTTTTTAGTTGTTTTTGGGTAGTGTTTTAGTTGTTTCTAGTTATGTTTGTTCTTGTCTCTTTTGTGGACTTTGGTTGCCCTTTGGATCCTTTTTTTCTGTACTTCTCCTAGGATTTGGGGACCCTAGTCAAAAAAATACCCCCCCCTTAACCATAATAAAAAAAACATTTGTTTAATTTTGTGTTTTTAACATCTAAAATATCATAATAATCTAAATGTGTGTCTTCAACATCTAAAATATCATAATGATTTAACCATATATCTTCAACATCTAAAATACAATAATAATATATTATGTATATAGCTTAAAATATTAATAACATTGGTAACTTTGTTATCTATGTGATAGAAGTCTCAAAATTCAGTAAGGTTACCAACATTGAAAGTGTGTTATGTAAATTTATTTTTTTACAAAATCACCCATAAAAAAATATTTAATCCACAACTAAATACATCACCCACAATTAAATACCTAACTCAAACTGATCATAGTTGGATAAATTATATTTGTAGCAATTCAAAAGAAAGAAAATTAGCACATATATTCATCATATAATTTCACCACATTTATTTCATCCTAAATATTTCTAATGGTGTTACAACCCCCTAAACTTGCATTCCAAGACATAATAAGTAGACCAATACCAGCATTAAATATTATTTTCTCCAAACCTTCTTTTCCAAATAAGATTTTGGGTATGTGCACGGAGTTGAGGGATAATTTTGTGGATGTACCCTTTAATGCATACATGTTATGTGAATAACATGTATGCATTATTAAAAATATGGCTAGATAATTACTGAGCCATAACACATACATGTTATTATGACACATACGCATTATTATGATGCATATGCATTATGGTAATGTGTACGCATTACCTACTTTATTTTTTAAACACGTAACTTGATTTTTCCATTTACCATTTTTTCAACTCCCAAGTGTTATTTCATGATCATGTTTCTCCTTCAAAAAACTCAAAAACTTTCCAGAAGTCCATTGGAAATATTGACACATCCTGAATGACACAATTTTGCCATATAGATGAGGTAAGTGATCAAAAACTATGCCTATTAACCTTGTATTTTACCATCTTTTATTTTTTACATTTCTTAATTTGTAAATTATTTATTTTAAATAGACCAATCCACTACAAGAGACCATAACCATCCTCCTAACTCTCCACTTGACCTTGTAATTCTTATGACTAACCCTCCACCTAAACCTCCTAATCCTCTAGCTAACCCTCCACCTAACCCTCCTAACCCTCATATTCTTCCATGTAACCCTCCTACAATTTCACAAGATCCCATAGGTAGACAAGAGTATCTAGTTTCACACGTTATGGAAAATAAAATTGAAATTAAGCAAGTAATCAGAAGAATGAGTCAAATCCACCAACACCCACCACACCTATCTAACCAATAACTTAGAGTCATTATTGGGTCAAGTTGACTCGATAATGAGTCAAATTAATAGATGGAAATCATATAAGGATAGTTCTAGGGATTATTATACTGATAAATTATTAGCACATGAGGTTAAAAATAAAGAAATATCAAAAGCATCCACTTGTGCGTTATTCATTGACCCAACCACCAATGCACCATTTTTGGTACTGTTAAATGTTTCCCAATCTATAAGTGCCAACACAATTTGATCATATCCAATTTTAGAGACCAATGGTGGATGGTGTTTGATTATCCACCATGTAACAACCACAAAGTCTCATTGTATTTTTTAAGAAAACTCTACTGTGAGTTTATCCTTAATGAGATTCCAAATTATTTTGATTATGGTGAATTTTAGGGCTGAGGGAAAGGCTTTGCATAAGATCAACCAGGTGCATGTTGTGTACCTAATTAACCTAAAAGGATCCCTACCCAAAATCCACTTCATCCTGAAATCCCCTCTACAGTGAAGGAGGTCATGGAGATTGAAACTTTGCATGCATTTAGTGTGCTTACTGGGACACTCATTCAGCATATGAGTAAGATTTTAACGAATGATGAAGGAGACATGCCACCTATTATGTGTACCTAAACCCATCTTTATAGATCTTATAGAGCTATATGTATTGGACCTTCTAATGATGATGGTGTTAGTGGTTTAGAGGGGTTAGATGATATAGTCTTGAGTGAAGAGTTTTTAGCACGCACATTTGATGTGCAATCATCAGTTGCTACATGGATGCAGGTATCTTTATATAAATATCATGTTAAATTTAAGCTATATTTTCAAATTAAAATCTATAAATTAATTTACACAGAAAATGAATAATATAAATATAATTTTTTATGTTCTAGGAGGAGATAGTGCCTTCATCATCACAGTCCACGTTTGTAGGATTTAATCTTATGCAACCATTGTTTACATATATGGAGCCAATTGTTGTCCCATCCACTAATGCATCTACCTATGTTATCATGACACTTTTTATTTATATAGAGGTAAAATTTTAAGTTAATATTACTCTTGATTTAATAAAAGTGAAAAAATTGCCATATATCTTTGATACTTTATAAAAAACTAAGTGAGACCTTGTTTGTTTAGTTGATGTCTTGAGTAGACACTCCTCCATCGCTGCAAGTGTAGACAACTATTGTCCCATCCACTACTGCATCTACATGTGTTATCACAACACCTTTTACTTATATAGAGGTAAAATTTTGAGTTAATATTACACTCTTGGTTCATAAAGGAAAAAAATTGCCATATATCTTTGATATTTTATAAAAAACTAAGACTTTATTTGTTCAGTTGATGTCTCGAGTATACACTCCTCTATCACTGTGATTGGAGACAAACATAGCCCTTACTACAGTAATGCCATCTGCACAAGCCCTCACAGAGGTACATATTAAATTGTAATTTTGAATCATAAAATATATAGTTTTAAATAATTTTACTACATACGTTCTCAGTAAATATAAATTATGTGAATGTAATGTGTATGCAGGGTTGTCCCATGACATTTGATAGTCCCATTCATATGACTAGTATGGAAACTTCTCCTATTTATTCCTCATTTCAGATGCATGTTTGTGTAGCTCAACCTACCACTGACCCAATCAAGCATCAACATCAGATTGAGAGGGACTGTGAGATTGCAGTAAGTGCATGTTTAAATGTTTTTTAATTCTATTTTAAAATTTATTTCTTAACTTGGTTGCATGTATTTTATGTTAATTTTCTAATAATACTTGTATTTGAACATGTTCATTTGCAAGCGAGCTATGGGCATAAGACCCGCAATCAGATCTTGGAGCAATCCAAGGCATTCAAGGGATCTCCATCTACCATCAGGGCATCCCAGGGAGGATTTTATTTGACGAAGGCAAAGAGAGGGAGGTTATTTAATGATTAGATCACATCTTACATGATGTAATTTTTGTATGCCTATATGGCAATCTTTGTATTATTGATATTCTACTTGTGCCTATATGGCATTCCCTTGACATTCTATTACATTTTTATTTTATGAGCCTTTATGGCTTTTATTATTATATTGTAAAACTAATTTATGAGAAATGAGGTTTTTTTTACTTTCATTATCAACAATGAAGTGTAATGTTTGGCCATTGATCCACATTTGATAATTTTAGGTGATTTGATAATTTTAGATGATTGAAATTCATGTGATAGTGGGAACAATATAATTGGTCATATTATACGCAAAATCTTAATAATGATATTTTTCACTATGAATTTTGTATGATTTTTGAGTTTTAATTTTATTTGATTGGATTGTGGAAAAAACAATCATTCTTATCTCCTTAATTTAACCAATTCTCCCTTGAATTCTATTTCCAAAATATATCTTCTTTGGAATGGATTTCTTCAAGCTTAGACTTTAATTCATTATTTTTTAGGTATGATTATCTATCCATACCTGACTTGAGAACCTCCTCATTTAAACAACTTAGTTTAACATACATCCATATTTTTTTATAAAAATATTTTTTAAATTAATGGTGATGTAAGAGTATCAGAATATGAACCATTTCAACAATGTAAATATGTTAAATGTGTACTTGTTCATAGGCTTGTAGGATACTAGGGGTCTTTGTAGAGCTAATAAGAAGCCTTAGATGCTTCAATTGTCTTTTCATAGGTCAATTTAATAATAGTTTGGGTTTTCCCTCCAAAAAAAGGAATATTAGAATATTTGAAATATTGTATAAGCTTGTAAGGGGTATAATTCATTGTAGAAGACATGTAATTACACATCATGATCCTAAGGGACTATTATATCATTAAAAACATATATCCACTCTAGGTAAATGTAAATCATTCTATGAACCTCATCTAGAAGCTATACCCTAAGTTAAAGACCTGTTTTAGCATGTAAGGCTAAGAGGAAAATATCTTGGAGAAGCAACTATGTTTAGCATGGTTGTTAGAAGAAGATCAACATTGAATCAAGGAGATTAATAAATCAAGGAAAACATATATAAATTTTGAATCATGAAGTCCTAGAAGATAGAAGAGGAGACTAAGAAGGAATAAGTCCTTTCGACCTATATTGTCTTGGCAGTCTATAGGACTGTAAGTGTATGTATGAAGGTTGATTAATAAAAAAGAGGATATTGTATTTAAGAAGATACTCAACTTGGAAAATGAGTAATTAAAACATTTCATGTCCTCTTGATTTTTATTATATGTTTCAAGGGTTTTCAAGCTTTGAATTTTTGATTGTCTGTCATTAAGAGTTTTGAGGCATGTATGTAAAGATCATCATTTTCTTGCATGGATACAAAGGATTGTGGGTTGGATACTTGTTTTAGTTGATTTATAAGCTTAAATTAGGGTTTCATTATTTATATAAGGATTTGATAACCAATTTGATGTTCTTGTATTAAAAACCCTTCAAAAACCTCTAGTGTGTGTGCACAATCATATACAGTTAGCCAGAAACATGTGCAAACAAGTGCATGAGATCGGTTATCAGTTTGGGAATGTAAGAGGAGGTTTTTAGGTACTTGATAGTGGTGTTATCTTGATCTAAAAATAAAATATCTTTATTAACCATAATTAACAAGTTCTCGACTCTGTATGAACAATGAAAACCCTAGACAAGAATTTCTTGGGAAAAAAGACCCATAACTAAATATTTAACCTACAAAACCTTTCCAAAATTTGTAGGAAGTTTCTAGAATGTGTTTTTGAACTATTCCAAGTGTTTTAAAGTTTAATGGACTTCTATAAATTCAATTATAGTTGACTATGTGCAGGATTGTCTATAGGTAGTCACCAAGAAGGTTCCAAAAAGGAGAATTTAATTGTTTTGTTTTGTTCTTTGGCTCCAATTTTTTTATGAAGGTTTTTTAAGGTTGTGTGATCACTAAAAAATATTCAAATACACAATATAAATCAATAGTTATTTGAATCATTCCCAAGTTCCTTTATGAAGGCAGAATTAGACCTACACAAACCTAAAAGAGCAGAGTTGTTATTAAGTTAATCTTTTGAGAAACCAATAACACAAAGATTTGTTTATCACCTTTATAGCCAATTTATATCCATTAAATAGGTCATTAAATGGTTTATTAAGAGTAAAATAGAATAATAAACATCTTTTTTAAGACCTAAAAGGCCTACACATAGTCTTGTAATGGGTTTTTAGGACTGAGTCAAGTTTTCTTGGTCATTTGGAGACCTAATTAGTGTCTTTAACTTTTGTAAAATCATAAATAATTTTAATATCATTGCCTTGATCATTTCATAGGCCTTTTGAGGTGATTATGTCAATAATAATAGGGTTAAAGTTGCAAATGTCTAAAGTGGCAGAATTCTAAGCAGATCCATTAGAAGATTGAGTGAACTACAAGATCCTTCTTGACATCAAATTGTGGTAACCAAGGAATACATAATGAAGGAAAAAATTGATGAATGGGATAAAATTCAATTAAACCTAGGGTATTGATATGAATAAGAAACCTTCATTAATAGTTTAAATAGATTGATCTTGGAGGACTAGTATAATGGAAATGCAGACCTAAAATGGCAATAAGTCTAAGTTAAATTAGAATGGTTTATAAACAACCATAATTAAATTATAAGAAGATACAAAGACAACTAGAGTGGGTAAAGGACTATCTATCATCGAGATGGGTCTAATGTAGTGTAAATTATTCTTGAATGGTGAATCTAAGTAAATAAAAAAGGGTATGAGTCAAAATATCCTGGGATAGTGCTTGAAAGGTATGAGATTGTCATCAGATGGAAACCTCCCAAAATCTCTATCACCAATTCATGAAACTAGGTCCATACCCTTAAAATTTTATTTTCAAAATTTGAGTTTGAGTTCTCTGATTGCTTAACCATTCACCACTAGTAGTTTTATATCTATGGCCTCTACTAGATCTTCTTATTCTCTCTTATAGATCCACTTATATTGGTCTCTTAGAAACCAATGAAACTTATCCTCATATCAGGTTCATTTTAGCTTACCAAGATTATTACTCTTTCTTAAATCATCTATCACACTCTTTAATACTCTTACACAAAGTTTCAATGCACTCATAAGTCTCAAATGTATAAATATGACACTTTTTATTTATACTAAACCTTGATTACCTTAACCCCTACAAGTTTTGTAATCTTCAGACTATCATATCAGACATACAGAGGTTCTTTGAAACATGGAACCCACTTGATCATAAGAATAGGGTCCTAAAATAAGTACATATCAAATTCTAGACCTTCTCTCTTAATAGTTTTCCTTCTAAGGTCAATTTCTCTTCTTTATATTTATCTTAGGGTTTATATAGTTTCATGAGACCCTAAAGCTTATTGAAATTTTTTCAGCTATCTAACCTTCATAACACCTTTAGAAGAAGGTAAACAACATTCTCTAACTTCACCAATAGCATAATCAAGCTCATGCAAACCTTCAAATGTAGTTCTAATAGATTGTGTATGACTATATCATATCATGCCCAAGTGAAAATATATCATCTAGATAGGTGAATAACATGTGTTTACATGACCCTGATGTCCAAGTACACTTGGAAATAGATTTTAACTACTATTCATAAGGGTAAAACATTGATAACAAATGTTGTCAAAGTTTGTGCTTTTGTTCGAGAACTCCATTTTTTATGCTTCTTCATTGTAAACTGGCATTGCCAACCTATTCAAATGGGTGTATAATATATCAGACCATGTTCTTGGCCTCTTTTCATGCCCAATCAAGAAACCCACCATTCATTTCAATCTCAAGAATGCCCTTCCCAATACAATAAAAATGTAGAATTTTAGCCTAACTTAAGACATGCATAGAATGGAAACTATAAGTCATTTTGAAGAACCATAAGATCCCTCCTCTACATGTTTTAAAACTCTTATTTCACCCTAGAGCACTTTGGTCGAACCTTTGAGAGCAATTTGTGGCATAAGTTTTAATAATGGGTCCTAAAATGCAACTTTTTGGTCGTGAAGAGACAACTTCTCGAGCTCCAACAGGTATTTTTACCTCTGGGACCCCCAAGTGAAAATTTATCACTTGGATCGTGTCTAGATAGGTGAATTACATGTGTTTCCATGACCTTTATGTCCAAGTCCACCCAAAAATACATTTTCACTATTGTTCAGGTGGGTGGAAACACTGACAATAAATTTGGTCAAAGTTTGAGTTGTTCAAGAATTTCATTTTTGGTGCTTCTTCGCTATAAATTGGGATTGCAAACACATCCATATGCATTGATAATGTCTAAAACCATGTTTTCAGCCTCTTGTCATGTCTGGTCGACAAACCCACCACCCATTCTGGTCTCAAGAATGCCCTTCCCAATACAAGAAAAATGTAGAATTTTAGCCTAACTTCAAACATGCATACAATAAAAAATATAATTAATTTTTATGAACCATAAAATCCCTCCTTTACATGTTTTAAAAAAAATTATTTCACCTTGGATCACTTTGGATGAACCTTCAAGGGTAATTTGTGGCATAATTTACAGTTTTGGGTCCTAAAATACAATTTTTTGGAAATGACAAGATAACTTCTCGAGATCTAACAGGTATTTTTAACTTCAAGACATGTACAAGAAATATATCACTTTAAGCACATTTATATAGGCAAATTATATGTGTTTCCACAACCTTGATGTCCAAGTCCACCCAAACATACATTTTCATTACTATTTAGGAGTGCAGAAATGTTGACAATAAATGTTGTCAAAGTTTGAGCTATTGTTTGAGAACTCCATTTTTAGTGATTCTTCACCAAAAACTGGCACTACCAACACATTTGGATAGGTGGATAATATTTGGGACCATATTCTTGGTCTCCCATCACACTCGATCAACAAACCCACCACCCATTCTAGCGTGGATTACAAAGTACTCATACAAGAGCATACCAAGCTTGGAAGAGATTAAAGATGATCAGGACACAGTGGACATACAATATTGAGCTTCCTACCAAGCCCTAATAAATTTCAAATTGTCAACACCTATAGGGATGGCCTACAAGATGGTTTGTTATGCATACAAGCCGACATGAAGAGGTCTGCAATCAGTTGAAAAGAGATAAGTTTGGGTGTTTATGATTGATCCAAGCATGTTCAGGTCATAGAAAGACTAGAGAAATATTGTATAGGACCAAATAATTCTCTAAATAAGTGATCACCATGAACAAAGGTGAAATTATTAGTCATAGGCCTGTACATAAGGTGAAAAAGTGAAAGTTGTCAACATGTATATCCATGGTTGGAGATATTGAGTCATTGGGAGCACTCCAAGGTGATTCATACCTTTTTTAAGGTCATATTCAATGACTAAAACAAGCCTAATATCTATCAAAAGAGCCATTCCATGTCATTTATGCCTACAAAGTCAATTCCATAGCCCAAATGCATGAACACAACCACAAAGAGGGTCTGCAAGCTTGAGATTATATGATTATGGTGATTTTTCTTCATTGAACCTGCCCATACAATGATTGGAGGTTGTAGATGGGGTTTGAATGTACCTATAAAAAAAATATGAGATTTTGAAACCCTACATAACTCAAGATACAAAAATTAAATTAAATTGGCCTACTTGATGCCATGTAGATCCTAGTATGCACAAATAGGGCCATAACTTGGGTTTTATAGCTCCAAATGACTTGAAATTTGGATTGAATGTTTGTATTTCAATTTATAACTTTTTCAAGTGTTATAATGTCTATAATATATCTGAGGAGAGATAAAACACAAAAACATAGGCCTACAATGTAAAAATGAAGGAAAATCATACCTGAGAGGACCAAAAGTGTTATCAGTCAAGTTCTATTCCTCCAAATGCTCCAAAATTTTATTTTTAAGAGCTTGATGATGTATTTAATATGTTTCATGTGTTTTTCATCCTTAAAATCTAATAAAATTTAATTTATACATGACTATTCATAAACATGGCCTTGTTTGTCGGCCTAAATGAGCTAGGTTGAGAAGCATGTAATCACTTTGTGAAGTTATTGGATATTATAATGGAGATGGAAGATGTAAAATTGCCTCTAAAGGATGGTCATAGTTTTCAATATTATTCTCAGCTCATATATCCAATCTTACTCCTCATCCACCTCCAAATAGGCCTAGCAAGTTAGTGGCCTAGTGAACCTTCTTGCAAGCAAAGTGATAATGACCCAAGGTGAGAGGTTGGCATGCTTCAATATATGAATTATCTTTTTTTAACAGATGGAAGACCTCATTTTTATCATAAAAATATTTATCTATATACTATCCACCTTGGCTACATTAATGAGGTAGATTGGTGTAGTCAAAGAATCAAGCGGAGCTAGTTTGCCTCTCCAAGGAAAGAGGTCTCTAATTTGAGGTTTTTTATCATATTTTGAGATATAATAAGACTTAAAACTATGCCTAAACTTTATTTCCATGCTCAAGGTGTAGGAATGGCCATAAGTGGGGATCTTACATTGAAAATCATGCAATATCATGAAGATGCTAGCGAATGCAATGAGAGAGTGGCAACTTAGGAGTTGATAATCATTTACATGTAGGTAAGAAGGAATAAATGTTGAATGGTGAGATATTTTGACCATGATATCCTAGGAAATAGGATTTAAATAATGTCAAACATGTTACCCCTATGCCTTGAGCAAGTAAATAGTCATTTAATGGAGTCAAAGAAGCATTGAAGGTCTTTCAAACTACCCTATAATAATGGAACTACTTTGTGGGAGTTGAAAACAAGTTGGTTGAAGAAGAAGTGAAGCATTGAAGGTAAGGACATGGTGAGTTAAGATCAAAATGCAATCAAGGATACCACCATCCCCAAATATAAGTCAACTCATGAAGGCATTTGACCACATCAAATACTTCAAATAGCCATGATGTTCCTTCTACGCCTTCATTCAAGGCAACCTCATTTCAAGGAAAAATGCTAAGTAGTTTTAAGTCATGTTCTCTTAGCTTCAAGAATATGAATTTTTTTAATAATAGTGCCAATCGTGTGAAGGTGGAAGCTTATATGGCACCATTAACTTACAAATTTTTGTTAGTAAGTAATTCAAAATAAAATTTATATTTACTATCTATAAAATCAAAAACATTTGGTAAAATTGATTACATCTACATTTTAGAAGTTAATATACCTGCACATATCAATCCATTGAATCACTAGGCTCTTCTCTAATCTTGATAGTAGTAAGAATAGCTTCATAGTCTGACTCATGAATTTTTCATAAGTTTTTGTTTAATAACCTCTCATGATATTTTTTCAATTGAATATTTGTTGCAAGAACCAAATTTGAAGAGTGCAGTATCTTCCTGTGTGTTTCAAAGTATTCAAACAACTATAGATCTAAATTTTTGATGGGATATCATCGAATCCAAGTTCCATTGACTACCAAAAACCTAGTAGGATACTCAATGTTTTCTCCATCTATGGATGTGGAAGTCAATTTTTTATTTTCCTCTACACACTGATATAAGTAGTCATTTGTCCCCTTTTCATTGTCCTCATTCGCAATAACTACAAAAACATGTCATGTATCACAAAAAATAATTTTTAATGACATTGTATCAAGATAGATAATGGGATTAAATAGTACATAATGAATAATATTCTACCTAGTTGCACTAGATCAAATACATGATCAAAGTCATGTCATGATACCATTTCTATAAATTGCAATGCTCATAGAACCTGATATATGTTGATTGGAATTAAAATTTTGGAACTCCAGTCATTCACCCATTCTTGTGACTCACACTCATTCGAAACAAAGTCCATACACACAAAACAAAAGCATGCCAAGTGTCTCATATGAATAGTCCAAGAGCCTTCATTTGAGCTATGAAATGAGTGGAACTCACTTGAAATTGTTATAATCATACAATCCTCGTACTTTACTAAGTTTTCTTTCTCCGTTAACCAAACATGTCTACGAATATTAAAATTTAATTGAGCACCATGGCACATGTTTTCATTACACCATTCAACCATGCATTGTGCATTACTCAATTTAGCACCCTCATCAAATTTCAACTCCTCCCTTACGACTCTTTTTACACATACTCTAGCATCGTCATGCTCCTCTTTTCCATGGTCAGCCTCAGTGAAACTCCAAATATGTTTTACACTATTAGTAATGTGCATCATGCTCAACCAATAAAATATTTATGCATTTTCGAATTGTGATGTGAAATTATCAGATCAAATGTAATGTTGATTGAAATGAATGTTCTTCTCAGTCAATTGTCCATAGAACTTCTCAAAATAACCGTGCATGTACTATGTACAATATGATTGATCATCATTGATATAGAAATGGTACTCCCTTAATATTTTTTGATCTTGTTCATTACTATTAAGTGCATACATGAATACTATATGCACAAATATGGTAACTTGTGATGAGTTGTAATATTGTAACTGAACTTCCATTTATAGTTTGAATGTGTAATTTTTAGCAAAGTTGGCTATTGAAACAATCAAACCAAGTGGGAATATGTAATTTTTAGCAAAGTTGGCTATTGAAACAATCAAACCAAGTGAGAATGTGTCTTTGTTTATCTTGAAATGTTCATCCAACCATCTAACCTTGTGGGTGTGCCTTGCATACTCATAAATAAAAAATTTCTGAATTTGATCATAAATTATGAAATAGGTATCTATTTTGTAACAAAAGCACACATTTAGATTCTTTGTCATTTTTTACTTGATAAGTCATAGATTTGTATATGCTCGAACAACTAATTCATGTCCAATTGCATTTGTCTCATCTTCATGGATACAATTTTTTAGTTTTGGAAATCCACCACAAATATTGTAATTTCCATCCAAACATGCTTTGTTATAAAAGAATTGTCATTTCGATCTTTCATAAAAAAAAGTTGGAATAAATTCCCTAATTAATTTTGGCAGAACTACTAAGCCAAACCCCTGTAAAATATTTTTAGCATGCAAAGTATAACGAATATGGCGTAAAACATCATAGTGCATTGCAAGCTCAACATGTTGTCTACAACAACAAGTGGTGCATGTGTGATTTATTTTTACATAAAAATATTTGGCCATCTCAAAATATATTTGACTAATAGAAATGTGTAGATGGTTTTTCAAATACTTGGAGTACAATTGTGTTTAAATAATATCCAAGAATTATTTTGGATATGGTTCATGGTTACGAGAACCAACTCTTCTTTTGACTACATCTCTTGTATTAGACGAAACTCTAGTATTGTTCTTCCAAAATTGTGTTATAGCCTTGTCTTTTTGTGAAAGTCAACCAGAGAATGCCCAAAGTTCATTGGTATTGTTTATTAAGTCTTTTGCATATTGAAATTAATTTCATTAATATTTTTGTGTTTATATCAAGTGTTCGACTTGTTTTTGAAATCAGTCATTTTTCCCCTATTTGACTACTTACTGTACAAGTTGTGATTATACGTCAGGCAACATGACAATCTTTGTTACATGATTTAGGGCCTACAGTATGATATGCATCATGTAAGTTGTCAACAATTTTTAGGTTTTCATCATCCATATTAGATGTTCTTAGCCTTGATGTGTACATGGTAGGTATCATCTTAATCAATTTCATGAATAAAATAAACAATTAACATGTTTTAATATCATGAATCAAATTATTAAACAAACTATTCTAAATTTATTAAACCAACCTTCTTGAATGGTGGTCAAACATTTTTTTAGGCATTTTTTTCAAAATATATTCATTGACTTCAATTAAGTATTTACCTTTTCTATGCACAATTCTTGGAGGTGTTTTTATAGGTGGAACTTATTGAAATGGTGTTTCAAAATCGTCATTACTTTTGTTGATTAGTGGTGCGATGATAACATTTTATTCATTTATTTTTCCTCATTATAAGCTTCCAAGAAATTTTCTTCATTGTTAATTTCATCATTATTTCTTTTCATGAAAGTTTCTTCATTGCTAGGGGATAAGGCATCATGCATACAGTGATCATCAACAAAATCAAAAACACTATACTTTGAATGTGAGCTTCCAATATTATCTAATTCATTATTGTCAATTTCATCATTATTCAATTCAATATAGTCAATTCTTTCATTATTGAATTGATTATTTTCAATTTCATCATTATTCAATTCATTATTGTCAATTGTATCATTGTCTATGGCATTTGGCTCATCAAAGATAGTTTATATACACTTTGTTTTAAACAAAGTGCTTGCATTCATACCTTATTTTCTCACCTTTTGTATTTACTCAAGTGTTTTTTTCTTCAACTTCTTTCTCTTTCTCGAATGTGATCCGTCACCTATTGGACAATTGATAGCTTTTCAAAGGTGGGGTCCAAAAAAGCACTAATAGTTCTTGTTATCAACTTACAAGTATTGTAGAAGCGTGAAAAAATGTTTTTGGGGATAGATTTCTCAAATTGTGTAAAAAAAGTCCGTTGAGAAGTAAGTTTTTATCTATACTAAGTATAATGCATACTCGTTATAGTATAACGTGTACATGTTACTACCCCAAAATGTGTTACACTATAACGCGTACGCGTTATAGCATAATGCGTAGTGTTATAGGTTTGAATTCAAAATCCCATCCTTTTGGCTCGAAAATGGCATGGATTCCCAAGCCAAATGTTGGGACCTATCAATCCACAGTGAAGTCCAAGATCTTTGATAGAAAACAACAAATTTCAACTTCTATCACCAAATACATTAGGAATATCAACAACAAAAGTCAAAAAATTATTGTCGTGATGACAAGCACACTCCTCTTTTCAAATATATGATTTTTATATTTTTTGGACAATTTCAAGGTTATAAACTATGTTGATTTTTAACGATAACTTTTTTAGGCCGCCACATGCTGCAAAAATGCATGCCTATACATGTTAATGTAATTTGTTTTTCGTTCATTCAAATGCAAAACAAATTATATGGTCACAAACTAGGCCTAATTCTACACATTCAAAAAAAATCTATTTTTCATTTTGTTTTAGGTAGTTAGGTGTGGCCACACGATCGGCTATCCATTTTTTTCTCAGTTTTCAAGATCTATTTACTTACAAAATTAATAACAAAAAAAAATTATTGATAAAAAAATAAAAAAATATACGTCACAAACTAGAAGATCTCATCTCTATATTCACCAAAAGGTTTAAAACAATATTAAATGATGCTCAAAAAATGGTAAACCACACGACCGTCTATCCACTTTTTTTTTCTTAGAAAAAATATGAGTTCCTATTCAAATTTTAGATATTTGACCTAGTTATACTTAATCATTTTATTTTTTAAATAGTATTTTGAAAACTAGACTTGAAGTGTTACAATTTATGTTCTTATAACATCTTCAAATTTTGAGTGTAGTTATTTCAAATTATCTACAAAAGTTCAGTTTTCTAAAATTTCAAGAAAATCATGTTCACAAATAACCCTTTTTTGTCCCCCAACTTTATACACTTATCATTTTTCTATCTTTTTCATACTTATTACTATAATTTATTTCATATGAAATCCCTTTAATTTTAGCAATATCGAGCTTAATATTGTGAATCCATATCACCAATAAACAATGTCCAAAATAATAACTCCTACAACTATGTCCACTATATGATACAAAAATGTATGTAAAATTGTTCTTGAGTCCCACTAAAATACAACTATCCCATCATAACATAAAAAGATAATAATGTTTTTGAATTTTAATTTAGCTATCTAATTTCATGTTTTTAACATTTATTTAATTGTATAGTTTTAACATATAAAATATGTTATTAATATAAGTGTGTCTTCAACATAAATACAATAATAATATATTATGTAAATAGCTTAAAGGGTTAACAAGATTGGTAACTCCATTATCTAAGATAGATATTTCACATTTTGGTAAGGTAATTAGTATTGAAAGAATGTTATCTAAATTCAATTAGTTACAAAATCACCTATAATTACATACTTCATCCACAACTAAATACTTCACCCATAACTTAAAACTTCATCCATAACTAATTACCTAACTCAAATTGACCATATTAAGACAAATATCATTTGTAACGATTCAAAAGTAAGAAAAATGGCACATTTATTGGTCATACAATTTCACCACATTTATTTCATCTTAAACGCCTTCCAATGGCATTACTTACAACCCACCAAGACTTAAATTCCGAGACATAATAAGTGGATCAATGTCATCACTAAATAGTATTGTCTCCAAACCTCATTTTCTAGATAAGCTTTTTCTAAGAACGTTTTTTTACTCAGTAATAAAATTTATTTCATATAAAATCCGTTTAATTTTAACACTATTGAGCTTAATGATGTAAACCTATATCGCCAACAAACAACATCCGACATAATCTATCCTACAACTAACATGGATTCGAATTAAGTCCACTCACATCCACTAATATCTCCAATTCCAATACCATTAGTACTTGGTGATTACTTTCTTCTCCAATGTGCAAGAAAATACCTTTGGCAACCGATTTTGAAACAACAAACAATGAACAAAAAGGAAAACGTATGTCTAAAATAATGAAAAATACCTTAAGTCATCGCATACAATATTGTGATCCAATTATGTCGTAAATCAACTTTCAACCCTTAGGTTTCAAGCACCATACCTATACAATCTAATCATTTTTGTTGAGCACATCATCAAATACAATTACTTAAAAAATGGCAACTACATTAAAAAACATCAACGTTCTATTTGAAGGAATGATCCTTAACATCCATGAACCTCACTTCAAATAAAATGAAAATCAAATAAATAAAACATTTTAGTAGTTTGAAATATAGAATTATCAATTATTTAAATTATAAAAATAAAACTTCAAATTTGTGACAAATGTTCGTTCAGATATCAAACATGTCATACCTTTCAACTTAAATTAAAACATGCATTATACTTCAATCAATTTCCAAACTATTCGCATTCATGCTTATCTATATTAAGATCTCATTAGAACCAATATTTAATTTTTTCATTATTCTCCTACTACAATTTTTCAAACAAACATTTCTATTATTATTAATGTCAAAATTCTTAATATCAAATTCAATATCTGACATTCTTTTGCAAGCAGAAAACTGTTATTTAAAAGTAATAGAAGAATTCAATTATTTCGTAACATGCACTAAAAGTGAAAAATTAGGGAAAATGTTTCTTATAGTCCCTACAACAAACAACAAAACTCCACAAACTTTGAATAAACCGGGGCACCCAATGTCATTCGAATGAATACTTAAACATGATGTCTGTTTATTTATTTATAACCTTGTAATTCAATTTATGTCAGTCTGTTTATTTATACCTTCTAATTCAATTTATGTCAGTCTGTTTATTTATATCCTTTTAATTCAATTTACGTTCATTCAATGTGTATTTTTGTTTAAAACATAGGGGCACGCATTATATTTTTTTTAATTTGCTCTTACATCAGTTTCATTGGTAAGGGATTATTATAATATTAATAAACCTATCTTGATACGGATATGATGTATCAAAAGGTATCCGAGTGCCAAACCTTATATTTCCACACCTTTATTGTGGTAGAGCCGCCACCTTGACTACTCCAATTATACTTTCTGGCAAATATCAGAACCATGATTAGTCTTAAAATGGCAATATTTGAAAATATTTATTTTCTTATTATTATTAAGAATTTTATTATGACGTCAGCTCTCAACACTCCCTGTGCATAAACCTCCACCTTACCTACACCAAAATTCTAAGTCGTGAGCTGATTGCTTATGGATAATTGATCACAATTTTACAAAAATTATATGATGCTTAATTTGATTCTTTCCGTTCCTTAAGATGTTTGTGTACCAAGCAAATCCCCCTTATGATTATCACCAAAAATACATGAAGAAAAATGTCAGGGAATATGACCACTCATGAAAATCATCTAGAAACAACTAAAAGCACACAAGATAGATATCACACAAATTAATTATTTAATTTTTTACAATATTTTGTATCATCAGCTAGGACACTTTTGAAGAAATTTATTATTATTCTTCTTCTTAGGGGTTCCTTATTTCATACTTCAAGGATGAATTGAATGAAGAAAATAAAAACTTAAATAGCATTTACTTGCAAAAATAATAATATTTTTTATCCATGTTTCTCTCTTTTTGTCTATAATTTTTGTATTTAAAAAAGATTTAATATCCATGTAGAAAAACAATTATTTGTGATAATTGCATATTTCTTGAGAACTGTGCAAGGAAACATGCAGAAATCCTCACGAGAAGCTAAGATACGGAATTGAATGAACTGGTATAAGTCATGCAGTTTCAAGAGAAGCATAAATTCGACGTTTACATAGCAGTTGGGCAGTTACCGATATTGATCCCTTCATAGCTAAACGTAAAGTGAAAATCCACTGGGTTTCACTCGATGCCAATGAAAACCCACAAAGTTTTGTTCAAAGCAATGAACACCCACAAAGATTTGTTCAAACAATGAAAACCCACAAAGTTTCATTTAATGCCAATAAAAAGGGTATCACAAAATCATCCGACAACTTTAAGCATTGGCTTCAAACTTAATGCTGACGATGATTCTCTCACGTCAGACACTACACTAGCTATGCAGCTGATTCTGAAAGCCACAAGACCATCATAATTGACAGAGAATTACAAGATGAGACATTTTGGTGAACTAGTTGATCCAAAAATGAATTGCCAAAACTTTCAATGTAATTGAACAAAATCAATTTGGGAAACTTTATATAGATTGTATGCCCTTAATTTGACTTCCAGAGGGTGGAAATACAGATCAATGTAAACTTCAAATCCATATCCGAAATTACATCTGTCCCCAATTACAGATCAATGGAAACTTCAAATCCATATGCGAAATTACATCTCCATCCGTAATTCTTTAGAGGGCTTCATCACCACATATAAAGATTTAAAGCATGTCATAGCCACTAACTATTTCACAAGAATCCACTGAACAAAATTACATCACTACTCCATTGTGTAAAAAAATCTTTAAAAAAATGTTTTGATTCCCTACTAGATTGTTATAAAATAAATTAGTTCTAGCAGCTAGATGAATTTATATAAAACATATTATATTTTTTCTTTTGCAAAGGCATGTATCTTATATTACATTATAAAACATGAATACTACATGAGAGAGAACATAAAGTAGCTGAGCCGAGAACATATCTGTAGTGATTTCCAAAAAATCAAGGTATGTGAACCCAAATTAAATAAACAAGTATCAGAAAATAAAATAGAGGATATACATAATATGAAACAAGAGTTTGATATAGAAATGCAAAATTCCGAAGCAAATGGAATGGTCCTCAAAATTCATAGCTACTGCGACCGACCACCATGACGATAGAAAAGTGCCGAACGATACAATGTAGCCAGGTGGAAAAAGACAATAAGTATTACCAAGAGGTCATCTAGTAGACCTACAATGCCCAGGATCCCTGTCACATTTTCAGAGGCGGTCATGCCATCACAATTTGAGAAATATAAACCAAGAATTAAACAGCCTAGTCTTTAAACTATACACACAAATAATCAACTTCAGTGAAATTTTCCATACTAAATTAGACCTATAAATATTCACAAAATAGAGCAAGTCAGAAATACCTTCCGGAAGAATATCCACGGGACTAAAAACGTAGATGGCTACTAATGCCAACTGCAAAATCGATGCATAAACAATGATATGGTAAGTCAAACCTCTCCTTATGATTTGAGAACCACTTGATGAGAGAACAAGCAACATTAGAAATCTGTAATTTTCAAAATAAAAGAGAGGCCTTTTGCCTAAAAGAATTTTATAGTAACTAGAAACTAATGGTAAGATACGAAAACAAAAGCTATTAGAAAAACAATTTCGTTATTAGAGGACCTACATTTTTGGAAAAATGTTTTAAAATATTTAAGTATAAAAGATGTTACAAAATTCAGCCAAATGGCAAAACATGAGCTAGTACAGAATTTCCATCTAAAATCCCTATATGGTTTTATCTGCACTTACTCCTGGGAGTGTTTTGGTGAGGGCCCTCACTGAGAAGACTAGGAGACATTGTTGGAGTACATAGTTTGTGCAGGACCTACATATATATACAGACAAAAAAATGAGCAAGTACAGAAGTTCCATACAAAATGCCTATATGTTTCATCCCCACTCACTCCTGGGGGAGTTTTGGAAAAATGTTTTAAAATATTTAAGTATAAAAGATGTTACAAAATTCAGCCAAATGGCAAAACATGAGCTCGTACACAATTTCCATCTAAAATCCCTATATGGTTTTATCTGCACTTACTCCTGGGAGAGTTTTGGTGAGGGCCCTCACTGAGAAGAATAGGAGACATTGTTGGAGTACATAGTTTGTGCAGGACCTACATACATATAGAGATAAAAAAATGAGCAAGTACAGAAGTTCCATACAAAATGCCTATACGGTTTCATCCCCACTCACTCCTGGGGGAGTTTTGGGGAGAGCCCTCTCCGAGAAGAATAGGAGACATTGTTGGAGTACAGAGAAAGTAAAGAACCTACAAATTTACAGACACAAAGAATAAGCAATTACACAACTTCCATCGCCAATATGGTTTCATCTGCACTCACTCCTGGAAGAGTTTTGGGAAGATCCCTCACAGAAGAATAGGAGACATTGGAGTACCTAGCAAGTACAAGATCTACATATTTACACAGACAAAGAACGAGTAAGAACAGAACTTCCATCTAAAATGACTATATGGTTTCATCTGCACACCACCCTGGAAGAGTTTTGGGGAGAGCTGTCACTGAGAAGAGTAGGACTGTAGGAGACATTGTTGGAGTACATAGCAAATAAAGAACCTATGTATTTAGACAGACAAATAATGAGCAATTACAAAACTTTCATAGCCTATATGGTTTCATCTACACTCACTCCTGGGAGTGTTTTGGGGAGATCCCTCACTGAGAAGAATAGAAGAGTACATAGCAAGCACAGGACCTACATATTTACACAAAAAGAATGAACAAGTACAGAGCTTCCATCGAAAATGCCCATATGATTTCATCTGCACTCACTCCTAGGAGAGTTTTAGGGAGAACCCTAACTGAGAAGAATAGGAGACATTGTTGGACTACATAGCAAGTAAAGAACCTACAAAATTACACAAACAAAGAATGAGAAGAATAGGAGACATTGTCGGAGTACATTCTCTGTCAGGAAAAGCATGGGAGGCCAGTTGTGGCTGTTGGTTGCATTCTCGAGGCTGTTAATGGCCATTGGTTATTCTCGAAGCCAGTGGTGGCCAGAATTGGTAAAAGTTGGTAAAAGTTGGTATACATCTGGTAATATTTGGTTTACAAATGGTTAATAAATCACATGGGGATCTAGGCACCCGATTGTATCCCAGACCGGTCCATGCTCCGGTTAAAAGCTATTATCTATCAAAAAAAATGGCTAATACTAATATACATTCATTAACTAACAATATTAGATCATGGACCCATACACCTTGATTTCACGTTTGCCTCGCTAAAAGGCAAACTATTTTTCAAATATGATAACATGTGCTTGAAGCATCTACATATACACAGTTTGGTCCAAAAATGGTGGAAGGAAAGAAAAGAATCCAACAATTTGACATGTACTAATTAGCTGAAAACTCAACAATAGTAAACAATGAGTGAAAGAGTGGAATAGTGATGCTTTGGACACATATTCATGAATATGAAAAACATACGAGAAGATTGGCTACCCATTCAAAGCTACATAAGAGATCAACAATACATGTCAATAACTACAAATGTAAGTGTAATGTCCCCCTTTTCAAGCTAGGCATTGGGATGAGACCCTTAGCTTGTGCGTTCCCGAGGGCTAATGATTTTTAAGGCAAAAGGAGAACATTGGTGAACTTCAAGAATATGTTTTCTTAAAGCACTTTATTATATAATTTTAGGACCCTTTTAAGGGTCATTCTATAAAGTGTTTTTATAAGGAAGCTTGTCATAGATCTTTTTATTAAAAGGAAAAAATAACTCTCTATATTTTGGGCACCACAATTGGATGAAGCATATAAAAGGAAAGGGAAGGCTCTTTTGAAAAGATTATGCATTTTGATATTAAAATTCTTGTGCAAGTATGTCAAGCTTGAACAAATGACTTGAGGACGAAAACCTTCAAATACACCAAGGAGTTTAGGGACGAAAACCTCCACTCTTCTACCAGGGCAGTTTTATTCAAGCACTGTAATTGCACATTAATTTTACATAATTATATGCAAGTGGATCTACAAAGGTGTCTTTGGACACCACCTTCAACAAAGAATTAGTATGATCCTTCATAGAGCTGGAAACATTCAAATTGTTGGTCAAGGAGGTGGGCGATCTCAGTGGAGGAGCTTGAAACAAATTTGGAGGCCATCTCAAAGGTGGCGACTTGCTTTGGAAGGGTGGTGACCCCTCTCAAAAAGTCAAATTGGTCTTTGGAACCCTCTTCTAGGGTCAAGGTAATTTTCGTAATTTATTACAGCTGTTGCTGATTTGTTTTGGGTCAATTTGCATGTGTGGAAGGTCAATCTAGACCTTGAAAATATTCTAAAATTTATCATATATTTTTGGCACTTGGGTGACTTGTTTGGAAAGATTTGAAAGGTGAATTGAGAAGCAAATTTCAAAAAATAATATTCAAAATTATTTTCTCTATTTTTCTAAAGTGTGGCGACCCACTTGTGGAGGTTTTTGTGGTGTTTGGTGATTGAAAAAAGCAATTGTACCTTCATGTAAAAATCAGATTATTGGCAAGGGTATGTTTAGCTACTTTACCAATTTATTTGGTCCAAAAAAAGGTACATTGTTTTTCGAATAATTTTTAGCTATTTGTCGAGTTATTTTGGATGTGTTTTGTTTGGCTATTCTATAATTTTTCCAGCTAGGGCTAACTGGTTTATGGAGCAAATTTTCAATTGTTTGGCAATTTATTCAAGGGTTTATTGGGTAAACCCCAACTAGGTCTAAAACATCCCATTTGGGGACATTACAATGGTATCAGAGCCATATATTGGCTATATATGGGATTCAAGGTTTATATCAAACAGTAACATGGATAAGGGAATAATGAAAGGTATTACATAGGCTCAAGATCATGGGAATCAGCCCTTTACGATGGAGGACCAACCTTTGGTTCATTGGGATCTAATGGAGAATTATGATGAGTACTTGACTCTTACACCAAAGTACCACAGGGAAAGGAACTTCGAAGGTTGGCTAGGTTTGACATATGGCAAGAGGCACCATGGGTACATAGCTACATAAGATGATTCGGGGAAGATTGTTCTTCCAAATTTTGATGGTCATCCGGGTATTTTGGTAAGGGCTTGGATTAACAAGGAGGTATTTGGATGGGGCTGCCCATGAATGGTGGCATCATGGATGGGTGACACATGGACATAGCACTATTAGGACACATGAAGAATTGTTGGGAAAGATAGTTGATAAGTTTGGAAAGAAGATGGAGCCACCTACGCCTATATCAATAAGGGAACAAAACAAGGAACCCCAATTGGATGAAAGGCAGCCCTTAAAACAAATAGCAGAGCCTAATTTCCAATTGTACATAGGCCCTTTGTGAGGTGTGAACAGCTGGAAACTCACTCAGAAAATTCAAAAAAATCAATGGCAAGTGAGACTGAATTTGAAGGGCAGCCACTGAATGAAGAACCCTTGAGATTTTAGCATCAAAAATTGATCAATCGTGGACCCACGGAGATGAGCAATCAGCTGAGATTGAAGGCAGAAAATTCAGAGGAATTAAAGGCATGTGAAAAGGGAATAGAAGAGCAGCCACCTAAGGAAGGACAATCAAAAAATTGGGAGCAAAGAAATGAGCATGTGAAGGTGAACCAAATTGAAATTGAAAGGCAAATACATCAAAGAAAAGAGGACAGTCAACCCGTGACAAAGAAAGAGATGACTGCTATCTTATAGAGTACCACTGGACGCCATGCTTTCCGTGTGAAAGGAACCATTAGAGGCAAAAAGGTAATTGTGTCAATGGACAATGGAGCCACTCACAATTTTATAGATGTTAAATTTGTTGCAAGACATAGACTGCCCACTAAAGAAAATTGTGGATTTAAGGTAACCGTGGGGGTTGGCTCCTTCATCTCATGCACTTCCAGCACTTTGGAGTTAAAACTAACCATGGGTGAATATACTTTTGAAGGAGAATTCAATGTGATAGATCATGGGGAGATAGATGTTGTGCTTGGAGCCCAATGATTCCAATCCCTTGGTGAATACACTCATAATTTGCAAAAATCAGAACTGAAATTCAAAGCAGCCAACAAGGAAATTGTTCTCCATGGTCTAAGCAATGGAACACCTTTGTTAGTGACCTCAAAAAGGATGGAACAAGCTTTCAATAAAGGGCAGATTACATGGGCAGTGGAGTTATTTATGCATGATACAAGGTCTGATTTGAAACAACAATTGCACCACCAAGATGTTCAAGTCATCCTAGACTAGACATGAGAGAGTGTTTAGTGGCATACCACATGGGCTGCCCCCGAATAGAGGATTTGAACATAGAATTGAATTGGAAGAAGGCACAAGAGCAATGATCACTACTCCCTACCGCCACCCACAGCTCTACAAGGAAGATATTGAGAAGGCTATCCAAGAGTTACTTGAGATGGGGCATGTAAGGCCAAGCTCTAGCACCTTTGCTTCTTCAGTAATGCTTGTGAAGAAAGATGGAACCATGAGAATGTGTATTGATTATAGGTTGTTGAACAAGAAGACCATCAACAATAGGTATCCTATACCTAGGATTGATGAACTCATTGATGAGTTTCATGGAGCAGTTTACTTCTCCAAAATAGACTTGAAGACCGGTTATCACCAAATTCGTGTGAGGGAGGAAGATGTGCAAAAATGGGCTTTGCTTTTCGTTGTCACTATAAGCATTATGAGTTTTTGGTCATGCCCTTTGAACTCACTAATGCTCCTGCTACATTTCAATCTTGCATGAACCACACCTTCAACCAACATCTAAGGAAATTTGTGCTAGTGTTCTTTGATGACATATTGATATATAGCAAGACTTGGGAGGAACATTTGCACCATTTGGATCAATGCACAAAGGTTCCAAGTGGACCAACAAAAGATTCAAGCCATACTTGATTGGCCACTTTCCATTACTATGACCCATTCGAAAGGGTTAATTGGATTGTGTAGCTATTATCGAAGGTTTGTGAAGGGTTTCTCCCAACTTGTTGCCCCCCTTACAAACTTAACAAGGAAAGGTGCCTTTGTGTGGTCTCAAACCGCTTTGGAGACTTTGAGAGACTCAAGGTAGTGATGAGTTCTTGCCCTATGTTGGTTGTTCCAGATTTTTCACAACCTTTCATATTGGAATGTGATGCTTCAGGAGAAGAGATAGGGGTTGTCCTCATGCAAAAAGGGCATCCCATTGCTTTTGAGAGTAAGAAACTCAAGGAGGGGGGAAAGAAGTTTTTAATTTATGACAAGGAAATGTTATCTATCATGTATGCTTTGGCCAAATTCCGTCAATACTTAATTTGTGTGAGATTTATAGTTAAGACAAATCACAATAGCCTCAAATACTTCCTCACGCAATCCGATTTGAATGATAGACAACAAAAGTGGGTGAGCAAACTTCAATCCTATGATTTCAACACTGAATATATGAAAGGTAAAAATAATGTAGTTGATGTTTTGTCAAGAAGGCCCTATTTGTGTTCATTAAGTGAAATAACAGCTGATTGGAGGTCTGTAATTATAGCCGAACATGCAAGGGATGAATGGGCTACCACGATTTTGGAAGGCAAGGTGATAGACAACAACTACGAGGTGCATGAGGAGCTCATTTGTATAAGGGCAGAATTCTTTTGGCCCATTCTCCAAGTTAAAACACCAAATTATGAGGGCTGCTCATGATGGTACTATGGCTGGTCATCAAGGTTACTACAAAACATACAAGAAGGGAAGAGAAAGATTTGCTTAGAAGGGTTTGAAAAGAGATGTTTTATTCCATGTTAAGAAGTGTATGGTTTGTCAAAGGAATAAAGAAATGACTACATTTTCAGCTTGTCTCTTGCAACCTCTTCCAATTCCCCACCAAAAATGGGAGAACATTTCCATGGACTTCATCACAGAGTTACCTGTGTCACAACGTAAATGTGAAATTTTTGTTATAGTGGATAGATTGACAAAATATGCTCATTTTTTTGCAATTCCAACCAAGTATAGTGCTCCATATATAGCAGAGATTTTCTTCAAATAAGTTTTCAAGTTGCATGGGTTACCTAAGAGCATCATAAGTGATAGGGACAGCTGGTTTATGAGCCACTTTTGACAAGAGCTTTTTAAGTTAACAGGTACTGAATTGCTTCCTATCACTAGTTATCATCCCCAAACGGATGGGCAAACTAAAATTGTCAATAAATGGGTGGAAGGATACTTAAGGAATTACATTTTGGTGCAGCAAACTAGTTGGAATAGATGGTTGTACATGGCAAAATTTTGTTATAATACTGTCTACCACATGTTAGTGGTATGTCATCATTCAAGGCTTTATATGGTTATGAAGCTCTTTCATTTTTTTACCTTGTTTTAAAGGATAGTAGGGTGCCTAGCGCTGTCGATTGGGTGCAACAAAGTTCTGAAATTTTGGATCAGCTCGAAAAAAACTTGCAACAAGCTCCAAATCCACAAAAGCTTTATGCAGACCAGCATAGGTTGGAGAGGAAATTTTAAGTTGAGGACATGGTCTATTTGAGATTGCAACCTTATAAGCAATCCTCTCTCAAACAAAGTGGAGTGGAAAAACTTAATCCATGTTTTTATGGGCCTTATAAAATTCAAAGAAGAGTGGGTAAAGTGGCAAATGAGCTGGAATTACCGGAAGGGAGAATCTTTCGGTAAGATTCACAATGTGTTCCATGTTTCTTGCCTTAAAAAAGCTCTTGAAAATCATATAATACCCGCCATTGACTTGCCACCTCTTGATGATGAAGGTAAGTTGGTCTTGATTCCCAAAGCTATACTTGAGGTTTGTGAGAATAAGCTACGCAATCGCACAATCATGGAATACTTGGTACAATGGAAGGATATGCGTATGAAAGATGCAACTTGGGAGGGGGCAGCCATCCTTTAACACCCAAATTTACAATTATTTGTAGGCAAGCAATTTTGGGAAGGGAGGACTGTAATGTCCCCTTTTTCAAGCTAGTCATTGGGATGAGACCTTTAGCTTGTGCATTCCCAAGGGCTAAGGATTTTTAAGGCAAAAAGGGAACATTGGTGAGCTTCAAGAATATGTTTTGTTAAAGCACTTTATTATCTAATTTTGGGACCTTTTTATGGGTCATTCTAAAAAGTGCTTTTATAAAGAAGCTTGTAGTATATCTTTTTATTCAAAGGAAAAAGTAATTCTCCCTCCCTATTTTGGGCACCACAATTGGAGGAAATATATAAAAAAAAAGAGAGGCTCTTTTGAAAAGGTTATGCATTTTGATATTGAAATTCTTATGCAAGTATGTCAAGCTTGAACAAATGACTCGAGGGCGAAAACCTTCAAGTGCACCAAGGGGTTTGGGGATGAAACCTTCACTCTTCTACCAGGGCAGCTCTATTCAAGGGTTGTAATTATGTCTTAATTTTGCATAATTGTATGCAAGTGGATCTACACATGTGTCTTTGGACACCACCTTTAACAAGGAATTAGTTTAAGCTTTCAAAAAGCTAGAAACATTCAAATTGCAGGACAAAGAGGTGGGTGATCTCAATGGAGGACTTGAAACAAGTTTGAAGGCCATCTCAAGAGTGGCGACTTGCTTTGGGAGGGTGGCGACCCCTCTCAAGAAATCAAATTGGTCTTTGGAACCCTCTTCTAAGGTCAAGATAATTTTCATAATTTATTACAGTTGTTTAGTGATTTGTTTTGGGTCAACTTGCATGTGTGGAAAGTCAATCTAAACCCTAAAAATATTCTGAAATTTATTATATATTTTTGGCACTTGGGTGACTTGCTTGGAGAGATTCGGAAGGTGAATTGAGGGGCAAATTCCAAAAAATAATATTCAAAATTATTCTCTATTTTTCTAAAATGTGGCAACCCACTTGTGAAGATTTTTGTGGTGTTTGGTAATTGAAAAACGCGGTTATACCTTCATGTAAAAAATCAGATTATTGGCAAGGGTATTTTCAACTACTTCACCAATTTATTTGGTCCAAAAAAAGGTACATTGTTTTCTGAATAATTTTCAACTATTTGTGGACTTATTTTGGGTGTGTTTTGCTTGGATATTCTATAATTTTTCCAGCTAGGGCTAGCTGGTTTGTGAAGCAGATTTTCAATTGTTTAGCAATTTATTCAAGGATTTATTGAGTAAACCCCAACTAACTCTAAATCGTCCCATTTGGGGACATTACAATAAGGCTACATTTCAACACAAATTGGTTGACCCTAAAAACAAAAAGCATTTGGAGGCAGAAAGAAAAAATAAACCCAATACGTGCTAAACTAGCCCATACCTTAACTTATCACAATAGAACAAAACGATGGTCTCACTTCTCCAATAAGAACATGAATTGCACCAGTTAGTGTTCTAATTAGCCAAAAATAAAACTCTAGATTAGATACCTTCCAACACAATTTTTCAAACATATCAAAGATCTTCTATTTGAAATAGAGGAATCCAAGAGAGAAAAATTGTCAAACAGATTAATTCTCCCAATATGATATTAATACCAATAAAAGTAAACTTGATACTCTAAATTGTTACCACTCTCTCCGTGCCATATGCTATACAAAATATATGTCCAAAAGTCATTGCCAATAGAATGCAGCCAATTCTACTGCAAATTATCTCCTTATACAATGTAGAAACGATCTCTGAAACTGAATATTTTTTGGACTGTTTTGAGTATTTTGATTTTTTTGTGTTTTTGGCATGAAATAAAGAATGCGAAATTTGCAAGATAATTTCGTATACAATTCAAATAAATAAATAAATAGCAGTGTATTCTTTCAAATAACTAATCTCTGATCTTAATATTCACTTCAGATGATTACAATAAAGATCTCTTGCACACATACAAAATAATATAAAAATATTGTTAAAACCCTGATTTTTTCTAGCAAACCCTAGTTCTGGTACAGCGGGTATGGCTACAATAAATACTCCATTCTCCGCGCTTCTGAAGGTACAAAAAGATGATAGAAGTGTAGGCGCTCAAAAAGGTACTTTCAATTTTTTCAAAAATAAGGCGTTTTGCCCTAGGAGAGAGAAAATGCCTCTATTGTAACTGTACGACTTGGTACAGAACCGTACGAATTCCGTACGACGACAAAAAAATAGTACGGACTGGTATGGCTGTACTCCAGAACCCTAGAAAATTGTGCCACAACCTTGAATCTTGTTTTGGATAATTTTTGGATCAAACCCTAATGTAAAAAATCCCTGTGAACCCCTGTGATAACCTCTGTGTGAAGTTATCTCTCAACTGGCAATAGATCAGCTGATATCTCACAACCTCTTAATTGCACACACTGAAAATTGCACGTTCTCCAATGCAAAAGAATACTGGAAACCCTTGGCTCAGTCTTCTCAAAAAAATACTTAGCAAAAATTGTCTTCAACATGAATGATAATGGTGCGCTCTTCAATGAGAAACCCTTATAATCTCCAAAAAGGTGCGCTTGCCCTAATTAGGGTTTCATAATTAAAAATTAGGGTTTTCTTCTCTTTTAATTTTTTCATAGTCTAAAAACACAATTTTAATTATAAAATATAATTAAAACGGCCCCCTCCATAATGAGCGCCCCCTTGGGTCAAAACGCCTAAGTCATTAAATTACATGAAATAATTAATATTTAATCAAATCAATTAAATATTAATATCTCCCTCAATACATATCTGATTCTCGAACCGTCTGAAGCTGGTGAACAAGGGAGTGATTCCGCACATGACCATACCATAACATGGGTGCTCCGCTGAGTGCCAAAAATCCCTAAAAAATAGGAGCTCAGGCAAATGTGCCCGAAAGAGCCCGAACGAACGCCAACTGAAAAAATTCTGCTAGTCGAAGCCAAGCCAAGCTCCATCAAGACCCTCTATCCATCCTATCAGCCTACAAGGGTCGCATAATAGGCTAATCATCATAAAACAAGATCACGCTAAAAAGGGGACATTACAGTCCGCCCTCCCTGAAATTGCTTGTCTCCAAGCAATCTCAACAACAAAGTTAACATCACTCCACCTGGATCCCAAGGAAAGGGTTGTGTAATGTCCCTCATGTCACCAATCAACCCCTGTGAAGAAATCATCAGCATCAACAGTACAAAAATCAGCAACTGAGAAATTGCACTCAACACCCAAACAACTGACATCACTGACAAAATTATTTGAAGACCAACTGTAGATGCCGATAGAAGAAACCACTCTGTGAAACTCAAGCCAACTAAAACATCGACTCTGTCAAAACTCAAGTCCCTGTCTAACTGACACTCGCACCCAACTGCACTGTGGATATGACAACAGCCATAGGTACCTGAGTCACTGCCACCAAATCCAATCTCTGATAAACTATCCTGGATGTGTCGATATTGCACGCTGTGTAACTTGCAACTGCCAATTCCATCTGCAAAAGATGGTGCCAATCCATCCCATAATGGATGGTAAGAAACTGGAGCCGATCTACACCTGCATGAAATCAAATCTTCTATCTCTGGGTCAAAAGAAAAATAATGAGCATATCCCACCGTATAATGCCGGTAGGAACCCCCAAACTCCGCTACTGGCTCACCATCACTGAACTAGGAATCAGCAGATGGCTCCAATCTCTGACTCCGAGTGGTTGTAGGCTGGATAGGAACCTGTGCAATCCGCTCAACAAACCCCACCTCAAAATCCCTGTGAGGTAGCATAGTAGAAAGGATCACTATAATCTCCCCACCCAATCTGCTAATAGCACTAGTACCTCGAATGAGAACACCTTCTGTCACTTTATGCGAGTCCAAACGAACACCTGCACTATCCAGCAAATACTCCATGAACGATTCAATGCAGTAAAAATTATACGAGGAAGCATCAACATACTCCCCCGCACACCACAACTGATCCCTCTGTAAAGGTGGCACAGCGAACTGTACCACACTGTCATCTGTGTAAGAAGAATCAATCTGGAGACTTGACTCCACTGGTATCCCAAACTCATCAGGACCAGGGACTCCCAAATCCTGAACATGTGTGTCAGCGCCAACTTGTTCCACAGCAACAACTGCAGGAACGTACTCACCACCAACCACCTCAATATACAAATGAACTGGGTCTGGGGCTGGTGAAGACTGCAAATGCTCCAACTCCACGGTCACCTCCTCTAACTGAAACTGCGACTCCTATAGATCTCGCTGTAAGTCGTCACAAGAAGACCCTGCTGTGACTTCTTTTTGTCTCTCCATGTTGGAGAGATTGACCTTTCCTTTTATGTTTTGAAGATGCTGTCTCGCCTGGACAGCCACTAATCTAGCCTCCTTGGCCCTTTGTGACCACATATCACATAGATTTTGTGTCCTTTCCACATCCTTCCAAGTCTGATACAAAAAATCAGAATGCTCATGACTTGTATTCATCCCATAAAATCCATTTTTTGCCCCCAATTCTTGGGTACCATTTATAGATGATTCCAAGGTATCGTCATTCTCATGTTGTAGAAGCATTTTCTCATGCTGAGGTGAAGAAATGTGGCTGTTGTCATCAGCAGACCTGTCATATTCTTCTAGCTTTACAAATGCATTTTTTATTGAAGTCTTCATGCCCAACACTTACACTTTGTGAACCAACACTTGTAGACTCATCTTCACAAATTCTCCCATGTGTAAGAGTAGTTATCTCATAAGAATGAGGAAGAACATCGCTGTCCATTCTTGACAAAGCATGAGTTATCCCATCTTCCTTCACCACCATTTGTACTTGCAAATCCTCCCAAACCAAAGGCTTTTGTTCCAACTGTCCTTGGCTGCCATAGTCTGATTTTTTATGATGTGAAGGTGAAATAGCAATATGATCATCCAAAGAATCCATACCATTACTACCCATATTAGCATGATCTATGCTGGCCTCCAATGTCGAAGTCTCAAGTGAAGCTTCTAGCAAAGATGATAGAGACAACTCATTCCCCATGGCTGCCCTAATATCCTTCCTAAAAGTCTGATTTTTGCTTTCCATAGGATCAGCCCTAAGCTGGTCACTAGCTGATGAAAATTCATTGTAAAGATTTCTATATACTTCCCCTGTAGAGACCTCTTGTTTCTCCTTCCTTGTGTTTTGTGATGTGGACCCTTTAAAAATGGATGCCATATACCGTGCTAATTTGTCTTCGGTTGTAGGGTGTGAAAGGAATTCATTCATCCTCCTCTGGTTTTCAACCAACTTATTCAAACTTTGTTTAAGCTTCTCCATAGTCTTGTCCCACTGTTTCTGAGTACTTGAAGTAACCATAATTAACTAGCCGATTCAATGTCCAATCTACCCAACAGTGTGGCAGGACAAAAGCTCTGATACCACTGTAGAAACCCCTGTTTCCCTGATCTCTGAAACTGAATATTTTTTGGACTGTTTTGTGTATTTTGATTTTTTTGTGTTTTTTGCATGAAATAAAGAATGCGAAATTTGCAAGATAATTTCATATACGATTCAAATAAATAAATAAATAGCAGTGTATTCTTTCAAATAACTAATCTCTGATCTTAATATTCACTTCAGATGATTACAATAAAGATCTCTTGCACACATACAAAATAATATAAAAATATTGTTAAAACCCTGATTTTTTACAGCAAACTCTAGTTCTGGTACAGCCGGTATGGCTGCAATAAATACTCCGTTCTCCGCGCTTCTAAAGGTACAAAAAGATGATAGAAGTGTAGGCGCTCAAAACGGTATTTTCAATTTTTTCAAAAAGAAAGCGTTTTGCCTTAGGAGAGAGAAAACGCCTCTGCTGTAACTGTACGGCTTGGTACAGTACCGTACGGATTCCATACGACGACAAAAAAATAGTACGGCCTGGTATCGCTATACTCCAAAACCCTAGAAAATTGTGCCACAACCTTGAATCTTGTTCTGGATAATTTTTGGATCAAACTCTAATGTAAAAAATACCTGTGAACACCTGTGATAACCTCTATGTGAAGTTATCTCTCAACTGGCAATAGATCAACTGATATCTCACAACCTCTTAATTGCACACACTGAAGATTGCACGTTATCCAATGCAAAAGAATACTGGAAACCCTTGGCTCAGTGTTCTCAGAAAAATACTTAGCAAAAATTGTCTTCAACATGAATGATAATGGTGCGCTCTCCAATGAGAAACCCTTATAATCTCCAAAAAGGTGCGCTTGTCCTAATTAGGGTTTCATAATTAAAAATTAGGGTTTTCTTCTCTTTTAATTTTTTCATAGTCTAAAGACAATTTTAATTATAAAATATAATTAAAACGGCCCCCTCCATAATGAGCGCCCCCTTGGGTCAAAACACCTAAGTCATTAAATTATGCGAAATAATTAATATTTAATCAAATCAATTAAATATTAATATCTCCCTCAATACATATCCGATTCTCGAACCGTCTGAAGCTTGTGAACAAGGGAGTGATTCCGCACATGACCATACCATAACAAGGGTGCTCCGCTGAGTGCCAAAATTCCCTAAAAAATAGGAGCTCACGAAAGAGCCCGAACGAATGCCAACTGGAAAAATTCTACTAGTCGAAGCCAAGCCAAGCTCCATCAAGACCCTCTATCCATCCTATCAGCGTACGAGGGTCGCATAATAGGCTAATCATCATAAAACAAGATCACGCTAAAAAGGGGACATTACATACAAACAGGTTTTGTTTTAGGAAATCTTTTATGGATTTTTTCTCTCCCAAGACATGTTGCATACAATTAACACACGAAAGCTTCTGGGCATGTTGATCAAGATGGATATGTCAAAATATTTTGATGTAAGAAATTCGAATTTTATCATATAGCCACTGAGAGAAAAATTAAACTTTAATGATGAAACTCTTCAATGGATACATAACTGTGTCAACAGCCACATTTTCAATCCTAGTAAATGTCATACCAGGACTGATAATCAAAATCACAAAAGAGCTTGGTCAGGGAAATAAATTATCACCATATTTATTTGTCATTGTGGCAGCAACGCTAAACAGAATTCTTCATCATGCAAATATCGAACAGGAAATGTAGAGATAAAACTTTAAAAGTAACAAGATGAATGTTATACCCACCTTCAGTTTGTAGACAACACAAAGCTATTATCTACCATCATCCCCAAGGAGGTGAAGAAAATTATAGAACGATTAAACTTGTACCAGGAAGCATCAAGAAATAAAATTAACTCAGATAAGTAAGATATTCTTTCACATCTCATTGACTAGAAAGAAGAGCACTTTGGTAGGCAGACAGATTTCAAGATATCTGGGACTTCCACAGTTCCAATAAGACATACGCTAAAACAATAGACAACCATAAAAATGCACTGCAATCAAAATTCAGCTACTGGACAACAAGATGGCTTACACTAACAGACAAACTCAATTACTCAATTCAGTCATTGAATCAATAAGAGTACACCTTATATCATTTCTATCTATTCCAACGACCATTTAATTATATCTCATTCAAATGCAAAGGAATTCCCTGAGGAGAGATCTGTTGTGCCAATTCCAATATCCGCTTATCTCATGGAAGCATGCCAGCATGGGGTATCAACAAATGTGACCTACATTTATTCAATCAACCATTGGCTATGAGATAAGCAGAGAGGTTATACCCATATATTGAGGTGCTCTCATTCAAGAAGAGTATCTTCAAAATACTGTCCCAAAAGATATATTTTGCTCTTAAATAATAGGCAATGGAATCACATCTAGATGCACATCGCCTGAGGCATAAAACAAAGTCAATTGTTTTGGAACATGCTAGATGGAACAAAGGCATATTTCGGGATAGGCAAATTAGATTATACAAAAAACGGGGATAATGCAAATTTCAAACCAATACAACAACCACTTGAGTCGGGGGGTCTTCTAACAGTAAAAGCTTAATACTACTATCAATCATAACTCTTATATCTCTCGCACATGGCATCTGCCACTCTTCTAACATCCCAGTATAAAGAATATTCCCTTGCTACCAAGACTACAGAGAGTTAACTATACAAGACAGTGATAATACAAATTTCAAAGCAAATTTCAAACCAATAGAACAAGCACTCGAGTGATACAATTTTCTGACAGCTAAGTCATAAGATTTGAGTTCGAGTTCGAATTCGACTAGAGTAAAAATCAGTTTGAATTTGAGTTCGAATAAAAATTTGAAAAAAAAATTGCCATTAAATTTTAAACATAAAAAAATATAACATATAAAAATAAGTCCAAATAAGAATATGAAAGATACTTGTTGAAAAACTGTTTCAAAATCTAAAACATGTACTATTAAGTTCTTAATTTCATACAAATTTAAAATTATACATTAAAAAGTTTTACAACATAAAAAGCAAATACACTCAATGGCTTTATAGGCTACCAACTACATCAAAAAAAATTATATCATCAAAAACACTTGGCTCATCAACATCATTGTCATCACTAGATTCATCACAAATGAATTCAGAATCATCTGCATCCTCTAAGTCTGTTACAATTGTTCAAGGCTATGAAGAAGATTTTTTTCTCCATTTTGCTCATGCATATCCGCAAATTGTTACAAACATAAACAAGATCTCCTAACTTTGCTAACAATAGCATGTTTCTTTTCTTAGATTGAATGTGGTCAAAACAACGACAATTCCTTTCACACACTGATGCACTTACTCCTTGAATCAAAATTCAAATGACAAAGTGTTTTAGTTCCTTTGTACTTGATCCATAATATTTCCACCATTGATATCCTTCAAAATTCATCTTATCATGATTGGCTACAATTGTTCCAAATACCCTTTTGTTGTACTCGAAATGTCCTTATTTGGCTCCTAATTATACTTGCAAGTTTTGCATCTATAACAAGTTTGTCAATGGCTTCATAAACTCCACTCATGACTCATCACTTTCTCTTTCTATATGAAAGAGCCTAGGCTCTAGATAACACGCTGTTGCACATAATAGTGTGTATCATTTTTCATCTTATATCAATCACATCCCATATTGCTTTGTAGTTTGTCTTCACATCATTGAATGTCTTTTGAATGGATTCATTGAATTGGTCCATAGCCTCATAAAGCATGCCAAGGCAAGGGTGTCACCATCAACCATGCTAAGCACATCAACAATAGGCTCACACATTTTTAAAAACTTTATTTATTTGCACTTTCCCAAAAGCTTGAGTTTATGATAATTTGTTCTACTTGCTTTCCCTTAGAACTTTTCAAAAGCGCAGAAATTTTCCGCTCATTAAAACAAATCACTGACTTTACTGTTGTTTTCACTTCAACCACTCTTTTCAAAGTGATATAAAAAGAAGTAAATCTTGTTTCACAAAGCCTCAACAACTCCATCGATGCATGTTGTCAACAAATACTCAATGTGAGGCAGTGGTTCCTAATGAAGTTTGCAATTGTTCTCCCCCTTTGAATTGCTTCATGCACCCATGAAAATTTGGCTACAGTTAAGACAATGAGCTGCAAAAGCGCCCAATAAATTTTTGGATACTTGTCCATAATCATTTTTCCACCTACACAATTTGTAACATTATCAATGACAACCTGAACTACATTTTCCTCACCCACTTCAAGAGTTGCTCCATCTAAGATTTTGCAAATGAACTCTAATGTCTTTTTGTGATTCATGGTGTCAATCACTTTCAAAAAAAATATGCCTTGAGGGCAATACACCAAGACATTAATCAATGCCCTTTAACACATCAAACCAACCATCACTCAATATACCGCAACCTGTTGCACTCCAAGAGGCTTTGACATCTGCCATGCTTTCAGGTACCCTCGCTTTTGACCTTTTCATTCCTAAGCCTTTCAGAACTAGGTGGAGTGTAATATTTGTCAAATTCAGAGATTTTTTTAACTACATTAGTAAAGAATGGACTCCTAGCCACATTGAATGGAATGGCATTTGAATAAAACAAATCAGCGAGTGCATCATCCACATCTTGTTTTTGCACTGGCTTCCACATGTTGGAAATTGTGCCACTCCCACAAGTGTTTGATTGCATATGTGAGGATGACATGCTTGTAGAAAAACTTTTTGATGTGCCCCTAGATATTTCTTCTTGATTTTTTTGTTTTTTTTGCATTGCCCTATGTTTTCCAACAATTGATTGTCCCTCTTCTCTCCAATCTTACTCTTATTTCTGGAATCATATTAGCACATGGTTTAACACGCCCACCAAGGCCCACCCGATCTGCCAAGCAGATGGTCAATGACCCTAGTTAAAGTCCTAGGAAATATTTTTCCACGTAAATTACGTTTGATTTCATTCCCCGATCCGATCCGTAACACATGCTTCCATCTCTCAGCGTTTGATTTAGGAGCCATGAATGCTTCTGCAAAATTTAAATAAAAATTTAATGTCAAATATATAAAATATATATTTAAAAAGATAAAAAATTATAAATAAACAAAATTAATACATAAAATGAACATAATGATAAATTTATAAAACAGAAAAGAAAAGTTTAATACTACATAATTTAAAACGCTAAAAAAATAAATTTTAATAAACAAATCATTAAAAAACATATAAATAAAAATTATTTAAAATAGAATTATAAAACATAAAATTAAAATTAAAATAATTAAAAAAATTATTGAAAAAATAAAATAAAAAATATTTAAATTAGAATTATAAAATAAAAAATCATAAAAAATAAATTAATATAAATTAAAAAACATTAAAAACATTATAAATTAAAAAAAACTACAAAAAATTAAATACATAATAAAAAAAGTACAATAAAAAATATTTAAATTATAAAACAAAAAATCATAAAAAATTAAATTAATATAAATTTAAAAACATTATAAATTAAAAAAATACAACAATTAAAAATTATAAGAAAAAACTATTGAAAATAAATAAACATTTAAAAATGCAAATAAAAAATATTTAGAAAATATTTTATATAAAACAAAATTAAACAATTAAAATACCATAGTTCCACGGCGTTTCGGGACGAAGGGACCGGGGCCCTAAGTTTGGGGACGACGGTGGCGGGGAAGCAGTGCTGAAATACAAATAGTACTTGAAAAATTAGTTATAAAAAGATGTATAAGGATTAAGTAAATTGCATTGAACATCAACAATTTAACATTGTGATTTAATCATTTAAGTTTCAAGTTTGATCCATTGAACAATGAACATTAACAATTTAACTTTGAACATTAAACAATAAACATTGATGATTGACCATTGAATTTTCAAATTTTCATAATGATGAGTCATGATTACAATCAAATATCAACAATGTTCAAAAACAAAATACTAAAATAGTGAAATACTAAAAGTAAATAGTAAATACAAATGACTCAATGAGTCGATTGCTAATCATCCCCAATGTGGAACTCCTCATCACTAGAACTGTTGGACTCCACACACTCAAGCTCCAAGCTAACACCAACCAGCGCTCTCTGTGTAGCATCAACATCAATGTGCTGGCTCCTCTAACTCTACATGACATTTGGTTACTGGGCTCCTTGTACGCAAGTGTGTTGCGGTCAATGAGACGCAAGGCACTATGTACAGCGACAAGGTTAGGGTAGAACGCATAAAAATCCAAATTTTTATTAAATTTTAAAAAAATTGACACTTTATGGCTTTGGTTTGCGTGTCCCCTCTTAGAGGGAGATGTCCCCAGGGGGCGGAGAAACGTGGCGAAGTTGGCGGGATTGCTGAGCAACGTCCCTGTCCCCGAAACGTGGGGTTTTGGGAGGGGGGGGGGGGGGGGGGGGGGGGGGGGGGGTCGCATCCCCATGGAACAATGTAAAATACATAAATAAAAAAAATTAAAAAGTTAAAAAAAACAAATTATGAACAAAAAAACAATATAAAAAATATTTAAATTATAAATATAATTATAATTTATAAACATAAATAAAAAGTTAAAAAAAAAATTAAAAGTTATAAAAAATAAATAAAAAGAAAATTAGTACCAAAAAATAAAATAAAATATATTAAAACAAAATCAAAAAATAAAAACTTTATAACGAAAATAAAATACATAAAAACAAAACTTGAAAGAACATAAAATAAAATATATTAAAAGAGAATTGAAAAATAAAAAAGTTAAAAAAATTAAAATAAAACAAAACTTAAAATATAAAATAAAACGTAAAAATACCAAACAAAAATTTAAAAGAAAGAAAAAAAAAAACCAAACAAATAAATAAAATAAAACGTATTAAACTTAGACCTACCTTGCAGGCTGCGTCTGTCTGTCGATCGGCGCATTCCGGAGCTCCCTCTGTGTCGTGACTCATCCTATCTGCCTGCAGGTGAGTCGAGCTCCCTCCCGCCTGTCTTCCGACTGCGTCGAGCTCCCGGCAAGACTATCACACCTCCGACCTCACGCTGCAAACTGGACGCGAGCACTCAGCGTTCAACAAGTCCTTCGTCGACGGTTCTGGGCATAGGGCTTTCATCCCCAACTCTACAGTTTTTTACTTCCTCACACTATAAAACAAATGGAAATGCACAAGGCTTTCGTCCCCAACTCCAAGATTTTCTGCTTCCATCTCCCTAGACAACTTGTTTGCATTTCGTGAACCCAAATCCGCACCCTTATAGAATGTTTTGCCCTAGTTTTTTAGCACCAAAAATTTCGGCCGTTTTTACCTCGAATCTGACAAATTTCCGGCGAACTTTTTGGATTGCCGAAAAATCAGCGTACCTTGTGACTTAGTCTGACAGTAAAAGCTTATACTACTATCAATCATAACTCACACATGGCATATGCCACTCTTCTAACATCCCAGTATAAATAATATTCCCTTGCTACCAGGACTACAGAGACTTAACAAAGCATAATTTCATCTTCAAAAATTCTACCAAGGTCGTCAAATGGGGCCCATATTCAAATGTGGAATGCACAGTATAGACGACATGTCCTCTCTGTCGGACTAGATCTACAAATTCTACATTAGTGCCACAACAAAAAATTGGAAAAACATTTAGGATGCCAAAACTTGGCCTAAAATCAAAACATTGGTATGGTTAATGCTACAAAATAATATTCCTCCAGCGTAAGTCCTGAAATGAAAAACCGTAACAACCAACTTGTTATGTAATAAAAACAAAGGTAAAGGAAACTAGTTACCCATAATGTATCATAGAATGTCCTTTCTCGCAGAGGAAACTAGCCATCATGTATCATAGAATGCCCTTTCTCGCAGAGGAAACTAGCCATCATGTATTCATAGAATGCCCTTTCCCTCAAAAACTATGGTTAGAATCTAAAAGTTGGTTTCACATAAACCTGCGAAAATTCCAACAAACTCCAAATATTTTCCTCTGTTTCCAAAAACTAAGTTTTATTCTTCTCTCAACACCCGGATTCCATCACCTCAACTGTTCAAGCTAAAATTAGATCAGCTGGCCCAGTCACCAACCCACTATCTCCCACTACTTCAACCTCTTTCATAGTATCCAGCCATGCTAATTTTGCTCCACATTTTATGTCACTTCTCCATACATTACTCAAACCATATCCCAATTGCTCCCCCCAACCGTCTCTTTTCTTGTGCTCAGCTTTGATGGATCAAGTAACATCACTCAGGTCATGCAGGATTAGAGGCATCAATAAAGAAACCAAGGGATGCATCATCAAAGCTTGTGGCTAAAAGTTGAAGCATACATACCATTTAAAAGATCTATATATTAAACCAAGACTCTATGCATGCTACATTAAATAGTTGAGGGGGACTCAGATATCAATCTTGAAATTTGATAAAAGAGTCACTTCACCATTTACAAATCGGGAGTTTAAGAAATTAATGACCCTCATTAGGAAGGAATAAAAAAGCATGAAGAAACTAATATTGGCAGATGGACCAAGGCAAGCCAATAAATTGGCAGATCGAATCTTGGAGCTGGAATTTGTAATGGAGGAAATATTGCAATCAATGGTGAATCTATTCTTTGGACCCCTCTAATTCATAACAATTTAAAAATCGGCTTATATGTTCCCTCAAATTATTCCACCCTTGAACCAAGCACCAAAGACTCAAATAGTACTCCTCCCCATGCCCAAAGAGGTATCATATAGTCAACAAGACAAAGTTCTTGCTCTGCCATTACGAAGACTGAAGCAAAACTGAAATCTCTAGCCTCCACAGCATAGTAACACGAACAACAATACCTAGCCAGCACCCTACAAGATACAGTAGACACAATGTCTAAATTCCAGACAGGGCTGATGGAAGCAATGTCGGAACCCACCCCTTCTTAATTGGCACACGGGGAAGTATCTCCAGAATCTAGTCCACTTCAGAAGGCGGCTGCAATTTTTTGTTGATGTGCTCGACAACTTTGGTTTCTCAAATGCCAAGGAATTTGCGTATATGGGCTTGAAAAACATCTTGCTTGTTGTGGTTTGGGTTCTTTAGTCATCAACTTTTGGACTTACGCCAATTTGGAAAGAAAGCAAATTTGTGTATATGCAATTGATGTTTGTTTTTCACAAGCGCTAGGGAACAAGTAAAGGCCTCCAAGTAAACTGAGATACATCTTATAAATACAATACTAGAAACAGTGTGGATACTTCATGAAAGAATAATACCATAAATGGCTAAATAATATCTCCATCACGTGCTGCGGTCAACATTTTAAAGTAAACATACCAATGGTGTTTGAAGAGAAACCACTTACAGATATAATAACGCGGGCCCTAAACACTAGAGGAAGAGCCCTCTGAGGATCCATCAGCTCCCTTAACAACCTGCGAAGTAGAAGTGGCGTATCCCGAAGCCTCTGTCAAGCCACAGACAATAAAATACATAAGAACTCTTGCGATGATATCAGGATAAAATCTGAAAAGTTCAATCATAATCCTCTTAACTTGGACAATCAAAAGAAAGACATGATACTTAAAAGAAACATCAGGTGGAAAAACATGAACCTAAACTAAAAGAAAAATAGGAGAACGTAATCTTTTTCTTGGGTAAAGAATACAAAAAACTGATGGTTCAATAATTTCAAAGCTATAAATTGCTTGTCGCAAAATCCTACGTCAGACTATCCCAATCAACAGGAATTTATTGCGTTGCATATATCCTTCTTAACATAGCTCAGTGGTTACAGCAAAACGACTTAACCTCCTATATTTGACATAGAAAGTGAACTATCAGGTCTGAAAGTCTAAGCCACTCCAATGTTCTGATTTAGTGCATGTCGGCTGTGATATGTAAATACTAAAAATACCATATGATAAAAGAATAGTTCCAAAGGATAATGACCATGATTACTCGGAAACTCATAACTTGACCCTTAATACTTGTCCCATTTATCAGAAACGAGTCCTTGTATCAGAACACCATCCCCATCTTGAAGATGTCCAGACGTCAGGAGACTTCAGATGGCATTTCCTAACATCTTTTCATGTCTCCTAGAAGCATCCCTTAAGAATTGGAAAACTTTTAATAGAATTTTATTAAACATGTCATTAATTACATTGATTTTTTCCTTAAGTGCTAATAACTGGTTGATAAGTTCCCAATGATGGAAAAGGTAATAAGACAAGACAAAAAGAAGCTTCACGACTCCTTCCCATCACCTTGGGAAAGCTTAGAATCTATTATCATTAAGGAAGCATGGTCACAAAGTTACCCACACTTCTTTCTTACGACTTGAAAATTTATGGCCACAAATGGCCTCTTTGGATTTTTGGACAAAATTGCTCACATGTGTGTGAGACATCTCACATTTCTTTCTTACAACTTGAAATTTTATGGCCATGAATGGCCTCTTTGGATTTTTGGACAAAATTGCTTGCGTGTGAGTGTGACATCTCACACTTCTTCATTAACATTCAATCCCCTTTTCTCAAGGATTTACCGCCCACATTTGGCAGAATTCCTTGTCTTTATGTTCTTGCTTTCACCATAGAGGAGCTACGGCAAAACCTTAAACATCTTCGACCATTGATCCATAAGGATCAAGAAAACAATCCACTTCATCGTCCAACCAGAGCAAACCCGGTTTTAACCAACAACAGGTCTCCGAAAGGAGTATTTCATGTATGGCAGCAAAACTGCAGCTTCAAGCTGAGCAACATTTAAGTAACAACCAGGGTGGTTACAAAACCACCAGTTTCTGCAGGGCGGTGGTTATGAAACTGCCGGTTCATGGGTCTGCATTAATCGGAGGTTTCACTCGTTGTAACCATACAAGTACAGTAACATCAAGGGAAGTCGTCTATTCAATTATTGAGACGATTGGGGATTCTTTGGTGCAAGAAAGGACATTCCTAAGCATAATAAGAAGAAGCACAAATTCAAAGAAGGCATCAGTGATCAGAGTTGGTGTTTAGTTGGTTGTAATTGGAGAAACGAACTGAGAGAAGCTGAGTGAGCAAGATAGTAGTATGCTTGTTGTACTTGTTTTATTGTACTCTTTGTAATCTATCTTTGGCCATAAGAAGATAGGGAAGCTGGGCAACTGCCACTTCCAACTAGTTTTCCCCCATCTTGGGATGTTCTAAACCAAAATCCTTAGGTCCTTGTTGTCTCCATGATTTATGTGTACTATTCATGAGGTTTAAAATTCACCTTCAGTTCCAAAAAGTTCTAGTTATGTTTCCAACAGCACATCACATCAATTCTAGGTTCATTAAGTATTCTAACTGTCATTTTGAAGCAATTATCAAAGCAGAACAGCATATTATGACACTATAAATTTTATCAAGCATTGTACTCCGGAGTTTATAGATCATTTTTGGTATCAGAGCAGATTAAACTTTGGGTACTGTGGAAATATTTTGAGTTGATTAGTATGACAGTGGCAAGATCAAAGGAAGAAGAATTGTTGCCTTGAAATCCTAAGATTTCTACAAGAAGGCAGAATCAACATGGGAGAAAAATGGCACAAGAAGGCGAAGAAAGTCTTGAAAAAGAGAGTCAATGCACTAGAATCATTCATGGAAAGCATGATGAAGTCCCAAGACACTATCATCAAACAGCATGAGCTCGCAGCTAGGTTCGTGCTCTAACCAGAAAGTTTGGCATTGGAGATGAGCACCATGAAGAAGAAGAAGAGCTCATGGATGGGCATCAACAGCCTCCAAAGGACAAAGGTAAAGCTAAGGTAAACTCTGAACATACTCCTTTCAAGGTTGAGACCAAGGTTGAGATTAAATCTTTTGAAGGACAAGCAGATACTAAATTGTTAGACAAATGATTGAAACAAATGGAGGTGTATTTTTGTGTACATAGATTTATTGCAGTTCAAGATATATCTTGCACCTCTCAAGATGGAAGGTCATGCTCTAATTTAGTGGGAAAGCTACTACCATCTTTCGAAAAGAACCCAGTTGAAAATAGGTGGGATGAATTCAAGGAATTATTGTGTAATAATTTATCTTATTGGGCATACAACTGATTAGAAAATTATGCGGCAATATTTCAGGCAAGAAGCGGGTCAAAGCATGCAAGACTATACCGCGGAATTCCGTAGACAAGCCATGCTCATGGGCTTGGATTTGGAGAATGAAGACAACTTGACCAAGTATTTGGGAGGTCTCCATGTACTCCTAAGGAGAAGGTCATCTCAAGTAAGACAAAAGACCTTGATAAGGCGTGTGTGCAAACACAATACATCGAGGAAGAGAAAAGGCAATGAGAGGGGGAGCCCTCAAAAAAAATCAGTTCAAGAAAGAGTAAAACCAGCCTCTACAAACCCTTCAAGAAGAGTTAGTGGAAAGATAAGAGGAATGCTACAACATTGCATGGTTGTAAGGATCCAAAGAACCATTGTAGCCATTGTGTTATAAATGGACATATTGGCAGTAAGTGTTGGAGGCTACATCTGGAATTTGCAAGCAAAGAATCATTCCAAGGAAGACTTTAAGAGGTCCATGGCATCCTTGAAAGAGCAATCAAAGGTGGAGATATAAAACAACTTCGACATTGATGAGAAGCTAGGTTGCATTGCCACCAACACAAACAGCAGGGAACAAGAGAGAAGAGACGAGCAAGGCTATTTCAAATCAAGATCAAAATTAAGAAAGCCAAGGTAAATACACTTATTGATATTGGTTCTCAATTCAATTTGGTTTCAAATGAATTAGTTAAGAACCTTGGTTTACAAACATATAATCATCCCCATCCATATCCTTTGTGTTAGGTGAAGAAGGTTGTATAGATTTAAGTGACTAAGAAATGCAAATTCAAATTTCGTATTAACCCAAAATATATTGATGAGATGGAAGCAAATCTGATTCATCTTGATGCATTTGATGTGGTGTTTGGAAGTCCTTGTATCTTAGGGATGCTATCTTCGTGAGAAGGCTAACAAGTACCAACGGGTCAAGGATGGGATCAACTATAACATCAAGGCACATCAAAGAAAGAACAAGCTTTCCCTGGTAAGTGCCAACCAAGCAAAGAGACTCACTTAGGCAAATACGTAATTTTGTTTACTTCCTTTGAAGGATAAGCAAGAGGATGGATTAGAGATTTATGATTATGCTAACATGGGATTGGAAGGGTTGGATGAGATGTTACATTCTTTTCAAGAAGTTTTACAAACTCCAAAAAGTTTTCCTCAAGGAAAGTCAAACATGAGATTCAATTGCTACATGAATCTCCTTTACCTAACATTGGGATGTACAAGCTATCACTTTTCGAGAGTAATGAAGTTAAGAACCAACTTCAATAATTTTTAGAGCAAGTTATCATATGCCCAAGTACTTCACCATATGGGTTACTCATTGTCATGGTACAAAATGAAGGCTCTTGAAGAATGTGCATAGACTATAGCGCTTAAACAAGATCGCCATATGGAATATATATCCACTTCCACATATCGATGATTTGTTAGACCAACTTCAACATGTTAAGTACTTTACAAAGTTGGATCTCAAATCCGAGTACCATCAAGTTCGTATGAAGGATGAGGATGTATGGAAAACAACTTTCAAGACAAAACAAGGTTTGTATGAATGGTCGGTACTTCCATTTGGTTTACGTAATACACCTGCTACATTTATAAGGTTGATGAATGATGTATTGAGATTTTTCATAGATACATGTGTCATAGTGTATCGAGATGATATTTTATTTTCAATGCAGATTGGGAAACCCGGATCATACTCTATCTCAACTCTAACTCTCTATATGGGATTGGAACAACTGCTCTAACTACATGGGTAGAACATCTAACCCAATTCAATCAAGTCTTGCAATTGTTGAAAGAAAACCATTGTTGTGCAATATAAAGAAATGTGAGTTTGCAAAACAATCATTAGTCTATTTGGGACATGTAGTTGGAGGAAGAAAACTGGTAGAGGATCTCGCAAAAGTTGATGAGGCTATCACTATTGGGCCCACACCTAAGAGTGCCACCGAGACCAGAAGCTTTTCGGGAGCAATACAATACATGTGAAAGCTTATTCCAACTTTTAACCATGATTGCAACACCTCTACATATAGTTGCAACAAGTGGAAAGGGTTTTCATTTGGGTAAGGAACATGAAAATGTTTTCGATTCATTGAAATATAAGATCAGGTATGCACCAATGCATGCTCTTCCTAATTTACAAAAATGATTTAAAGATGAAATGGATGCAAGTATGTTATGGGGATAGTGTTGTTGCAAATAGGTAACCCAAATTGTTATCATTCACAGATATTTCCTTTAGCAACAAGAGGGTATCTTGTATATGATAAAGAAATGTACGCACTAATTCAACAAATTAAGAAATGGAAACATTATTTGTTGGGTTAAAAAAACTATTGTGCATATTAACCACATACCTCTTCAATATTTGCAAGCACAAAGGAAATTGCAGCAAGCAAAACACTACAAATGAATGGGGATCTTCAACAACTCCATTTGGCAATCACGTACAAGAAGGGAAGCAGAAATGTTGTGGCAGATATGTAATATATGCCACCAATAACAAAGTAAGTTTCAGCTTTGCCAACAATCTCACAACTTGGACCTTTCATAAAAGAGTCTTATGAGGAAGCATTTGTACAAGATGCAGATTTAGCGGAGACATTCCAGCAATTGCAGGTCAAGAAAGTTGATAATGAAGGCAAAGATGGGTGCTACCTCAAGAATGGGATACTCTACAAGTGAGATAATCTATGTGTGCTAAAAGAGGAAAGATTTGAGTTGATGAGAGAAGCGCAAACTTCCAAGGTCTCGGGACACTTCGATGTTGGTAAGACCAAGGCTCAGTTTTAAAGGTATGTGTATTGGCCCAAGATACAAAAGGAAGTATCAAAATTCATTAGACGATGTAAGTTATGCCATACAAGCCAACCTAATCGTACAAGCCAGACTAAGGTTAGGAAAGAATGATTGTACTTACCACTACCTATGCCTACTAAACCATGGGAAAGCATTTCCATGGATTTAGTGGGAGGATTACCGATGTCCAAGCATGGCCATGACTATCTATATGCGGTTGTAGATAGATTCAACAAATGTGTGTTTTGATTGCATATAAGAAAATAGTAAAGGGGCTTGATACAACGGAACTTTCTAATGTGTAGGTGCATTTTGGATTATCTCTACCAAATCAATAAGTTGATAAGGATTGAATACAATAGCAAAAATTGGTGAACTAGGTTGAGATTTAGAAACTCAATGTTTACCTTCATCTGCTCTTATCTTCCTATGAATTTCCAAGGAAAGAAGAAGTAGCCTTGTCTCAGACCTTGACCTAGTTCTTATTTATGGCAATTCTATCTTGTAAAATATAAATCTTGTTTAAAATATGATGTAGAGACCTTATCTTTGCTAAAAATGGTTCAATTCTTACAAATAAGTAGATTTGTGCATTTAGATTTCTAAGTTCAAGCAAAATTTACACAAATTCATACAAATATTTCAAAGAACAACTAACTTTAATTATATTAGTTTAAATATACATCCAAACTTGTGAATATCAGTGATGTTTGAACACAATTACTATCACTAACCTCAAACATGTCACATTCACATTGTTTAAGCAACCATTTCACATAAATCTTCAAATAATAACTATCTTTAGCTAAATAAGCATAAAGATTGGTCTAAAACCATGAATATCAGTGATCTTTACAAATTTAAGCTAAGTAAAACACAAATATGTAAAAGATCAGCTAATCTTTGAAAAAAAATCAGTAAAATCAGCTCAAAATACTTGAGATTCAAAAATATTTAGCTAGTACCCTCCTTCTAGAGCCAGTTCCATCTCCTGTTGATGCATGTAAATGTATCACATGGTTCTCATAGTGTGGAACACACTTCTTATTTCAATATTCAAAGAATCTTTTGCATGAATTGTTGGTTATGATCTTCCTAAGATATGTGGTGGAATAGCAGCTAAGCTATTTGACTACTTCACAAAATGATTATACAAGTGGTTGTTGGGAGCAATTGTGGTCCTAAAGTTTTGTGAAGAATCTAAAGTTATTTTAGCTAAGTTTAATGAATAATGATTAGAACCTAAAGTCTAAAACTCTAATCTAGCATGAATATTAACAATGAGAAAGTAAACTACAATGATTAGATCAAAAAATGAGAAAATAAGCAGGGTAAGGCAAAAAGAGAAATGTTTTTGTTCTTTAGTTCAGACACTTTGACAAACCTCTCATTTCATCAAAGATATGCATATTCAAACCAACATATGACATGAAATTAACACATAGTATAGATCCTATTATATACCAGACAAATGTCTAAGGATATTTAAAACATGCAAATTAGAGATCAGATTCACTTTAAAGATTTACCTAAACAAAAAAAAGTGCATTTGCACATCATCCATAAAAGCAATGATATTGAAATGAATCTAATAACTTTCAGTCAACCTAGCATAAAGCTCAAATTAACAACTTTGTATTAATACATGCACAACTATAATTCATAAAAGCAGTTCAAATCTAAACATCAGAACAAAGATTTGAGGAAGTAGCCACGATAACAAATAAATAAACAAAATGAGATAATATTCACATAATTCTCTTTCTTGTATTACTTGCTCCAAAATTTACAAAATAGTTTTGCTCTTCAAAACTTCCTCTTCCATTCTAATGATAATACCCCTTTTTATAGGTTAAAATAGCAACCTATGAAGTATGTCAATTTGTCATTATTAAACGGGAATCATACAAGTGTCAAGGATAGATGTCCTTTTAAAAATATTCTCATACCAAATGACACTTTCGAATGTGACTAACCTATAAGCCATGTGTGTTACACCTTGCACATGATTTTACAAAATAGTATATTTTTTAAATGATTTACATGGTTTTTGATACAAAAGAATATACAAAGTTAATCCAGTTGACTTTAAGATGCACCTCCAGCTATATCCCTTTGATTTTATGCCAAAATATTCATAGATTTGTCATATTATTCATCAATCAACTTGAGATTGATGATTGGCTCTAAGAATAGCTCCTTTGTTTATCCTACTAATTTTCTAAATCCTCCATCTGTTATGTCCAAGGCTTTTTTAATGCTCCTAGCATTACCAATATTTTCATTTGTTGTCAATGCCAAGTTCAATATACGCTTATTGTCAGCGCATGTAGTGCCCCTTGCTTCTACTCTTGACCTCTCGAATGAGCTTTTTAGCTCTTTGCTAGAATTCTTCTAGGCCTATTTGATTGGGGATGGTTGGATCTTTAATCAAACTTCCTAGTACTTGTACCATTTTTCCTTATAATTGTTTGAAGTCCCCTGAAAGACTTTAAATGATTTTTAACCACTTATTTATGTCCCTACTTTTCTCCATGGGATTTGGTTTCCATTAGAATCTTGATCGGTGCCTTTATCTTTTTGTCTGAGCCTTGCCACTGATTAGCTTGGTTTAGATCCATGGCATGTTTTTTACTTACCATGTCCAATTTGGAACTTATTGCCTTCAAAAAATTGAATGTCTCATAGATAATTATTTCAAAGCTATTAACAATATCTACAAGTACTGATAGAATAGATTTTTCTTCCAATATTTTCTTCTCTTGTTTTAGCCATTTGATGGTAGCCTATAGCCTTTTTGATTGGGACTGGGCTAGATCCAAAACATCTTCTTCAAACATGGGGTTTTCCCCTAATCTCTATTACCTCTTCTGATTTAGGCAAACCAAAGGCTCAACCTTTTCGTGTAGAACCTCCTAACGTTCCTCTATGACAATTGTCTCAGTCATTCTTTGTAGGCTAGTATTAGTTGGAATCATACTTGACTCCCACTGAAGACTGGCTCATATGTTTTATTGGAACCTCTACTTGTGATTGGACTATTGATGGAGTTGGAGTAGAAATCCTCATTTCTTATTTATTTTTCAATGCTATGATCCAAGGATTTAACTCCTATTCTAGAGGGATGTTTTTAGTCTTTACTATAGCCCATGGGTGATAGGCAGTAGGAAGCTTCTCCATCTTTGGTTCATATATGAACCATTTAGGTATAGTCGGTCCATAGATTGGGTTCTCTTCACTGAATAGATTGATGTCCTTTAAATGAGGAATGATAGACATTTTTATTTCTTTTCCCTTGACATAATTGCAGTCTTAGCCTTCCTCTTGGGAGGATCAATAATCACTAAGTCCAATGACTTCTCTTTTTCCTTTTCCTATTTGGCATCCTTAACATTTTCCTCCTCTACATCTGTGTCTATTTCATATGTCATGGAGAGTATTCTCAATGCATCTTCAAGAGATTCATGTGGATCAAAAGCTATCTTGTGAATTTCCTATTATTGAGGCAAACCTTGTTTAGTTATTCCAAAAGATTCAGGGGATAAGGAGCTTGAAACAACTTCTCTTGGTCTTCTTTCTTCAAAGCTATGTTTTTTTTGTATGTCATATGTGAGAAGCCTAGAAGGACCAACATCTACCAAATGATATTATCTAGATTTTTGAGAAAAGTTTGGACCAGCTTGAGGAACAAGATGGATACCAAACTCGAACAAGGCACAACTTCCCGTCCACAAACTAATAGACACTGTTGCGCCCTTAAACTTTAGTGTGTATTAGGATGTGTGGCCGACTTGCGGCTCGCATAACCTTTTACTTAGTCATATAATAATTTATATATCTCCATGCTGATAGTAGTATTAGCATATGCAGTACCCATAGCCTTAGTAGGGTATATATAAGAGGTTGTTTTTTGTATTGGACACTCATTACAAATTTTGTACTTATTACAAGGTTGTGGGCATTGCCCCCTCAAAGTGGCTCAGTCATATATTTCTAGTATTGTGCTCGACTATCAATATTTGGTGTGGATCTACTCTATTTTGCTCTTATTATGGTGATATATTTTTGTTGCTTTACTCTTAATATTTATATTACTCTCTATTTCTGTGATTTTGTTTTATCTAGGTAATTTCATTAAAGTGGTATCAGATCTTCAATTCAAGCAATATTTCTTTTGTTACATTTTTTCTGGTTGAGACCATTGTATGTTCGATATTGTTAAAGGATCAAAAAACACAACTTTTGATCTAGAAGAAATTTAAAATTTTAGTAGGCGCAATATTGTTTTCGGTTATTTTTTTTAAACAAATATACAAAAAAAAGGTCTATTAAGTTTTTAGCACCTTGATGCCATATAGCAATCATTGGAATTATCTCAACAAGGCGATCACAACAACATATGTTTGTCAACCCTATTTTTTTGAGTTTTTTGTATCTTTGTGCCATACACTAGTCATTGGATTCGTCTCAGCGAGACGATTGCAATGGTATAATTCTTTACTTACCCTATTTTTTAGCCCTAAACCCTAGAATCTTTGCATGGCTAGTTTGCACACTAAAGGCCGAGGTAAATGTTTCAACATTCTGAGAAAATGCCTAACAAAGAAGAGATGGAGCTGAAATTGGTGGATCTTCTATTTTAGGGATTTATGTGATAGATCATAAGTGAGCCAAATTAATTACAGTGTGCAAAACATATTGTTTGAAATAGAAATTAAAGCAAATTTGGATAAAATCAATCAATCACTAGATAAGATTAGACAGATATTCGATCAATTGTTTTCTTTGGAACATAATCTGCAAAAGCTACCACAATTTGCTAATGCATAACCCAAACAGGGTGGATCTTCTACTCAGCGCTTTCCAAAATCAAATACAATAAAACCCCCACCTCGATCGGTTCCAATTTGGGAGCTCAAAACATGCTGCCCAAAGTGGACATGTGTAAGTTCAATGGAAGGATCCGATCACCTAGATCAATCAAATGGATAATTTTTTTGATGTACATCAAATCCCATGTGGATAGAAGGTCACAATGGCATCTTTGTATTTAGAACCTGAGCAATTCATTTGGTATCAAAAGTTGTGTGCTCAAAAGAAAAAGACACAATGTTACCTGGTCAATTTGTACTAAGGAATTTTAGATGCACTGCCGCAACAATGTGACGAAGAATTATTTCATCTAGTTAACCAAATTGCGCCAAATAGAATCAATCAGGGATTATAATCAGAAATTACAAAAACTATCCTTGTGTGTGGAGACAATCACATATGAGAACTTGAATGCCCTATTTCTTAGGGGACTCAAGGATCACATCCAACATGAGGTACACATGTTTAATCCGCTTACTATATTTGGATTCTATTATCATAACCTGTGGGGTAGAGGAAAAAGCATTGGCCCATAGTAGCATAAATCGCCAATAAAGCGTGATTAAACTTGAAATGTGCCCAAAAACACTTAATTTGACCCTTAAAATCACAATTTTGCCCAATCAATGGTCAGTGTTAGATTAAATGTGCAAAATCATTAAACAATGCATAGAAATCATGAAAAAATGCGATTTTTTTAAAAGCGTAATTTAATCACGATTTAAACCTAGTTTTTGCTAAAATCCATGATTTTTTGGATATAAATAGCAAAACAATTTTATTTTTCTGTCATTTTCACTTGCTTTTCACATATTTTCGACATTCATGAGAAGATTTTCAAAAAAAAGTCGAGGGATAACACAAGTTAAGCAGGAAGTTTGAGATTTTCAAGAGAAAACCAAGTTAGGGTTTTTTTTTTAGATTTAAAATGTCATCATTCATTTAAAAATTTAAATTTAAATGTTTTTTTAATAAATTTTAATATACTTATTATATATTTAAAAACCCTAACCCTAATAAGGTTAGAGTTAGGGTTATGTTTATATTTTTTTTAATTTAAACCCACTCAAAAATTTATAAAATATAAACCTAACCCTAATCCTAATATTAGGGTTACGATTAAAGCTTTTTTAATATTAAATATGTTCAAATTTAATATAAACTTTAACAAACCTAACCTAACCCTAACCCTAACCCTATCAGGTTTAGTTTAGGGGTTTTTTTTAATATTAAATATATTCAAATTCAATATTAACTTTAAAGTTTACAAAACATAACCTAACCCTAACTCTAACCCTACTAGGTTTAGGGTTAGGGTCTTTTTAATTAAATATGTTCAAATTTAATATAAACTTTAAAAAACATAGCTATTAGGGTTAAGGTTAAGATTTTTTCTAATATTAAATATTTATAATGAACAGCAACATTTCAAATTTTAAAAAGTCGAACATATTAAATATCTGTAATGAACAACATTTCAAATTTAAAAAATCTAATAGGGTTAGGGTTAGGGTTATTTTTTAGAATTTGAAATGTTGTTGAACTTGAACACATTTAATATTTTTAATTGTAAAATAAAATTATAACTTAAAAAAAAAACTAGCCAAAATTTTGCGCCAAATTTTTAATTTTTTACTCAAAATAATTATTTTTTTATATTAGTTTATCATGTATGTACTAACAATTGCAAGAACACAAAACACTACTTGAAAAAAAAATATATATCTCTAAAACATCATCTTTTTAATTCTTCTTCTCTTTTTGTTCTTTCAAGATTTGTCATTCAATTTTAAATCCGAGGCAAATGGGTTGCAATGTTAGATGGGCAACTGTGCCTACAAGCTCTAAATTACCCCATGTAAGCAAGTATTTCATTAGACAAACCCGAGACATTTCACATGTTATCTCTCTGTGTCACTTTACTCTCACGTATCACCTTGCTCTCACGTACATCTCTCTTCCACATACTATCACTCTTTCATATACCTTCGGATATAAAAAAAGGTTTGGTATATCGAAAGACATGGTATATCGATAGCATTGCTCTTTTGTACCATTACTCTTCCACGATCCTTAGGGTATATAGAAAGGAGCATGGTATATTGAACAATTTGGCTATTGAAAATTTAAGTATATCAAAAGACAAGAATGATAAGTTGAATTGATAAGGATTTCTTCTGGGAGTGATAAGAGAAAACCGAACACCTTCAAAACATTTCAACACCTAAACAAAAAAAATTATGCACACTGCAAGCTTGATCGTGCCACGTTAGAAAGATTTTACATGTAACTATGGCATGTTAATGAAGGCACAACCGAGATCAAATGCAACTTTTGTGAACATGTATGCAATGGAAACATATACCGTTTGAACTGGCATTTGATGAGACAAGGAGGACATGAAGTTTCAGCTTGCATTAATGCATGTCTTATAAATGTCACCAATCAAGCTATAGCAACATTGCAGACATATATAAGATCGAAGGCCAAAAAGGCAAAGGACAGATAAAGAAGTGGGATCTAACTCTTTGGTTGCAAGAGGTGATTTATTTGATGACACACCAGTGTCGTCAACAGAACATAAAAAGGAAAAGAAGAGGTCTCAATTGACCCTTGGATTAGTACATGGTTAGCCAAACACATGCAAAACAAACATTCATGCCTTCTTTAGCCCTCGCACTACACATGGAGAACAAACCATGCAAGAGAGTAAATGATGGGAAAAACATTCACGAGCACGCAAAAAAGGCCATCTCCAGCTTTTAGTACTATTTTAACTTGTCATTTAATGTGATCAGATCCCCATACTGGCAAAGTGTAATGGATGCAATTGCAGTTTCATGTCATGGGTTCACAACCCCATCATACGAGGCTTTACGAACTGATTTGCTGAAAGATGTCATCCCTAATGTGAGCAATGTTCATGCAAAACATCGTAAGCAATGGGCACAATCAGGATGCACTATCATGACAAATAGATGGATTGATAGGAGCCGCACAGTAGTCAACTTCCTCGTCATGTGACATTGGCATAATTTTTCTTGAGAGTATCAATGCATCTGATATGATAAAATGGAGCGAGACACTCATTCATCTATTTGATGAAGTTTTGATTGAGGTGGAGCCACAAAATGTGGTCTAATTCATTATAGATAATGGTGTTGCTTGAATGGTCATTGGGAGGCTTCTGATGAACAAATATGGAACTATGTTTTGGACTCCACATGCCACACATTCTTTTGATTTTACCTTGGAGGACAGACAAAAATTCATGGGTGAAAGAGGTTTTGCGAAAGGCCCGCACAATCACCAAGTTCATATACAATCACACAAAGGTGCTCAATATGATACACATTCACAGACGAGAAGAAACTTATTCAGTCGAGGGTGACAAGGTTTGCAACTCACTTCCTTGCCTTGCAGGCTCTTTGCCAACAACAAATGAATTTGAAATGAATATCCATTTCAACCAAGTGTGTGTAAACTTCTTTTGCAAAACAGAATGATCGCTGACTATATTTTCTCACCATCTTTTTGAGAAGAGGTAGAGCAAATTGTGTTATTCAATGAGCCTCCAGTTCAAGTTTTGAAACTCGTCAATGGAGATAAATTGCCCATGGGCTACTTGTACAAAGCAATGGATAGGACCAAAAAAGTTATTAAGAGTAAATTGAAAAATAACAAGACCAAGTACATGCCATTATGGGAGATAGTTGATAACAGATAAGAGATAGTTGATAACAGATAAAATCGACAAATGCATTCTCCCCTCCATGCACTTGAATACTTTTTGAATTCAATGTTGTTCTTTGGCGTCTCATTTCGAGACGATGCAGACTTCTCAAAGGGCCTATTTAAGTGCATGGAGGGAATGATTCATGTTTAGGAGAAGTTTGAGGCAATTAAAGGAGAGTTGTCGATGTACAAGCAGGTAAGGAGTTTTTTCTCTAGTAAGGCAGCGATCATAAGAAGGAAGCCCTGCAAACCAAGTGGACAATTTTTCTACATATGTATGGTGGAAGTGTTAAATTTTAGCTGAATTGTACATGTCACAATGTTGATAAAAAATATTTTTGCAGCTCAATGGTGGGATTTCTTTGGCAAAGAAACCAAACACTTTTGAAGGACGGCAATGCGCATTTTGACCTAGCGATGCAGTTCATCCACTTGCGAGTATAGTTGGAGTGGTTCAAACATATACATTTCAAAAATGCAATCAACTTACTCAAGAATGAATGAATGATTTGGCGTTTGTTCACCACAATCTTGCCTAAAGATGAACAAAACTCAAGGTTAAAAAATATTGCATTTTTAATACTCAATTCATATGAAAAGTTGATTTATATTTTTGTAAAGTATTATAACATATGCATTCTCTTTGATAATGTTACGTACCGTTGAGAACAATCAATGGATTGACCTTGACGAGGTTGATCCAGAATCTAAATGACTCGAAAATAATGAGCCTATATATGACAATTTTGACTTCAACATCATGGAGGACGCTGCGTATGACACTAAGGTTGTCTCCCATCTGAGGAGAGGTTCTGATTGTGGAGCTTCAACATCTAGACCTATTGATCCGTAATCTACCTTGTTGTCATTAGCTCCCTCCCTTTTTTTGTTCCTTTGTAAACGGCAATAGTATGCATTTTGAAATGCAAATGTAATGAAATTTGAGTAGTATGAAAATTTATAAAAAAAAATAATTGACTGATTTTGATGGCATACAATCTCATTTATCTTCTTTTCATAATCTATATCTAATCTTTATGCAACGAAAATCCTAATATGTATCTCTATGCAATGGAAATGCCTTTAAAGTTTTAAAAAAACAATTTTTTCTCTGTTTTCCACATTTTTTTCAATAGTTTTAAGTTTTTCTGATTTTTTCTCAATTAATCGTATTTTTTTTAAAAACGCTTACACTTTTGACAAAACGATTTTTTCTCCAAACAATTTATGCTTACTATGAGACAAATATCTAAAGTGATTTGTTATCGTTGGTTAGATACCTAACATCTAGTGGTGATGTATAAAATACAATGAAGATAGTTGATTCTTGACTCCATATTTTTCCGTACGTAATTGAATACACCTATTCTATGTCTCTTCCTAATTGATGTCTCTTTTACCATTTTTTAATGCATGCATCCGATAGCTAATGCTCAAAAGAAATGGAAAACAAATCCATACAAGATTAGTACTTAGTAATTCCTCAATGGAATACCAGATTGAAAGCAGAGGACCGTGAACAACCCTGATTTCTTAAAGAAACGGGGCCCCCTCTAAAAGACCGTATCTTTCATAGCTGTGGATGAGAATGTAATGTCCCCTTTTTGGAAAATAAAGTAAAATTATTGCTAAAATATAAAATATTTTTAAATACTTAAAAATAAAGACAATTAATAGAAAAATCACTTTATGTTATAAATTTCATTTAAGTCGAGGCCTTCTGAGGGTCATGGACAAATAAGGTCTAAAATGAAATTATAAAGATGTTCCTTTTAATATTTTAAATTAACTCTTCCCTCCAAATTGGGTGCTACACTTAGAGGAGGCTTTTTAAAGAGAATGAGGGCTCATTTGAAAATATGTTAATTTTGATCATTATTTTTCATGCTTAAAGATTTTGTTGAACCTGTCTATTCAATAGGAGTAGGCACTGTAACCCACAATTTGTTACTGATTATACAACAAAAGGTGTCTTTTGACACCACTTTTGCGAAAGGAAAGCTTGTTTATGCCCTAAAGAGTCGAGTGAATTGCTTTGGAGGTTTTGTATGCATGATTTTAAGGGTTTTGTGGTCTTTTACTTGCATCTTGGCTTTGTTAATTTATTGTGCCAATTTTGCAAGTGGAGCAAACCACTTGAAGAGTTGGACGCTAGATTTTGAAGGCACCAATTGGTTCAAAATTCATAAATTTATTTATCTGAAGTTATTTGATATTTTTTTGATTTATTGGTGTGAAGTTTGGATGGATTTGTGAAGGGTTTTGAAGGAAAAAATTAAATAATAAAATTCAAAATTATTATTTAATTATTTTACAAAAAAATAGGGTTTTCAGAGCTTCAGAGCAATTTTCGGTGACCTTCCCATGAAAGAAAAATTTTGATTTATATTTCATTGGAAAGTCTATATTTTTAGCTTTGTTTTGAACTATCACTTGATTAGAAATTCCAAGTATTTTCGGAGTTATTGATTTATGAAGTTTTAGCTGTATTTTAGGCATAAAAATCACAATTTTTAGAATTTTGAAAAAATAATTGGATATTCTTTTTCTCCATATTTTTGTGAATCTACAATAATATTTTCATAATTTTTTAGTGGAAGTGATAGATCTACAATTGGTGAAGACTTTTTATCCTTCAAACAACAGCAAAAAATTGACACTTAAAGCTAATTGTTTCTTCATCATTTTGTGGCATAAGGAGAGAGAGGTATTTGTCTAAGGGATTTAAATCTGAAATTTATTATTTATTTTCAAATTATTTTATTTGCAGAAAATACCCTACGAAACCCTCATTCTTGGCATCTAAGGTTTATGAAATTAAATAAGGGTTTTGAAAATTAGATTCTCAATTTACAGCGTGCTGATTTTCATTTCAAATTTTGGGGAAAAGCCCTTATTTGCTAATTTGTCCCATTTGGAGACATTACAATGCTATCAGAGCACCAATTTTGTCCACTTGTGAGGTTTGGTTGCACGCAGATAAAAAGATTTGGTGATATTATGAAAAAAATGGAAGAAGAAAGGCTCTACAATACAGGTAGAAGGCTAGGAGACCTATGCCAACTAGTGGAGAATGTAATCAGCGCCTTGGAAGAAATAGAAAATAAGTTATCCAAGGTAAATCAATCACAATATGAGTCCATGAAGTGGACGGTACAGCCCTCAAGGACTTACTTGGTTCAACATGAACTCTTAAAAGACACAGATGAAGAGGTAAGGCTATTGGTTACTAATTGCATTTGTAAAATATTGAAACTAACAATTCAAAAGATTCCCTACAGTGATGAAATCCTGAAGGAGATACTCTCATTGATGGTGGAAAGCTTCCAAGGTCTCATTGGGGACAAAGGACATTCATGGGCTAGAAGGGTCAACATCTTGAAAACCATGACTTCACTCAGGTTACATAATTTGAAATTTTATTTAGTATGTGATGAACTTATTGTTCTAATGTTTCAACATTTTCTTTCTATTGCTTGTAAGAATCCTTCCAAGAATATTATAATGGATATGCAAGAGATGATGACTATGATAGTCAATGAAGGTGAAAATATTTCCAAAACACTATGGGCTATTGTGTTGACAGGTTTGAAGGTGGAAAAAAATAAATTTCCTATTGCACATCAACTATTTAAGAATGTTGTAAATAATTGTGAAGAGAGCTTAAGGCCTTATGAGGTAAAGGAGCAAGAAGAAAAAGAAAAATCAGAAATTTGTGGGCAGCCATCATATGAATGTGTGGAACCTCAAAAACATGAATTTTTGGAGCAGCAAAGAGAGCTGCAAGTTGATGATAAAAAAGAGGGAAAAATCGATGTGCAAGGATACAAGGATGAGCAAGGTGAAAATATTTCATTAATTGACAATGTTTCCTTATCTTCTAATGATTGCATGCATGTTAGTAATGTGACAGAAAAAGGAATCATGGAATCTACACATCAAAGGGAAGAAAATTCAGATTTACAAGTTGAGAAAGAGATTTTGGTGGATGAAACACCAATTTCATATGAGGATAGTGATATGCAACTGGCTGTATTTTTCGGAACAGCGGTACATGAGGAGCAAATCAATGATGTTTATGATGCTAGCAAGAGTTATGAAGGTACTCCATACATGTGCACACAAGGTATAGATGAAAGTGCAGCAAAAGGAAAATCTCTTAAGGTAAACAAAGGGTCTAAGAGTGAAGATTTTGCACCATCTTTCGAATTTTTATTGGTTTATTTTCAGTTTGTTACGACAGCCACTAAGGGTAAGCAATTTGACTATCTTCATAACAAGGATTTGTTGTACCATCATCATACTTTGTTCTTGCATTGTTATGATCATAGTTGGAATACTCGCCTAAAACTCGCGAGTTTTTTTCCGAAACGAGTTTTTCATGCTAGAACTCGCAGCCAAAAACTCGTCAAAAAACTCGCGAAAACTCGCCGAAACTCGTTAAAAACTTGCACGATCTAGGTATGAAACCCGTGACGGCAAAAAAGGCATTTCATTTTGTTTTTTCATCTGTTCTTCACTCTTGCTTGACCAAAAACCCACTCCAAACCATTTTGCACCAGTTTTCAGTGATTTTGCATCGAGGAGACGAGATTTGAAGGAGATTTTCATCGAATTTCGAAGGCAAATTGGATTTCCAAGTAAGTTTTCTGATTTTTCTTGTTTCTTTTAATTTCTTCTTCATTTTTGTTGATTCTATGTTTAAAAAACATCATGAATGTACTGTAAAAAATATTTAAATACATTTATATTGTTGAAAAGAAGATTTAGATTCATCAAAACAAACAAAAATGACACATTTCTAATTTTTTTACATATTTTGCTGATTTTTTCATTTTTTTGAAATTTTCTTCAAACCCTAGTTATTTTTTTAATTTTGAATCCTCTTTTTTGTTGAAAACATGTTTACAATCTTATATTAGCTTAATTTTTTACTAGTTTAAAATAATTTTCTGATTTTTACATTTTTTTTAAAACCTAGTTTATTATTTTTCTTTTTTAAATCCATTTTTTTTGATGAAAATGTTTAGAATCTTAGATTAGTTTAGAGTTTTACTAATTTAAAATAATCTATTTTGATTTAATCTAATTTAACTTGTTTTTAAATTTTCTATCAAAAAACTAACAAGTTGCGCTTTCACTTTGTCATTATGTGTAGGTTAATTGATAACGGCTTTTGAATCCGTTTCTACCTCAGGCTCAGCCCCATCCATCCCTGGAGGATTTGTAGGCACTCATCCAGCAAGAGCTAGAGATCCTACTTGAAAATATGCATATGAAAGACCAGAACATAATTCAGTCTATTGCATTAGATGTCAAAATGTATACCATGGAGGTATCAATCGTTTCAAATACCACCTTGCTGGTATCCCTCAACATGATGCTAAGGGTTGCATAAACACCAACGAGAAAATAAAAAGACAAATGTATGCCATACTTATAGCTACAGAAGAAAAAAAGGTGCAAAGAGCGAAGGCAAAAGTGGCAATGCAAGCAGTCATAGCTTCTTCTCAAAGTGCTCTAGTCACCCTTGAGTTAGATGATGTAGCAAGCATAGTGGGCTCTCTGCGTGGTCCACGTGTGCAAAAGCAACCGTTGAAACCCACCACCACCTCAATCCCTTCATCTACCTCTAGTAGAGCACCAGGGTCAGCACCTGCAGGTTCATGCATACATGATTTTTTTGTCCCTAAAAACACACGTAGTGCACAACCTTCGTTAAAGGCAATTGGGTGGAATAGGTAGGTGCATGAGTAGACAGACGTTGCTTGTGCAGATTTTTGGTACTTCAAAAACATCCCTTTCAATGTGGCAAGCTCACCTTAGTGGAAGGTGAGCACAATTTGGTGACCGCATTGACAGTTGCAGGGAAAGGCTACAAAGCACCTTCTCGCAAATATTTGAATGGGAGGTTAGTTTATGTTCTTTAATTTATGTTTTTTAAGTTTAATTTATGATTAATTTAAGCTATTTTTTTGTTTACAAATTAAAATTATGTACTTAGTTTCACTTTGTACTTAGGTTGCTTACTAGTGCAACTAAAAGGGCAAGGGCAGCGATAGAAGAACAAAAAGAAGAATGGCAAAAATATCACTGCACTATTCTTTCTGATGGGTGGACGGATGGTAAAAATCATACCATCAGTAATTTTTTGGTTTATTGCAAAGATGAGATGTTCTTGAAATCCGTGGATGCCTCCAACATAGTAAAAAAATGCAAAAAAATTGGTTAAAATGTTGGAGCAAGTGTGCATGGAGGTTGGGATTGAAAATGTGGTGAAAATCATAACTGATAATACAACAGCATATGTGGTAGCAGGAAGAATCCTTCAAGCTAAACACCACACAGTTTTTTGGACACCATGTGTTGCCCATGTCCTTGAACTTCTTTTGGAGGACAGGCAAATTAGATTAGGTCACACCGATTGAAGAGAATGGGAGGAGGATCACTAAATTTATCTACAATCACCCTTGGGTTCTTCACTTGATGAAGGAGCACACCCAAGGGAGAGAATTGATGAGATCTGGTGTGACAAGGTTTGCAACGGTTTTCTTAACGTTGCAAAGCATTCTTGGTGTATTGACAGCTTTGAAACAAATGTTTGTGAGTCAAGCATAGCTAGACTCAATTTATTAGAAGCCAGAAGGAGATAGAATTTCAAGCATTCTCTTCGACGTCTTCTTCGCACAAAGTGCTACAGAGATTGTGAAGGTAACTTCAAAATTTTGAATCTAAATTCAAATTGAATATTTTTTTTAATGTCTTTCATTGTAAATTTGTAAATTGTAACTCTAATTTTTTTTGCATTTTTAAATTTATATTTTAAGTGTCGGAGCCCTTGGTTAGAGTTCTCCGCTTAGTGAATGGGAATAAAACTCCAATGGGGTATCTTTATGAGGCCGTGGATAGGGCCAAGGAAGCCATTAGAAATTATTATAAAGGGAACCACCTCAAGTTTGATCATATTTGGGAGATTATTGACAGGGGGTGGAACCATCAACTCCACCAACCCATCCATGCAGCAGGGTACTTCTTGAACCCCGTTTCTTTCATTCAGGGACCTATGTAGATCCTATTGGAGAGGTTATGGAGGGCCTCACTACTTGCATTCAGAGGATGACATCCACGACTAAGGAAGCAGACCTCATTGTTAACGAATTGCAAAGTTATAGGGAAAAAATGGGTGCACTCTTCTCTTCAGACCTGGCAAATAGAGCAATAACAAATCAACCACCAAGTATAAAATTTGAAATTTACAAGTTACAAAAATTGATAATTACAAGTTACAACTTTTTTTTTTTGTAGATGTTTGGCAGACAAATTGGAGTGGAAAAACTCCAAATCTTCAAAAATTTGCCCTTCATGTCTTATGTCAGCATATTGTAGTTCGTCCAATCATGAACGCAATTGGAGTTTGTTTGAGGCCATCCACACAAAGAACAAACTAGCTCAAAAACGCCTCAATGACTTTGTCTATGTGCAATATAATCTTCAAGGTAGAGGAAATATCAGATGATCCAATTGATTTGGATGAGATAGATCCATACAGTGATTGGACAAGGTGGGGAGAGCAGCCTCCATTATTTTCTGAAGATAACATTTATGATTTAGAGTGACAGACAATGGAGGAGGGGGTGGATTTGCATTCTCATTGGATGACCTTGAGGATGACACTGAGGAGAAGTCATTCCATGTGCCACCACTAGCAGTTGCAGTAGGATCTACATCCAAGATGGAGGTAGAGAATCCACGGGCACAACAGGAGCAGAGTCCTACGACTAGACCCTCTCGGTCCCCTACTGAGATCTAGACATGGGAAGAGGAAGATGTGAATTTGTAAAAACTAAAATATATTAATGTTTATGTAGTATTTACTTTCAATTTTACAAAAACAATTTGCTATTTTCATTTTGTTTCAGACTATCATATCAGTGCATTGAGCATTCTACATGAGGATGCCATTTTGTATCTAATTTTCTTTCAAATCAATCAAATACAGCTTGTTTTTTCTATGCACTCATTTATTGACTCATTGGATGCATCTTATCTTTGAATTTTGGAAAAAAAATGCGTTTTTAGTGAAGTTTAAGCAATTTTTTAAGTTGTCAAGTTTTTTGCCAAGTTTTTTCCGAACCGAGTTTTCCGAGCTTGCCAAGTACTTGCACATGGCGAGTTTTCCAACTATGGTTTTAATCATCATGAGTATTATGCTAACAAAAGAGATTATGAGGATATGTTGCATGGTTTGAATGACACAAAGGTTCATTTATCTTCATCAATCAATATGATAGAGGGATATTTGAGGAGTATAAGGAAAAAGGATGAAAGGAACAATGATAGGGTTGTTATGAGACATCATGAACAGCCATGTGCTTGCAAAAAAATGGATGTTACAACACAAATGGTAAGTTTATATAGTTCTGATTTTTGTCATACTGATATTGAGAGAGATGAGATAAGAATCAATTGCCAGAGGGAAAAGCTGCAAAAAGTGGTAAGAAATCTGATTTTTTTTAGTTCAAATTTTCTAAGTTAACAAAGCATCTCCAACCACATAAAAGAGGAAAATTTTGGCACTTTCAAGGCACGCTACAGCCCATGTTGGGGTAAAATTGTACCAAGGTGCATTCTGAAAATTGTCACCCAAGAAAAATTGAATTAGCATGACAGGTACAATAGTGTATAAAAAGGGATAAAACTCAATATTGGTGGGATTTGTTTGATGATGCATACACATGTGAGGAAGCTAACAAAGGGCAGCCAAAAAGAGGACATTCATTTTACATAAAGGGATTCCTACCAATGAGTTTTGGTGATCGTGTTATACATTTGCAATGTATGTTTTCCAATTTGGTTACCCTTGTTTTCTTTCTACAAATAGGAATATATTTACAAAATAAAAAAGGATTGATGTGGTATAAAGGTCCTACCACACCTTGGAATGCACACTATAGGAGCACACATCCTCTAGTGTTTTTCCATGAAATGAATTTAATTATGGGCGGCCTTGCTAGGCATAATAATTTGATTCAGTTTTGCAATTCTAATCTTCATCATATAGGGCATAAGTCCATAATGGTTTGGTGAAAAAAACATGAGGTAGATCCTATTGCTTGTGTATGCTATGAAGATTTTCAATTTGCAAACAAAAAGAAGAATGTTGAACTCATTAATTTCATATTGGGATGTGAACAAAGCAAATTTGATATCGCTGCCCCTAATTTGGAAATTCAATTTGGTATGGTTGGCACGTGTGCAAATGTCAAAAACTACGAGGGAAAGAATTCAATGCAAATTCTTTCAAGGTATGAAGCTGATGTATTTTTGTTTAATATCATGATTGACACAATAACTACTGCCCAAAAAAACAGGGATTGACATGGAAGGGATCACTTTTTATGTAATGGTGACATATATGGCCAAAAATAAAGAATTTTCAGCCCTCTTATTGTGGTCACAAAAAGGTTTTTCAAGGATTTTTTATCATAACAGCTGTTGCAAATTAATTAGAGTTGTTGATTGCAAAGGGGACAGCCCTCTTATCACACTTCTATTTCAGCCATTAAGGGTCACCCAACCACAAGGGAAAAGGAATTACAATTTGATAGTAAAGGGAATTTGTTTTTATTGTTCCAAATAGGTTTGCAATCATTTCCAAGCCATTTTTAGGAACAATGAAACAAGATTACAGCAATATACAGGCCAGCATGGTTGAGGTTTGGAAACTTCTTCAAAAGAATGAAATTCATAAGATTACAAGCAAGAGAAGAGAATCTCATGTCATGTCAACAAGGCATGAAGATGAAATCACAAAAGTGTTGTTAAACACTATACTTTTTTCTAACATGTTTGTCCCATGTGTAAGTATGGAAAGATCAAGAACAAGAAAGAAGGTTGCAAAAATTTTGGATCAGCGAAAGAACATCAAAGGCATGAGTTTGTGTTGGCAAGAGATATCATATTTAACCAGCCCCAGATCAAGGCTTTGGGGTCACTACATCATGTTTTCTCTCTTGGACATGGTTCTTGGGCATATGAGCTTGAATTTGCTTGAGAGCAAGCAAATTTGAGAAGGGAAGATTGTAATGTCCCCTTTTTGGAAGATAAAGTAATATTATTGATAAAATATAAAGTATTTTTAAATACTTACAAATAAAGACAATTAATTAAAAAATCACTTTATGTTATAAATTTCACTTAAGTTGGGGCCTTTTAAGGATCAGGGCAAGTAAGGCCTATAGTGAAATTATAAGAATGTTCCTTTTAATATTTTAAATTAACTCTTCTCTCCAAATTGAGTGCTACACTTGGAGGAGGCTTTTTAAAGAGGATGAAGGCTCATTTGAAGATATGCTATTTTTGATAATTATTTTTCATGCTTGAAGATTTTTTTGAACCTGCATGTTCAATAGGAGTAGGCACTGTAACGTACAATTTGTTGTTGACTATACAACAAAAGGTGTCTTTTGACACCACCTTTGTGAAAGGCAAGCTTGTTTATGCCCTAAAGAGGGGCGAATTGCTTTGAAAGTTTTGTATGCATGATTTTGAGGGTTTTGTGGTCGTTTACTTGCATCTTGGCTTTGCTAATTTATTGTGCTAATTTTGCAAGTGGAGTGAACCACTTGAGGAGTTGGACGCCGGGTTTAAAGGCTCCAATTGATCAAAAATTCATAGATTAATTTATTTGAATTTATTTAAAAAAATTCTGATTTATTGGTGTGAAGTTTGAATGGATTTGTCAAGGGTTTTGAAGGAGAAAATTAAATAATAATTTTCAAAATTATTATTTAATTATTTTATAGGAAACTAAGCTTTTCAGATCTTTGGAGTAATTTTCGGTGACCTTCCCATGGAAGGAAAATTCTAATTTATATTGCATTGGAAAGTCTATATTTTAAGCTTTGTTTTGAGCTATCACTTGATTAGAAATTCCAAGTATTTTCGGAGTTATGGACTTATGAAGTTTCAGCTGTATTTTGGGCATAAATATCACAATTTTCAGAATTTCGAAAAAATAATTGGATACTCCTTTTCTCCATATTTTGTGCATCTACAATAATATTTTCATAATTTTTGAATGGTTGAAAGTGATAGATCTACAATTGTGAAGACCTTTTATCCTCCAAACAACAGCAGAAAATTGGCGATTAAAGCTGATTTTTTCATCATTTTGTGGCATAAAGAGAGAGAAAGGTATTTGTCTACGGGATTTAAATTCGAAATTTATTATTTATTTTCATATTATTTTATTGGCAAAAAATTTCCTACGAAACCCTCATTCTTGGCATCTAGGGTTTTTGAAATTAAATAAGGGTTTTGAAAATTACATTTTCAATTTAGGTGTTGCTGATTTTCATTTCAAATTTAGGGATTTTGGGGAAAAACCCTTATTTGCTAATTTGCCCCACTTGGGAACATTACAGAGAAGATGGCTATAAAGAAACCTTTAGGCATCATCAGGATACTTATGGATCCTAAGGGTCTTCACTTTCCTTAGAACCAGGGTCTCAAGGCTTTGGGTCCTGAATATGCCCCCATGAAACAGCATATGAGGCCTTTCACTTTGAGCATCCATAGTCTTTGTTCAGCGTCTTCAAGGGAGAAATATAATTTGGAAGGGTATTCCATTTAAAAGTAGCAACCACTCACCTACTTTTGGGTTCGATAAATGATTTTCGAGCATGTCAATGCTGGTATTTTAACAGATCATCTTGAGATACTTGGCTTCATTCTTGCAAGCTTGTAGGCTACGTTGCCAATACGGATGCGGGTATGAGAATCGGATATGGGGATTTGGGGATATATTTTTGGATACGGCCGTACAAAAATATATATAAAAAATTAAAAATATAAAAATATAGCCATGTAAGCGAAATTAACCACATAATATGCATAGAGGAAACAAAATAAGTTAAATAACCACAAAATATACTCATAACTCGATATGTGTTGCTAAAGTACACAATAAATGTTCAAGTCATAAAGCTACACCAAAGGGGTCACTTAAGTGACACCCTCATTTAGAAAAGTAACTCAACATAAAAGCATAAGGTGCACAACTTAATAAAGTTCAAGTCGACTTAAAAACACTTTAAAAGTTACTTAGTTTTAAAACACTTTTCCCTCCAAAAGTGGAGCAAAAACTCTCGACCATTAGATTAGGTTCTATCATGACCATTAGATTAGGTTCTATCACGACCATTAGATTGGGTAAACCCTAAAAGTTACCCTAATCCATAAAGGATACTTCACAAAAGTCAATCTAAGCTTTGGAGGCTCATTTGCAGTATGAACAAGGTTGGGAGAAGGAGAGTGAGAGAGCGGAAAGGCTTGTTCGTGCCTTTTCCCTCCTCCCCCAAACTCCAACAAAGCCTCCAATAGGTGGTTTTAATGTAGACTTAAATGTTTTTTTTATTTTTTTTACGATTTCACTGCATATCCAGACGTACCTGAAGGGGCAGGGACATACCCTGCCCGTTTCCCCCTTGTATCCCCCCCATACTGTACCCAGACACGTATCATACCATACCCAAGGGTCTGCAAGGGCATATCCGGTACGTAGCTTGGAGATTATCAAGCTGATCTCATTTTTATTTTTCCTGCGGTGTTTTAGGGAGAGGGAGGTAGAGGTTACTGTTCCAAGGTAGGAAGCATCACAAAAGAAACAATTAGACATAACTGCAATAAATGCAAAAATTAAAATTTTCATCATAACCCATCCAGTGCATTAACCTTAATCCACTGGAAACAATTAGACATAACTGCTATAAATGTACTAATGGCGTTCAGCCTACCTGGTAAAAGCTAACTGAGCCTCCACCAAATATACGGTTATATCTCTCAATGTTTTGAAGGACAGAATCCACCTCTGGTTCATTACGTCGTTGAGCTGCAGACTCGCATGGTATCAAGAGATTTATTGGCCTCCGACAAATTGGGCATTTGCAGGGCTGAATTGCTGAACTGTGATGCCACACACGGAGTATGCAGTCCCCTGAAACAGTGGAATGCCATAAACAAATTAATCGTGTGCTTGTGTACAGTATTTATTTATAAATATAGATATTAACATCTATTTAAACACACAGATTATTTATGAAGACCAAAACAATTATCACCCATTTCCTGAAGAAAGCATAAATCACCATAAAATCAATTATCTAGCTGACTTCAGAAAAATAAAGATCAGTTTATCCACTTTAGGTATCCCCATAGAAGAAAAGTACAAAGAACATCAGAAGCACAAATCTGCAAGATCCTGCATAACTACACGTTATGGACAGAATAAATAAATAAATTTCCAACACAGGAGGATCTGGTATCTACTCTGCCTTCTACAGATTTAGAAATGTAATCTACGACAGTCCTTTTCTAGCACACTTTCATGATTTCTATTTTATTTGCTAGGGCTCTGTATGTATATTTAAATTTGTCAAGGTTCCTGCTACTCAACATGCAAGCTTGATCACTGCAAGTACATGCAGTGACCAAGACCACGGGCTCCCCTAAACAAAAACTATTGAATCAATTGCTACTTGAAAATATTAAATAACAGTGATGGATGGAGCCTAGGCACAAAAACGAAAAATATATTTATTAGAGTAATTGCATGAATAATTGCCTCTGAGGCAAAGAAATTATCAAGAATGAGAACTTTCAGATCGTCTACTAAATACAAAAAAACCCTCTCATAGATTAGAGCATCACAAGAACCAACTAATAAATATAGACGCACCCTAAGATAAAGGAAGTGAAAGTCAAACATATACAGCGGACATTCATGAACCAAAAACCTGAAGTCGTGTCAATTCTCAGAGATAAAGAGAGTAAATATTTCATGCAATAACTAAAATTCTACCAAAGAAACGGATAAATGAAGACTTCAAAAAGATGGTCGACCAGAGTTAAAAAGCATCATGACTTCAGTAAGTATGTGTATAAAATGTAAAGTATATATTATTTATAAGAAAATACTAAACCAAACCATATAAAATGGAATCCAGAAGACTGCTCCATAGTACTGCAATGGCATGCATATAAAGATGGCAATCGAAACTCCCACAAAATCACTAGTTTGTGCAAACAAGCAGAATAAATCCCGCCAAACAGATTATGGTCATGTTAAGACTCACTAAGCCCAGAGATCCTCCCTCTGCACAAGATGATTTATCGAATTATGTTTTATCTAAACTGTTTCCTTAATTGACCTTATTAGTGATTTGCTGTCTTTGACATCATCTATTATTAATCTTCCGATAAAACTATATACTTGATAGAAACACAAAACAAGCTGTAGAATCTGTGCCATTAAAAGAAGGTTGAGATAATTGTAACAGATTCATTTGAATCTCAAGCACAAATGGGGAAGCCCCTATCTAATAATGATTGTCGCCATTGTCTGGCAGTCATAATGCTACTCACTACTCTTGATTCCTGTGGATATGAGACCACAACTTTGTCGTACTTGTATGAAAGTTGAAACAGATCCAGATTTTGCTATGACATTAATTTTTTAAAGCTGGAAAGTCAATTCCTGATATCTACTTGTAAAATGATATAGTCTACCACCTTTGACACCTATGTGTACCATCAGGTAGAGAGCGCCAAAAGATTGATTTGGGAAGCACACTTCAATCAAGTAGTTAGATATTTTGGAGGATAAATACTTTTACTGGACACATCTCGAAACCAATTTGCAAGATAAATCAAATCTTCTACAACATGTGCCATAGCTAAACATTACCAACATGAAGCAAGGATCTTACACTCCTCTACTAGAGGTGAACAAACCTTGGGAATCAATCTCCAGAGACTTCCTTTCATGTTTCCCCACTACTAAACATGGTCATGAATCCATGATATTGTTTTTGTTGCAGTGGATAGATTTTCAAATATGGCTATCTTGGAGCCATGTCAGAAGACAGTCTCAGTGCTATGGATACTGCAAACCTTTTATTCAGTGTGTTTGTATTCGTTTTGACTTGCCAGCAACCTTAACTTAAGCGTTCAAACTGAAACACCAAATTTCTGAGCACCCTTTGGAAAACCTTTGGTTCATGATTGATAAAAAACTGACCACATCGACAAATTTTCATCCTAGACTCATGACCAAACGAAAGTACTGAATTGAATGATATTACATTTCTTGAGGACCAAAAAATTAAAGCTCCAATGCACATGAGATGAAAATTTTCTTACATTCCAATTTCCTCAATGGGAACTACATATGAATCCTGGAATATTTGGGCTACTATTCTTGATGTTTTAACACATCATTTCATCAGTTTCCCATATGTTATCATGGATTACTGTACAAAGCTATTTACCAATAAGTTTCTTGAGTTACAGCTCTACATATATTGCGTCGTAATTCTGTTTTATTGCCATTGTGTTATGTTTCTGATGTGTTTATGATCTTTCTCTGTTCATCTATGCTCTCTAATTGTTGTTCATAAGCATAGTTTACCTAAGATGCCGGGACAGCAGGACAGTGGGACGTCACGATGGAGTTTCCAAGATGGCAAAAAAATTATAAATTTTGGGGGCGGCAGGAGTACAGCGAGGGGACAGCTATTAAAATAACATATAGACATTAAAAATATTTAAATATACAAATAAACTAAAAAAAATTTTGAAGAAACTAAAATGAGCTGAAATTCATATAATAAATTTAAAGTTAGACAACATGAATAAATTACTAAATAAAATTATTACGAATCGGAAATCATAAATGATAGAGATGTCAGATACATCAACAATAACATGCTAAGTTGAGATGTCAATAAAAATGATCGATCTTATATTTCACATCTATTTGACCATCATACGGGAGTTTTCCTTCTTGCTTGGAGAAGGTGTTCAAAAAATCTTGATATCTTGGGCATACGGTGGAGTTTGGAGACTGTTCTTTTAGTCCCGGAAAGATATTTTTTGAGCCTGTGGTGCAGTTAGATTAAGACCATCTATCACCAATTAGCAGAAAATTTGTGGAGAATGTAATGGAATCTTTAATCAGGTAGGTAGGCATTTTTTCAGATGAATATATTTAAGATATTTGTACTAGTATCAAATATTTAAATAACAAATAAATTTAAAAAATAAAAAGAAATTAAAACACCAACAAAAATTGAAAAGAAAAATGGGGACATTTTGGGGACGTCCCTGAAGTTCAGAGGACGTCCCCCAACAATTTTGGAAAAAGGAAAACATATAGGGGACATTTCCCCTGCATCCCCAAGTCTCCGAAGCGTTTTGGACATCCAGGATGGCAGGAAAATGGGGGGAACACATCCCCATGTAACACTGTTCATAAGTAATAGAATAAACCTCTTCTGCTTTTAACACAATGGGTTTCTCAATTCAGTGTGTTGTCGCGTGGTTCACACAGAACTGTGTCTAAAACAATAATATAGTATATAAAAACTTCTGACTTAATAAATCAGAGTCCAAAGCATTAAAAAAGGATTCAAATTTTCCAGCAGAATAGAAAACTTATAATGTCTCATCATAATGAAATTTTGTTGCCTACCACAAAACCAATGAGCACAGTTTGCTTGACAGGGCAAGCTAAAATTATCATGACAGACTGAACAACAATCATTTTCTGGGGGCGATTCCATTCTCGTGAGAAACCGATCCTGCTCTGCCGAAGTCGCCCGAGATGACCCCATACTATTAGTTGAATGATGCAAGCCTACACCACTCCAGATCCCGTGAAAACATGTTCGGATCCCATTTACTCCCTGACTGCCAAGACTCAGAGAACACTGCCTGAATGAAAACATATAACCATTAATTAGTGCACAGTCAATTATAATCTTCATTCAAGTACATGTGATCTAGGAAGAAACAATTTGCAATGGCCAAGACTAAACTTAAATATGAAAATTATGTTAACATAATATAATAAGCCCAGCAGCAATGCTACTGTATTGAAATGTTGCTTACTCCGAGTGACCGTCTTGAGGACAAAACAGCCAGGTAAATTTCCTAAAAAGGTTAAAACACATGGTTTCTATTTTTCCAATATTTGCAGCACATGCCACTTCCTCTACCTACACTTTAAGGCTCCTCATTCAGGTGCAAATAATTTCTTAAAATTTGTGAACTTCCAGCCATCAAGAAAAATTTAAGAATTTTAGCAGTCATTTGCTAACCAAACGGCAGAAATAACTCACAATAAGCATGCATCTCCAATGTGGTGAAAACTTGTTCAGTTCATCTGTAGGGAAAGCAGCCACCAAAGTCTTTAGGCAAGCAACTTTCTTCGGAGCATATTCAACAAATGAGCATATACTTACTGAATGGGATTGGAAATAAGCATTTGTGTAGAAACCTCCATGATGCCAACATGGATACTATTGATCAATATTGGTGTGAATACTCAATTTAAGTGAAGATTCATATCGTAGGCCATGTGATGCCAACTTTATCATATGAAGAGTGTCCAATGATGGGTAGAAGAGAATGTTGCGGGCAGTTGCGAGTCTGATGTAGCACAAAGAATAGACGAAGAAACATGTGGGGTACCCAATTGATGAAATCCACAAGAATCAATTAGATTATTCATTGATCGTTATTACATATATAAGTTTGATATCTCCTCAAATGATCGAGTCAAACCTTATCACAATCACTCCCTACAAATACTCTTACAAGCCTATCTTCACTCAACTATCCTATTATCTCTCGTAAAGTCTATCTTAAGTGAGTGATAACTCACGTAAACCCACTCATACAAATATATTATCTCGCGCAAATAATAATGAGAGTACTAAATTCCTAAGATTACCCCTCTTAGTACTAACATTAGAACATACGGCTACACACACTAAATGAAGGTAAAGAGGGTACCCATCGACCTCTTATCAACCATTCACACACAAACACATCAACCATTGGCCATGAATGGGAACTTAAATATGAACAGGGACCCACACAATTGTTCATCCTCTATTTCACGTAAACTTAAACTTGTTCTTCATCAAGTACATCAACATGGGAAATTAGAACTCTTATACCCACATACATTTACTGTGCTTCTCACCAATACGACATATAACACACCATTCACAAACAGAAAATGAAGTAAATTGAGGACTAGGTCCTCGTTGTCTCATTTGTAGCCACTGCACAGATCGCTGCCACTCAATCAAGAACAGCAAAGATGATTCCACTGCCACTGAGAATCGTCCTTGACATTAGCCGTTTGGTGCATATTGGCTTGCCACTATTCCATTTGCATCCCTTTTGTTAGCAGCAAACGAGAGTCACCATAAGACCTCCTGACTCCTGCCTCCAACCTCTATTTTGTTGCTGCTTATAATGCATCCATCTACAGTGAAATATTTTGACAACTTGACTTTTTTGTTGTTGTTTATATATATATAGCAACATACGGCTGTATTCAGACACACACTATAATCACTAAAAGACAAATTAGATACCAGTATATAAAATATAATAATGAAAAACTAAGCAATGAACTCTTCTCTAAAGAGCCAACAACTATATACGTTCTCTAAAGAACCAACAACTAAATACGTTAACATGTAGTTTAATTAAAAAAACTTACGAATTGACCTAATCTGTTTATAAACTATAACAAATTTTTTTTTTTCAGTTGACTTTCAACAATAGATACTAAACTATATTTACATGACATACTATTTTATTTTCGAAAAACGATAAACAATGATTTTAAGTTGAAAATTCTACCACTATAGACTAATTTGTTGTCACACCTAATACACTTTAACACCAAACCAAAACAAACCTAAATACATTTTATCTGCTTATAACTCAAACCAACTATATACAATAAACACAAACTAAACATCTTACGACTAAAGCTATAAAGGGATACACAATTTACATATCCAAAGACGATCTTGGTCCAAGATTTCAGTCCATACTTGTCGGTAAAACTGGCAGATACACTGTCAGATACGTTGGCAGATTCAAACACTTATCACTTCATGAGAGTCCACCTTCGACTTAGCTTTCTTCTCAATGAAATCTTGGTGACCTCACATGTGAGTTTAAAGTGTCTAATCTCAGACTTTGCTTATACAAAGCTTGATACATCCAATTCCAAACTGCCTTTGATGCTGATTCCACTTCCTTCACATGAATCTCCAGAAGATTGCAAAGGAGATATGGGCTCTATGCTTGGAAGTAGGATATGTTAGTTGAGTCTAAAAATGGTAGATGTGCATGGATGGATGACGCTGAGCTAAAACAAAACACTTTGAGGGCTAACGATTCCAAATTGAAAATGCACAAGAGTGGATGCATGAAGGAATACAACAGAATGGTAGAGGTGCATGTGGACTGCAGTCACGCTGATCACGGCTTTGACAGTTTGACATGGATAATCTCTGCACGGCAATGTCAGGAATGACTGCAAATAAATACAGTCCGGAGAGACAAAATTGCAGCATATAATGAATATAAGCAAGATGCACACAAACAAATCACTGCCCAGACGTGAAGGTGGCCAGCCTCTTTGAAAAGACTAAGGATGCAAATGCACGATAGAATTCCATCTGGACGGAGTTTCAAATCCCTTATGAACGTTGTGGGTGCACCTGGATGCCACACAATAGAACTACCACAATGAAATTTGCTTGTTGTCAATGCTCTTTTGGAAGACAAAAGAGTTGTATGCAGAACACAAGAGTAGGCTCCAGGAAACAAGAAGCCACGATGTCTTCTGCTTTTCCAGGTGCAGCTTTAGCACCTCACACCTTTCCTAATACAGCCTGTGTCCTGCTTAATCTAAAACAATATAAATCAAACTATGCTTATTAACTCTTCACATAGAATGAACTCTGCAATTAGAGGGGCAACAAAGAAGTATGTCGTGATCAGACATATGATAATTCATCAAAGATCTAAATTTTGGCAGGAGGAGCTTTATATTTAGCCATAGGTGGAGCTCCTATATTTTAGCAACAAATGTGGGAAAAAATTAAAAGAGGTTAAATAATGAGATAAACATGATATAATTAATCCTTGATGAGTTTTAGCTATTGGCCTACCTAGAACCTCCTAACTAAGATCCATTTTAGCCCCTTGGATTTTCCTCCAAATTATAAATACGGTCAATGGGTTGTCTTATTGATATCATTATTCTCTGCTCTCATGCCACCTTTTGAAGAGTCTCTTGAGTTTTTCTTCTCTTCTTTGGCTCACTTGGTGTTCAACCTTTTGGAAAACCAGGCAAAATAAGAGCAAAGGTCTTCTTGTAAGTTTAGTCCAAATCCATTGCATCTATTTTTAGAGCATTGCTATTATTGAAATTTGAGGCCTTGAGAGGAAAGGAGACAAAAGGAAGGAGCTCATACTCTCCATTATTGTGTTGAGATTCTTGTTATACTTGTGGGTATAACTGCCCTAAACAGTGATTGGAGGCTATGAACATGTTGTGCATAGAGGATTAGTAGTCTGCTTGTGCATAATTTCTTGTTCTTTTCTGATTCTAGTGAATAGCCAGACAGGTGAAGGCAATAGAGCATTGCAGTTTAGCACTCACTCCCTGCTGGTAATTCTCCATTCAAGGTGGGGACTAGAAATCTCCATTGGGAGAGACCATCAGTGTAAACAAGGACTTAGCAGACGAATGGAATCTTTCCAGCACCGAAATAGTATCATTGCAGACTAAGAGGGCCAAAATTTCCTTTCCCTTCCATAAAGTCTGTAATTGTATAATGAACCTCGTTGATTAGTTATTTATAGTCATGTCCTTACATGAAGGTTTACACCTCTTCTACCATTCCGTATATATACGCATATTATAAACCTACTCATATATATAATTTTTCTCAATATAATATGTAAATATTTGCATATTTTCAGTTTAATATACCTGGTAGGTGTACTCAAAGTGGAATCATCGCCCTGTGGCCTCAATAGTAAATGTGTCTTAGCAATAGAAAAAGTAACGAGTATAAATAATTCATACAAGGATAAATAAATAAAAAGATTAATCCACATAAAAGGATAAATTAACATGAAGTTTTTATTGTGTTAAGACAAAGCTTTTACAAATTGAATATAACAGTAGGCCCAAACAAATTAAAAAGAAGAAAGAAAAAGTTCAGGGATAAAATAAGTGTATGGTCCTTAACTAGTGAACCCGTCTTTTCTAAAATACAAGGTGTGCTCCTCAATATAGGGAGCTCTCTTTTTATATTGGCATCCTCTCTCACAGCCTTTTCATATCCACATTAATTTATTACGAATAATTTTTTTAATATCAGTATTTACCGAGTCCAAATTGAAGTACAAATTAAAAAGATGTTACTTTATAAAAAAGTTTGCATAAAATATTCTCCCCTTTCACCACCAACTCTATCACCTGAATTATAAAAAGGAAGATATGCCCCTAAATGAGGAGTTATTTATTAAAAATGGTTTACCTTATTACAAAAGTAAAACAAAAAATTAAACAAAAAACCACAACATGCAGAAATATATAATATAAACGGTATTTAACAATATAGTACCTTAGTAATCAAAATTAAATTGACTCGCCCATCAAAAATCTAATGGTAGATCTATTTGCATTTCATGATCGTAGAAATGTGTATTATAAACGTAAAGGTAGTTTTTTAGGTCACCATCAAGCAAGACACCAATTTGGTGTATGAGAACTTCCATGTGGAAGACCACAAAGGAATTGTTTTCCATTTAACTTACATATTGTTTAACGAGCCATACATACCCTACCCCCTCTAGATTCAAATTTGTGCCTTCTCTATGATACCCTAGAAGTTTTGTTTACATAATATTTTTATAAATCTGATGTGTTAGTTTTGTTTTTTTGTTTCTTTTTAAATACTTTGGGGCATTCTTAAAACCCCGATTACTAAACAAATATATAAAGATAGTCAAGAACTCCCAACATCAGGCAATCTGATTATAGCCTATCAAACTAGTGACACCTACTTACAAGAAGAATTAACATTCAAGCCTATAAATATAAAAAATCAGTTCCTGTTTACCAGGCAATTGTCATCAAAGGCCAAAACATAACATGCCGATTCCAAAACTAAATTCTCACGATTCTAATAATTAAACTAGAATCATAGAATAGAAAAATTGCTACCCAGCAGCATTTATTTTAGAGTAAAGTATATCTATCTACCAAGAAAAAAAGTACCGCTGCTGTGGTATGGCAGAAACGAATACCAAAAACATGCAATTTTGTATTAAAAATTTGAGTCCTTTATCAATAATTGCCCTACAGAAAAGAGAACTGGAAAAACACAAACAGTAAGCAACTGAACTCGGTAAGAATCATCAGCCTCTCCATCTTTGGCTGCTGCTCTGTTTACATTATTGTTTTCAGTTTTATTGTTGTTTGAAGAATTTAAAGGCCGCTTTAAATCTGGTGGTAAATTCATCCCCATCCTTGCAGCCATCTTAATTTGAAATCTCTATATGAAACGTATCTACTTCATAAGCCTCTGCAAGCTGCCATGGTTAAATTCAGAGTTCCCATCATGATCCTAAATATTCTTTTGCAGCATACAAATATTTCCGGGTCTGGAAATTACTGTGGTGGTGAATATACTTTAAGCCACATCATACACGTTTCTCTACTACCACGGGATGAAACTAGATCTCCCATTATATTTTCAATGGCTGCATCAATTCCTTTGCCCCTAACTGATCAATTTCCTGCCGTACTTTTTCGGTCCAAGTCCCCTTTACAATGCACAACCAAATCCAAATCAATTTCTTGAAAGAGGAGTGTATGAATACAAATCCATATAAATATATAAGCATATGCTTGGTCCAAGCCCCCTTTGCAATCTTTCACTATTTCATTTCAAAGGAGGAGATTATATATTTTTCTCCTTCTTTACACCCCAAATACCCACGCAAATCCACTCCCCAATTCACTGCTATTTCTGCTACCCTATAGCCAAACCTGCAAATATAGCTGATGTGAATTTGTCCAAGGGATCCAACGCATCTTGAATGATATAGACTTTAGTTTCCAAGCGTTGCTATTTTCATCTCAAGGGATTGAATAATGATCTTTGAATCTCTCTCAATCACCAATGAAGTCCACCCAAATATCAGAGTTAAAGCCCTTTTGAAGTTTCCACTATGTTATTAGTTGACTTTCCAACGTGTAGGGCATAGCCTATGCTTGGTTGCCCCCCATGGATTGCCTCAAGCAGCAGCATCGGAGTTTACTTTGATGGATCCAACCAAAGCCATATTCCATTTAACCCTAACCAATCTGACCCCATTAGCAAGGTGATACCCTAATTTTAAAAATATGTAGAATATTTAATTTTTAAATATCTTAATTTTAAAAATGAGGGTATTGTGTATATAAACCCCATTTACAATATAAATATACATATACACAATACCCTAGTTTCTAGAATAAATATATTTTAAGAATATAATACCCTAGATATATACATATAAAAAAAAAATTTAAATAATACCCTTGATATATATATTTTAAAAATACGTGATAATGGGTTTGGTGGGAATAGACTGAAATGTCGTAAAGATGTGTGGAACCTCTTAAAGATTGGATTGAGCTCAAAGTTTGATGGAGCTCTGAGTAGGAAATCCAAGATTAGCAAGAGGGGGAGGAGTCTTTAGAGATGATGATGCACAAACATTGTTAATGTTTTCGGTTCACTTGGGACTGAATACAAATAATAAGACAATCAATGGCTCTCTTAGAAGGAATATGACTGGCTAAGGAAAACAGGTGGTGGAAATTTCAGGTGGAAGGGGACTCCATGCTAATTATTGAAGCAATCAAAAAGGGGCAGCACAATGACTGGCAAATAAACAATGTCATTCAGGAATTTACGATGGAAACTGATAATTTTGAGATCTCATACCTAAATATCACGACGAAAAATACAGTGGCAGATATAATGGCCATTGGTGGCGGTAAAAGTTGGGCAAGATGGTTTATACTTGTCCTTTTCCCTCCATGGCATTAAAGCTAATATCAGAAGACTACATCAAAGCGGAAGAGGAAAGACTTCTGTGGATAAAAAATTGTTTCATTTTATTTTTCAAACAGGGGAGAACAATAAATGAAAAAAGAGTGTGATGGATAAATGATGGACAAGTTTTCATTTTTGCTAACTTTCTCGCAGTTGAAATATGCTTGGGAGCTGAATAAGGGTGATTTCCCTATAGGGAAAAAAGCAGATACTTCAATTTGATTTTTTAAAATCATAGCATTTTTTATTTTCCCAGTTTGGTTAGTTTAACACCAACTGAAAGTTGGCATCTCAACCAACAATTTTTCCATGTCTATGGTCCCTTAACCCTAGTTACCTTTAACAAAACTATCTCTATTTTCAGAAAAGTACTAAATGGGAATAATAAATTTACATATGCCTGTGCAACAAGAAGTTTTGCAAATCTTGATAAAATGAGTGCAACCATAGAGTAAATGGCCTTTAAGAGAAGTCAAAAGTTTGCAAAGCTGTTTCCAAAATATCCATAAAGTTTTATCAAAAAATGATAATGAGATTTAACAATTGCATAATCACAACCTAGTTCTCCTCACTAAAGTTAAAAATCTTAAAGAAGACTTAAGGCATTTTGGTGTAATGATAATGGGAAGGCACTTATAAGAGCGTAGCCCGGGTTCGAATCCCCCCCTCCCCTGGTGTAATAAGGTGGCCCATAACTCCATTGAGCACATTGTTTGGCAATGTGTAATGATTATGGGGTACTTTCCAGCATGACCTAGGCTTAATGGGGTACCTTTAAACGTGGCCCAAATTTACCAATCTTTAATATGTGCACCAAGATTACCCCACACTAGAATGTTTTCCAAGCTTACCCATGGTGAAAATCAGGGTGAAAAAATTAGTGATTGCCATGTTCCTTCCTAATATTTGGATGTGTCTTTTAAAATAGAAGTACGGGCACTAGAAATTCTCTAATTTTATGCATATTGATTGTAGAAAACAGAATCTACACTTCAAACTTCCAAGCTATGCATAGGAAGAAAAAATATATAACTAACAGAATGAGATAAAGCATAGTGATATTATGGTATAATTTCCTCTTTTATTTTATTTGCTTTAATGCAGAATTGACTTAATTTGGAAATCTTTATGGACTTATTATCCCTTGATAAAGGGTTGTTTGAATGGGTATAACCATAGTATTAAAACTCGTACTCAGCAATTACCTGGCAGCCAAAAATTTTGACCCGTATTCAGGACCCAGCAATTACCAGCAGTTTTATCACTATTTTAAAAAAATAAATAAATTCATAAAATACATTGAAACACATAAAAAAAGAAATGAATGTAGAGAACACATAACTCAGAGTCATGAATTCGAAATGACATTAGAGAACACATGAAAAAATGACATTAAATTTGAATTAAAATATTATTATTAAATAAATAAATAAAATATAATTATATAATATGAAATTAAAAATTTAAAATTTAGAAGTCATAGTAAACAAATAAATTAATTAAAACAAAACTTAAAATAAATAATTAAAAATGAAATTAATAAGAAAACATAAAGTAAAATTAAATTAAAACAAAGTGTAAAGTTAAAAATAACAAATAAAATAAAACATAAAATTATAAAGTATAAATCATGCCTTCCAAGCGTCGAACCCGTCCGTGCCCTAGCCCCTAACGCTTCCCCTTCCCCTTCCCCTTCCTTGCCAAGCTGCTCCAGCAAGTTGACCGTTGCACGTCTGGTCATGTAGCTTGGAGGATGCACATCTGGTCACACAGGTTGGAGGTTGTGCGTCTGGTCTTGATGCCCATAGCAAGCTGCAACACTTCTCCACGCCATGGCGTCCAGCACAGGTTGTGGGCTTACAACAGTTGCGTCAAGCATGGGTCACAATGTACAAGGTCACATCAGGCACGATTTTGACCTCAAACTGAGGGATTTTCAAGCGAACTTTATGCACTGGGAAGAAAATTGACAAATTTCAATTTTTAAGCCAAAAACCCACGGTTAACAACGAATAATCATGGTTAGTTACTCACCATTAACGGTGGGTTTCGGGACCCTAAACGCCCACGGTTAACTGTGATGGGTAACCGCTTTGCAAAAAAAATCAAGTTTTCCATGAGTACCCGAAGGGTACCTGCGTTTTTTAATACTATGGGTATAACATTTTAGTATCGGAGCTCTAGGTTCAAAACTAGGGTCTACCTCAAACTACTTTTTCGTGATGTTTGCATATGATAGGGAAAGAATTTTTTCCTTACATAAGAATAGATAGGCCAGTAGCCTTAAATTGCAAAGTAAAAACTGAAGCTTGTTACCAAATAATAAATTTTAGAACCCTAAACTTGTTTTTATAGACTAAAAAGCATCATGAATGTAGGCTCGTCCTTCACTTGTTGCATCATCTTTGGGTGAATTGTAAATATAAAATTGCCAAAAATATCACTTTGTATGTTTCTTGATTGCAAGAGTGGCCGATTGGATAATTATTGAAAGAATGTAAAGTACCCACAGAATTGTGTTGATACCCCTGCAATGTAGTATATACATTGCATGATAGTGTATTGTAGCACCTTTGATAAGGAAATATTCCTCAATAACACTTTGTTAGTCATATATAAGAAAAGTCGGTGTCAATATGTATTGTCAATGACGCTACTTCACATGCATTTAGTCAACTAAGGAATTTTCATATAATAAGATCCCCCTCAGATCATCACCACTTGTAACTATAAAAATGTATAATTCATTATTAGAATATAAGCTTTCTTTTCTTCTCATCATTTGTCGCTTATTCTTTTATTTCTCATCTCTATTCCATATCAATTGGTATCAGAACCTTTAATCTTTGGCCTGTGAGGGAGACTTGTCCCTTATGGCTCTCTAGAAGTGGTAATTCCCCCTCTTCCTTCAACCGATTATTTTCTTTTCTTTTTGGATAGCTAACTCATTTTATCACTTATGGTTAAAGTTGCAACAATTATCTTCGTGGATTTTGATAGGGTAACAGATCTAATCATTTTTTGAGAATCCCAAAGTTTATCCTTTTGCAGCCTTGTCAAAATCTACCTCCATATGCTATATTTCCAAGTTATTAGGAAGCCTTGTCAAAATCTAACTCCATATGCTATATTTCCAAGTTATTAGAAAGCATGTCCAAAAAGTTACCAAAATACTGAAAAAAATGTATGAAAGCTAGCTCACATTGTTCTGAATGTTTTTGTCTTCTAGATGGCGCTTTTGTTTGACCTTGGAAAACATGCAAAAACAAGAAAATTAGTTCAGTCTGAAAATTTATGGGCAGTGATATCTGATGATGTGGAGCATTTTTCTCTTTTATAACTTTTTCTCATACATTTTCTATACTACACCATTCACAAGTTATGAATTTTTTATTGTAAATGATCGCAGTTATAAGATTGTAGTTTTTCTTAAGGCTTGCATTTGTTTTGCCCATAGCTTAATCTCTTTTAGGACTGTGAGTTCATGATGTTTTAAAAGTTTCTTTTGTTGAGATTTTATTCCACTTTTGAAGGCATCTCCATCTGCCTCCATGGGCTCTAAAGCTCATTTAAATCAATCCAAGAGCAGACTGAGTCCATTTTTTAAAGCTTCTCTATTTTTGTTTGCCTTTGAGTCATAAAGCAGATTACTCCACTTTTAAAGGCACTTATACATCTACATTGCCTTCTGTGAAACCCTCTTTGGGAACTAATTTTATGCATCGATTACACTAAATACTAAGGTCTAATATCCTTAAAAACAAGTGTAAAGTTGTTGTATATATTATCAGATTACATCTACGAGAAAGCTGATGAAATGAAATACATTATTCTATGTAAGATGGTGATCACAAGTTGCTTGTTATAAATTACATCAAAGGTTGTAAAGTATAGAAATTATTGTGCTTGCTGGAAATTACAGTATAGATAGCCCTGCGAGGGAAGGACCCATCTATTTTGCCTCCGCTGTCCCTTTTAACATCATAAGGTAGTTGTGCATAAAGCTTTATGTAAAGCTGCTGATTTCATTGGTAATCTCTTAGGGGATCCAAGGCTTCACTTTTGTATAAATACCACATCTTTCTCATAAATTGAAATCTGATTTTATTTTATTTTTAAATCTAGATATTATAGCCTCTGTGCTGCAGAAGCAAATTTTGCATCTAGGCCCATATGGCTGTTGCTATTGTCCAAAACCAGGTCTTGCAAGGGATACAGAAAGAGAATATATAAAAGTTTTCACTTCTTATTTCTGTAGTCAGTTCAGCTCTTCAAGCTTATTCAAACTCTGGTCTAAAGAGTTTGTGCTTATTAGTATGTTTTTATATTTTCTGATAGAACCATCGTTCTTTTTTTTTAAAAGCACATCATTGTATAGAACATTAATTATTTTATGAGAATTAGCAGACCTATCATAAAGAAATAAGTGGCTTTATATTTATGATGTTCAGAGAACTACTAAAAGAATAAAATGAAACAAGAGAAGCAAAGGCAACATTCAAAAATTGAAGCTTACCAAAGAGAAGTTCTGTACATATAAACAAATGTTGCAACAAATAGAGCTACACACACCACCTCATCTCCAACCCCTTCAATGATGGGCATGGGTCCCACAAACAATTCTCCGTCCAGTACCACCTGTACACACAGAAGTCCCCATAATTATTTAAATGTCAAGCACAGGAATGCATATTTACAGAATCGTAGAACTCTAGTACTATGCATCTATATTATGCTCAGTTCATTGAAGGCTATAAAGACGCATCACCAGAAATATAGTCTTCTGTCCCATTAATCTTGTGCATATTTATGTTACCAATGCTTCAGGTTCTTAGGATTTGTTCAAGCAATAAGCTGATTAACATTACACGCCTATCCTCCAGATTTAGGCTCTCAAGAAGACAGTCTATCCCAGATTACTTCTGTGCACTTAACATTTTTTTATTTACTTTTAACAAACATTGACCACACAATAAATTGTTAGTGTAATTTCACACATCAAAATTAATAGATAATATTTCAATTTTCACATATAATCCCCTATAAGACTATGCCTATGCCAAAAACTAACTTTTTACTCTTAAATTTGCACTTTGCATTAAACAATGACATGTACTCAGCAGATACTAGCTGGCATATACACATGTGCGCACACATATATATAGATGATGCTTGTTAAATCTTCAAAAAAGAAAAATAGGGAACTTCACTAAAATATAAATATAACTCCTAAAATGAAGAATCTTATGTGGTAGCTTGAAGTGAACAAATCTAAGACCTCGAAATTATGGAAAGAAAAATTGGATGGAAAATCTGAAATATAATTTTTTGGAAACAAAAAGCCTGATTAATAATGAACTTTATATTATAAGAAACAATAAAACTGAGTTCTGATACCACCAAACAGCCAAAGACCTCAGGTGACCTGCTCCAATTGTAAAGGCATACCAGTCCAGCCAAATCACGCAACCTCCTCCAACTCTATGATATGCTTTTAACCCATAGCAGGTAGAATACCCTTATAGCAAGGTCATAAAACACCACTTGGTACTGTTGACAGGACCCTTTTACTGACTGGTATATGTTGGCATTTCCACATTAGAAGAAGTATACAAGCACCTTAAGGTGCTCCAATTAACTAGCGCAAATATCTGAAATACACCAAGGGATATCAGCCTCAAGGTTCTCATATTATATTTTTTACATACTGCATGAATTACTAATTCCATTACCTTCTCTGCCAATTTTCCATTGCCTCGTGACAAATGGCATCGATCTAGCTACACCACTATGTCGGGCTCAAAAGAATCTTTCCAGGAAAAAAAGGGGCTCCAAACTCCACCATATGACCAAGATATTAAGATTTTTCGATTGACTTCTCCAAGCAAAAAAGAAAACACTTCTAAGTGACAGTCAAAATGACGTCAAATTTGAGGTTGAACATAATTTTGAACAACTCACTCCATTACACTCCCTTGCTGCCATTGTAGAACACCTATTTGGTATAATTACATATCATGGAGTACTCTATTTGATTATTCTTTTGTATCTTATGAATTGTTGTGATAGAAAATTTAGGTGGTTGGAAACCTTTAACTTCATGTCGTTTACCCTGCTGTATGACTTTCAAATAAAACTCTTTAAATTCTATTTGGATTTCAATAAGTCTATGTAGCCACTATATATACAATAACGCATTGGCCCCACCCAAAAGTCACCTATAAAAGCCAGTAATTACCTAATAAGACCCCATCGTGAGGTTCATAGCATTTGCATGCTTATAGAAAGTAATATTACTTTCATATCAATGCAAACTTTGAAAGGAGGGCAAGCAAAAGTAGATAATCCAAGTGCCGGGGAGAGTTCAGAATTAATTAAACCATGTATGCTACCAAACTCAATTGAACCTAGGACTCGTCTCCTTTTAATCCATCCTTCCAGAATCAATAAAGATGCAGTGGGATGATTGATCGGCTTTGCTGGTAGTAACTCATCTAGAGGTAGTGTGTTTGGATCAATCTATACTTGCACATCATTTTTGTTGCCTAGTGGACTCAACATTGACCAACTGGATTTTCCCCTTGCATAATTACATTTTTTTCTAAATCAGTCATTGGATTCATATTAAAATAGAGATCAATTTAAGTTTTTCAAAATCAGTCATTGGATTCACATGAAAACCACATAACCAGATACTCCTCTACAGGTCCCCGGAACCCTACAGGATACGCCCTGGATATGTCCAGAGTCCTGCAGGGGAACTGCGGATACAACCTGGTATGTATCCAGGCGTATCCGCAGGTCCCCTGCAGGACCCTGGACGTATCCAGGGCATAACCTGCAGGCAGGACATCTTTTTTTTATTTTAGTTTTAATTTCACTTTACAAAAAGTCAAATATGGACTTCAAAAAACAATTAAAAATAAAATGAAGTATAGGTACCAGGTTGTATCCACAGTTCCCCTGCAGGACCCTGGACGTATCCAGGGAATATTCTGCAGGCAGGACATCTTTTTTTTTTTTTTTTTTAAATTTCACTTTACGAAAAGTCAAATATGGACTTCAAAAAACAATTAAAAATAAAATGAAGTATAGGGGCAAACCTAAAAGCAACTTTCAATATCCGTACCAGTATCAAGATTGGATATGGTGATGTCTTAATGCCAACAAATTCTTAATACAACACAGCCCTTCGATCCTTTATGGGTCTACTTTTGAGGATATTGTATGCAGCCAGTTCAAATACTCATACAATAACTGTATGAAGGGTTGTGCATCCTCCCTTTGGCAAACCCCTTCGTAGATATCTTGTACTTGATCTGACACCGTCCTATCAACTTGCATTCTCTGTATAGACATTACGACCAGTCTTTAGGAATGCAAGGTAATATGTACCCAAAGATGGTCCCTATGATTCAGGTTATCAAACAGTCCCCAGAATCACTGTTATTCTACAGCCATAAAAATAGTCTAAATAGAGATCCAAGGTGCATCAAAACAGTATAGCTCAATTCCAACACATCAAATTTTACAATAGATAGCCTCATATCAGATCAACCAATGCCTAGTTAAAGCCCAGTTGATAAGGAGAGGTATGCCTCAGCATGCTCTTAAGTATGTGCAGGCTGTAAGATGGGTCTAACACCTTAGTTCCAGCCATGCAGGTCACTGACTGGAGTTAACATTTCCAAACAGATTTTAACAGGCAAAGGTTCATTCATGGAAAAGCCAAGGGGACAAAGCCCAGAACAATTTCACCATAGCGTCAATGTCAAGAGAAGGACTCTACATCCAATATTGGAAGTCTTTAAAAATTTATCAGGCAACCTAAAGCACAAGACAAAAGACACAAGGGGATGGTTATTTAACTTATTTTGTTTCCTCTTCGCATATTATGTGGTTAATTTTGTTTATATCGCTATATTTTCAATATTTTAATTTTTTATATATATTTTTGTACGGCCATATCAAAAAATGTATCCAAGCCCAAAAAAAATATATTTTTGTATGGCCATATCAAAAAACATATCCAAGCCCAAAAAAAATCGCCATATCCACATATCCGAATCCCATATCCATAACCATACCAGTATCAGGATCGGCTACTTAGCATTAATATAGAGATCTAGTTTATGCAACCATACCTGTGGTTCAATTTTCCGACCTAACCAATATAAGGATGTCAATTTTCATAATTCCATTTAGGTTTTCAGCTCTAACATGGTTCTTTCTTGGACTACATGTCCACTGTCTCTTCTCATCGCAGGTTATGTTTGGAAATCATAATTCACTCTTGAGTCATCGTCAAAATGACAATATAAGCTCTCCATAACCTTCTAATTGGATCTTCATTTAAAACCTCTAGCATTTCCTCTTCTGTGTCTAGGAAGAAAAGGAGACTATCGAAGCTCAACACATACCTTTCCTTTGGGTCTACTCCAATGACCTTGCAACATAACTTACTAAAAAAGAGAACCAACATTCTGCTGCATTGGCTAGCTGCCTTCATCATAATTTACACCGTCGTTGCTCTTAGTATGTCATTGTTAAAGCTTCTTCATTTACCTTTATAGCATCCTGCATTTTAAATGTTCACATCTTGCTTGCTTGCCATGTTAAAGCAGCCTCACAATCGAATTAACAGATTCATCCTCTCTTGTGTTCTTTTTATTTAACATCCTCCACTGATTCTGTGAAGAATCCCTATCCCCCACCTTATATTGTGACATTTTATTATTGAAATCTTTTCACAAAACAATTGGTATATAACCCTCATTTCTCAAAAGATTAGAGTGAAAAAATTGTTCAGCTTCCTCAATGAAGCTCCATGCTCACCTTTCAGTTCCAAGTTTTGGTCAGATTTCAATGTTCATAACACGCAAGGTCTTTGTAAGATAACAACATTATCCATCTGAGAATAAGCATTGTAAATAAACTGTGGATTCTCAGTATTTATTGTGTTAGTTTGGTCAGAGAATAAGCATTATAATTAGACTCTGAACTATCAGCATATATACGATTAGTCTTCGACAAAGGAAAAAAATTACAAGCATCACAACACAGTTTTTCTAATCAATTTAAGACAGTAATTGCAGGTACTACCTGCCTGTTTACAGTAACAGCATGAATTCAAACCCCACTAGGTAACCACTTTAGAGAATTTAGATTAAATTGTAGGAAAACAAGAAATAAGTAATACCTATCAAAGAGACATACATAAGAAACTTTATCATAAAAACTTCATTTTTATTTTCCATCCTTCCTAACCCTTCCCAGATAAACCCACATTTATAATGTCTTGCTTCTTCATACAACCAACTCAAATTGACGTCCAAAAACTTCAGAGATAACAACTACTACCCATGATTCAACCAAACCTTCAATAACAACTATATTAAAATTGCAAGGGTTTCTGGGTAAAACTATGTAAGATTTTTTCAATCGACGTTTCAGTTCACACTCCATGAACCATCATCAGAAAAAATGAAATAATAAGTTTACAGACTTTGATATTCTTTTCTAGATATAACAATAAAGCCCAGAGATATCAGTGAGTCAGAGGGGTAGAGCTGATAAATTAAGATTGAATTAAGAATTATAATTATAAATTAAAGATTAAACTATGAATTATAAATTTTGATGATTGTTCATGGAGTGTGAACCAAAACGTCGATTGAAAAACACTTACACAGTTTTATCCCGAAACCCTTGCAATTTTAACTCACAGACTGGAAATACTATAGCTTTGAACAACTATATTCATAGATTTTCTACAATTACAACTGCGATAAAGAAAATGTTTCATCATAACTCAATAGTACTAGCAAAAAACAAGTTGACAAATAGCCTAGATGCATTTACCATAAGAAGAAAACATGCTTATAACGTTAGTGCAAGCATTGTACAACGATGTAATGCCAACTCATCGGGTCCCCTTGAGATACTAAATTGTGGTTATCCTTGGGGTTATGGTTTTATAACCCAATGGGTTGCCGGGTTGTGGCACCCTTTGGATCTGGGCATACCTTGTAATTAATATTGGGATCATATATTTATGATATGAGGGAGGCCTATAATAAGGAAATGGTTGGGTATGGTAAATGCTTACTATATATACTAGGGGTGTATATCTTGTTATTCATCCAATTCAAATCATTCATTCGTTATAGCAAGAAGTTTTGGTACCTCTTGTACCACCAATATCGTGGTGCTCTTGTCTCTTCTTTATTGAATGGTAGATCTTGCTTGAATATATTTAATCCAATACATGTTCTCCTATGGTACCATAGTATTAGGAGTAAGCTCTCCAGATTTTCCATATGAACTCAAGCAAGGCATGAAGAGACTCAGTAATCACATAAGATTGCGTTCTTAGTAGTTGTATCTTTGTCGAAGATGTGAAGATTTTGCTTTTATTTTCTCAACCATGGATCCAATTTTGGGGAATCTGCCATATCCTTCTTTCATTGCAAACACAACCAAAAGCTTAGTATTGGCGATAGGTGTTTGTAAGATGGACTTGTGGTATGAACAACAGATCTCAACTCCTTGGATTGATCATCCTAGGGCCAAAATGCAAGTTGGTGGCCCTCACCATAGAGTTATGCTTGAAGGGAGATGTCGAAGAAACAATCCACATTTCAGATTTTAAAGCTTATGGGTATTTTATTCATGAAAGTAACAAATAAACCAAAAAAAATGGATTAAGATATTACAAGTTGTCATCTCCTTTATTGGAGGATTCTTGATTGATGCTTCTAGGTTTTCAGTCCATTGGAGGTTTCCCCTATGAGTTGGAGCATCTTCACAATAAAATTGAAGAGTTCTATGAGATGGAGCATCGCGATGATGATACAAAGATTGAGTTCAATGGAGATTGTCTCTATGATTTCAAGCACTCTAGCTTGGCTATTGAGGATTCTATAATTGATGATTTTGAGTTTGAGTTCTACGGGGCCTAAACATTGTTCGAGATGTGATTTGTGGATCTAGAGATGTGTCATCATTATCTACATTAATTCGAATTATGAATAATTTGTTTCTTGTGGCATGCACCGCCTTGTTATGGAGATTTTTCATTGTTGTTGCTTGTGGCAAGTATACTACCTTATCATGATACACTCATATCCCTTGCCTCCCATAGCATGATTCAATAATAAAGAGACCATCCTTGACTATGCAAAGCTTTGAAGCAATTACAATGATTTTGTAATATTCATGTATGGCTCATCGTCGTGTACATTATTATTAAGCAATGATGCATATGCATTGTAATTATGCATTTTGGAGCACCGACATTGGATTCCTTTTCAAGTTCATGGTTTCCTTTGGATTATGAGCTTATTGATTAAGCATATTTGTGCCATTGGTTCTTAATGGATTTTGTCCAAGGTATTGAAAATTTCTGATGAGCAAGTTACATTGATCTCATCTTTATTATGAAGGATTCATTGTTGGCTCTTGTGCAAGCATCCTTCACATATTATGTTGATATCATCTATGTTCGTGGAGATTGGTTCTTTGCTCCTAGCTGAGCAACCATGCAAAACTCTGATAATTGTTACTATCATGAGGATAGAATTTCAAGATTGATCGTAGTTGGGCAAATCTGACTCCATGTGAAAACGCTTTTGGCCCCTTATGTAGTTGGGCACCTTTGGCTCCTTGTGGGGAGAACCTTTCGCCTGTTGCAGTTGGGCACTATTAGCTACTTGAGATGGTCTTCCTCTAATCCAAGTTATTTGTGTTTGAGCATTAATATGGATCACTGATCTTGGCACCTATCCATCTCTTTGGAACGGTTATTTGGCGACTCGAGTTGTGGAGCATTGTGGCTCACAAGCTCTATCTTTGGAGACTTTACATGTCAGGGCTTGCTTTGGAGATGTCTTCTTGCAAGAGAGATAGTGGGGAATAGACTCTACACTTCGGCTTCTACTTGCTGACATTAAGAGGGGATGGGTATAATGCCATACTCCTACATTCATTCAAGTTTGGCTTTTGAGGGGATATTAGTTCAAGTACTGCACAATGGTGTAATCTTAACTTATTAGGTCCCCTTCAAATATTGGATTGTGATAATCCTTGGAGTTCGGGTTTTACGATCTAATGAGTTATCGTGTTGTAGAATTATTTAAATCCAAGTTGGGCCTTCTATGTATGGGCCTACCAGGTAATTATAATTGATATGATAATTTGTTGGGTATATGTGACATAAGGTGGACCTATACTAAGTAAATGGTTACGTGCGGTAAATGTATACTATCCATACAAGAGGGTGTATACCTCATTATTCATGAATTCAAATCATTAATTCTTTCTAGCAAGTACCTTTCGTACATCTTGTACCATCAATATCTTGGTGTTTTTGTCGTCTTTTTTGCATGGTGAAGCTTGTTTGATATATTCAATCCAATATGTGTCTAACATATAAAACCGTAGACTACCCTCAAGCAAAACTATCATACTACAACCCAAGCCCAAAAAAGGCCTCCAAAAAAGCTATCCTTGAGTAAATCCCTAATTATCACAACATTCCCATGTCAACTTCATAAAGTAAGTATTAAAAATTTGCATTCTATTAATATTAGTAATATACATTACAACAATAATTAGAATTTAGAACAAAATGGCAAGACAAGAATACTGCATAGATAGCACTTTTTGGACAGTAAAAGATGCCTTTTGTAAGTCAGAACATTTAAAAGATAAACCACAACTTACCATAGGTAACAAGAATTGCTCATTATATGGACAACAAAAATGCCTTTCACATAGACAACATTTTAATAAAAACTACATAATACAAATTGCTACACGTATTGCAAAGGGGAATAGATGTTATGGCTCAAGAACCTTTAACTTAATATAAATATCTTATAAGCAAGGTTGCATATAAGTGCGCGTATGGAGTATACAGCACAGATATGAAGCGCCTAATGCAAACTCCCCAAACTTGGGTACACTGCAAGATGTGGCTGTGTATTATAAATTAATAAATAATATGTATATCATATATCCATTAGTTGCCATAAAAAACTTTAAAATCAAGATTGAACCAGCTTGTATTAAAAATTAAGAACGTTTATTATTATAACACAAGAACCCCTTTTTTTCTTTAATTCATCCACACACATCACCATCTAATAAGACATTGATTGTTCGAGATTGGCTACCTCGTTAGTTGGGGTTCATCATGGAGGAGCATTTCCCCTGCTGAGGATCATCACAAAGAAGTCCATGTCATTCAAAGAATCCATAACCACCTTTCTCATCAAGTAGCCACTTTTTGCATCAACTCTGCCCAAAAATGGGGATCTAATGAGAATCATATAAACAAAGCATTCTGAAGCATAGAAAAGGCTTACTTGGACCTCCTGAGAAATGCATCCATTACCTAAAATCTAGAAAACATCATTCTTGCATGCAAAATCACCTTGCGATGTAAAGATACATTTTTAAGCCACCAGCAAGCAAGAAACCAATTAGGTGCATGAGATGCCCCTCGTAGAAGCCCCCAATGAGAGATTTTTTTTCCATTTACCTTATACATTGTTCAAATTTGTACAAGGTTTTGACATTTTGACCAAGCTCGTGATAAATCAATTCTTGCCAATCAATCTAAAAGCCCGAGGTACCATTGTAAAGGGAAAATCACTGCAGGCCACAGTTGTTAAGCCCAACTCCTAAATGGGGGACGAACGTCAAGGGATGCCTAATTATTATAGGTAAACAATATGCATCAATGGATTCCTGTCTGTTGTAGGTTTGCAGATGGTCATGCTCTGCACTATTCCTCGCTTGGTCAGTGGTGATCCATAGACATGCATCCAATCCATAGCCAGTTACTAGCATGTTTATGCAAATTTATATACGTTTATCTCCAAATATGCTCCTGCTTGTTTGCTCCACCATTTGCATATGCAAACACATGGAATTCTGTAAAACGTTTGGTTCCTCTACAAGGAGAGATATGAGATCCACTCATCGTAAGCGCCTTAACCAGGGCCTGATCACAATCAGCTTTCTCAATTCTTACAAGGGATCTTTGGCCTTGGATTGGGGGAGCTCTCAGCCTTGGTCTATTTTGCTCATACTACTTAGACTAGACCTCTCTCAATGGAATATCCTCTTCCAAGTTCTTATAGATCACATAGTGATTATTGCAATGGACTAGGATTGGAAGATTTGTGTGGAATCTTCCAACCCCAGTATTTCATGCATTTTATGCATATGTATAATATGTTAAACTCTTCCAGTTTTCTTTCCGTTTTGTTTATTTATATTATAATTTATATCTAGTTAGTGTTTCCTTTTGCCACTCTTGTGGCAATTATTGCATGCTGACATGCTTTTGGTCTCAGAAAACTATTTTAGTTATTGGTGGGCATCAACATATATTATTCATAAATGATTTTTGATAAGGGACAAACTAGTTCACATCTTCCGTGCAGGGAAAAAATTCTGTCTGAAGGCTCTTGCTGTATATTTTGCAGGGGCAGATTATCTTGCATAAATTGTCCTTTTGTGTGCTGTGAATGGTACTTCAGGATCCTATTTTGGGCTGGAAGTTTTCCTTGCAGCGTTAGTTGGTTTGCTATCTGAATGTTGCTTTCTTGAATGTTTTACATTTATGTTCGAGCAATACCTTTTTTAAATTGTTCCAACACTTTTACATTCAGTAGAATGATCGACTTTTAGTTTTCCTTTATCATATAGTGACTGAATTTAAAATATCCTGCTATTTGTCATTAGCTGCAACTCACTTGCAGAGGGAGGAAGGAAAACCTATCCTTCTCTTGCAGATTGCACAGTTCATGCAGAAATTCATGTAAACCCAATCACATAAAGATATTGGTAACTAAAAATAATAATGATAATGATAATGAAAATCTTCAAGAAAGTACTTGCAAGCTGAAATAAATTCCTACCATGCTTTATTTGTTCTGATTGTAGAAACAATTGTAGTCAAAAGGAGCTCAAGATGTATCAAGACTTCTTCTGCATCTATTAAACCTGTATTGATTTCAACAAGAGCACTCAAAACCAGATATCTTTCAGTTACAGGAATAGCTTACTCTTTTTTGTAAAGTTCTTTCCTGCACTTCTATATTTTTGTAATGGCGATACCCTTTTCTTTATTGTCCATTGACTGCAGATAAAAGTTTACTGGTAGCATTATCTACAAATTATATTGAAAAAAAGGATGTTTAAATTTTAGGTATTGACTTCTATTGCATATTGTACAAGAGGAACTACAAGTCATGTAACAAGCGCATATTGTTAAACAATGAATATTATAACTAACAAACACCCATGCCAACCCAGGCCCAGCAATCAATGATAGAATCAATCCAAAGGATTCCACAACCACCACAATATTTCTGTAAACTCCCAATGACTAAAAGTCTAAAACCCTCTCCTCCTATATCCAACACAGTTATTTGTATTAATATGTTTTCCTTTCTATGTTGCATACTGCCAACCCTCATTCTCGCGCTTGGGTTTAATTGCTTAACAGAACAATTCATAAAATCTGTCCGGGATCTCCTTGGTATATGCCAAATTTTTATTTTTTATGTAATATTAAAACATATAACTTTTACACTTTATATACTGTCATTATATCATACTTGGGTCAAATCGCTTCATTGAACAATTAGCAAGCTCTGTTCAGGCTCTTTTAATACAACCTAACTTTATTTTCTGATTATTATTGATGTGTATTGTTCGGATCACCGATACTATTCTTCTAGTTGGCCTAAAAATATTCAATCAAATAAATAATGAGCTCTTATTGTGCTCTTTAGGCACCTCCCTTCAGCCCCCAACTAATGCCAGTGTTTGTGCTTGGGGCTCTCAAGGCCAAAATAATAAGGCTGACCTTTAATTTACGAACTGCAAATCCTGAGATGAATTCCTGCAGTGCACTACTTAATATAATTGCATTTGATATAGCAAGAGTATTTGAAAGGCACTTGGGAACTATTGGGACCTCGTGTATGTCTTTGCACACTTTACTGACGGGATCCAGGCCAATGAAGCTCTAATATCTAGAGTACTGTAATTCAGTCCTCTTTTCCATAAATACGCTAAAAACAGGGTGTAATACCCGTTGAGATAAAATATAAGCCTAAGTAATGTTTTGACTTGAACGTATTTAATCCAGTATGTAGGTTATCATTTTCACTGCTTCATGGACTTTTAAGTTTCTAAATGTCTTTAGAACATGCGGCTATTATTTGGCCCGGATATCTCCATAGGTTGTACTGTTAATGAAAAAATGCCCTTCATCGCATTTGGATAGTATAAGTTTCCAGGACTTTAAAAAAGAAAAAAAGAAGAAGAAAGAACAATGTACAAGAAAAGCAGATCTAAATTCGAACGCTTATAATTTAGCCCGGAGTCACTGCCTTGAATGGAAAGAATGCTTTGTATAAACAGTTTTTTACATAATTTCATCTTTAGGGTTAAAGGAATTTGCATAATCACTGTAATATTATTGCCGGCCAACATTAAATAAAGCAAAAATCACCAGAAAACTAAGCATTGAAATCCTAAGCAAAAAAATTAGCGTTAACAACCTAAATTCCAACTGATCCGATCTCTTAACGAATTCAAACCTTGGTATCCAGAAACAGATTAGCGTTAAAAAATTCTAAGCAAAAAATTAGCGTTAACAAGCTAAATTCCACTATCCGATGCCCTAACTAATTCAAATATCGGTAACCAGAAAATTGAATTAACAAAGTTTAATGATCACAAACACAATCCTATACTAAATTTATGATAAAAGTAGGATTGTATCTTACCTAGAAGTACAGTCGAGGGAAAAGGTGCAACCAATTGTTACGCGCGCGCAAATTATCCTCAAACCCTCGCTGTAATTCTGTTTGCGGAAGGAAATGTTCAGCGAACGTTCAAATTTTCAATTGTGCTTTCGACTCGTAAAACTTGATATATGTATATGTGTGGTTCTTTGGGGAATTTTAACCGCTTGCCTAGATTTAAGCTGGAAAATCATGGACGTAATCGACGTGTTGGATTTCTACCACGTCAATAACGATTCGAATTTATTTTTCTTTCAACACCGTTAAATGTATGTTTTTTACATAAAAATATTTTTTGTCGTGAGGTTATGCGGGGCAAAGATTTGATGATCTTTTAGAGAGACTCGTGAAACAAGAAACAAGGCATTAGCGAAATTTCTTTGGATTCACATGGTTTTCCAAGAGTTCTTGATTTTAGAGGTTTGAGTGGCAGGGATGAATGAAAGTTTTTAATAACATTCACAAGGTCAACCATTGTATGGAATTCAAGAGCAAAATTAGTCAATATGATTTTAATAAATTATTTTATATTGTTGTTTTTGTGTTTTTTTGAATATCAATCGATAAAATAAAATTATGATTTAAAATTTTATAATAGTGTATTACTTTTTTTAGTTTATTTATCATATGTTATGGAAAGGGACGATAAATCGTCATTTATTGATCTCTATCTTAAGATCTCTAACTTCTCAATAATGGAAGATATTATCTTTTTAGAAGACTGCAATGTTTATGTAGGAAACCTACAATGCTCACACTTTGATTCTAGTTCAAATTAATTAAGATTACAAGAGATAGGAGGATAGTTGGACATTTATAAATAATCAGTTGACCATTCCATTAACCCTTATGGGACACGTTTGATTAGACTTAGTGAATCTCATGACTTGTTAATGTTAAATGGACCCTCTTGCTTCCCTGGTTCAAGGGACTTTACTTGTTATCCTTGTGTTGGAAAAGCTAGTGTGATGGACTATGTTTTGACCAACAATTCTTTGTGGCCATCAATCTCTCATTTTCGAGTGGATGCTCTTCTCACCCCTTACAAACCATGCACTAATATCATTTAGATTAGTTTCCCTAGACTTAGAGGTGCAACTATTTCTTCTCATACCCACCACTCTCCGATTCGCATTTCCTTTGATTGTATTTTTGATGATTCTTACACTGAAAAATTGAAAGTTAACCTCATGGATATAAATTCAATTCACAACATTGTTGAAAGAGCGGAGTTTCTCTCTAAAACAAATTTTAATTTACAACACTTCAATCTTTCCCTCACTCTATTTGTAATCACCCCATAACCAACGCCGCCCCCTCCCCCCCCTCCCCGCTTGGATATTACCATCACAATGCTTGGTTTGACAATAGTTCTAGATCTCTCCATAATATTACAACACAAATTACTCGCCAACATCCCCACACGAAGAAGTTTATTTGAGATGTTTATCGTTGTATCCTCCAAATAAGAAGAGGTTGTATTTGAATAAGAAAATAAGAGATACAATCAATATGCCCATGTTTAATGCTAAATCCTTTTGGAAAACCTTCTTTCTAAGAAAATCCCTATGTGTCATGTCTGACAAAGATATTTAGTCTAGTTATGCATCTTCTCTTTACGACATTCCAAATCAAGTCTCAATTTCAGTGGCAATCATATTATAGGGTAAGCATATCTTAACAAATTATACGATGTTGCAAGCTATAATCACCAAAAAGTGGTATTTGAGTGCTGAGAGTGCTACTTGAGACAACTTATTCTTAGCTTAGCCCTAAACCTATCCTAGAGCCTTTTATCACACTTTTCCACCTCTGTGTAGACCATAGACGTCCCTAGTTAGTTAAAACACAGTCTCAAACCTTCATTCCCATAACCTGTCCCTTAGTGCTTAGCAATCTACCAGCTAGACATTAGTGCCAAATTAAAGACACTAGATCCACATGGCACTAGTGTCCCTTGTCTTAACTCTCCCAAACAGATAAATTTTCAAAACTTAAACCCTCCTAAGGTCAGCCTAAGCACATTTTATTATCTGCACAAGCTACAAAACACTATAAATACATGATGTTTAGACCTCTATCCACTAGATGGAAAATAGATGTAGAAGACCTATTCAAACATGAAAAAAGTTGAGTAAAATTAAGGTTATTAATCCCTATTTTGCCCTACTTTTGCATACTACCATCTACAGCTTCCCTAAGCCTAGATTTTTCAAATTTTCAATCTCAAACACACTCAATGCATTCAAGACCACTACCATTCTAGCATCACTTGCACTTGTACTAGCACTTAGGTGGGGAGAACTACATCAAGCTTGATACCTCCTCAGAGTATTGGTATGTAGGCAACTCTCTTCATAGTAGGGTGTTGAGGATGTCCAACCTATCCTACTAACGAACAAACATTTTCAGTTCATATCTTACTTAGAAGGAGGGTTAGGGTTAGCATCATAAATCAACTATTTTCCAAATTTTCAATCTCAAACACACTCAATGCATTCAAGACCACTACCATTCTAGCCTCACTTGCACTTGTACTAGCACTTAGGTGTGGAGAACTACATCAAGCTTGATACCTCCTCAGAGTATTGGTGTGTAGGCAACTCTCTTCATAGTAGGGTGTTGAGGATGTCCAACCTATCCTACTAACGAACAAACATTTTCAGTTCATATCTTACTTAGAAGGAGGGTTAGGGTTAGCATCATAAATCAACTATTATAGGTACAATATATAGTTTTAGACTTCATGCATGTAAGAACATAACCCACAAACACAGGTACAGGTGCACCCAAAATCTAGGAATAGTCCTACACAAAGGACACTAGTGCCATTTTCAAGACACCAGAGCCACATGGTGTTATTGTCTAAGCGTGGCACTATTGTCAAGGAGTGGATTTGATATAGAGATATTGTTGATGACACTCAGACCGATTTGTATCCTAGTTTCCAGCACTTAGATCTTCTACAGCAGGGGTTTTTTAGATAAGTCTTTATTTGCACATATTTATTACTATTTTTAGAAAGTCAAAGCAAATCAAAATCTACAACAAATTAGTGCTTATTTATTATATATTATTTCACTAATTTAGACTACCCAACACTTTAATCAAACTTAGGATTTACATTAGTAAAACCCTAAAAGGTTAAAACATTTGATGAACTTGACTTACTTTGAATATTGCATAAAACCCTAACCCTATATTACCCTAGGGTTTACAATTTTAGTATTTATTCAGTCTTAATTTACAACTTATTGCCATGATTATCATGATGAAGGCCATCTTTCACTTCATGTTACAAAGCCTTGTACTTTGCTTAACATGTTTATTACCAATTATTTATAAGAAATTACACATGTATGTTACTCCTATCATGGATTTAATTAGAGATAAACTTATTTTACACATTGATCTTCCACTGTGTGAGTCCCATTTTTCTATGGATCATTGCTATATGGTTCACTTTGAGTTACCTCCAATTACTACTAGATGACAGAGGGATCAGAGGACTCTTTTTGTTCTACCTCCATCTAGACCACGTGATTATCTACACTCCCATCTCGCCTCTACTACTCGTCCATGGTAAATAGTAGATCATGTAGTTTGAGTTGTCACTAGGTAGAACAAGGTGCTTCCACAACCTATATAGGAGCAGTGTAACCCTACCATCCCTTCTCATCCCCAACACACTATAACGGGACCTAGAGATCAGCAAAGAGAATTTGATAGAGTGGATCAATTGAGAAAAACATCGACCAAAATATTTATACTTTGTGAGAGTTGCATTGTACTTGGGTACCTCATCAAGCCATGTTGCTGGGACCCAATTTTGTTTATCCACCTTAGCTACATTTAAGGGGGGTGTTAGTATAAGATATTATTTTTTGTGTATTTATTATTATGGATTATTCCTACACATGTAATTAGCTTGATTAGGTATAATATTGAGGTCACATAGGTGTCACAATGAGATAATTAATGTGCACATGCACATGTAAAAATTGTAGTCAAATTTATGGGTGAGGATATCCTTGACATTTACCCACCAATATTAACATATTACATATGAAACACACAAACCATTTGGCAATTGTCTTGTGTTCACATTGCCAAATGTATTGGCTCTATGCCTCCATTGTACCTATAAATATACCTCTCATTTAAGCTATTTTCAATGATTTATGAATGCAACATTATTATAATTCTACTTTATTTAATTTTAGTCTCAACAACGAAGTTCTACTTCTATTTGCTTTACATTTGTAGTTTGTATGTTCGATTATATCAGTTGGATCTTGGACAATTTTGTCATTTTTCAAGCAAAAGTACATTATATCAAGAACCATATAATTGAGATATTTCTTTTGACAACTCATTTTTTTAATTATAAGACAAAATTTTTATTCCTTAAATGGGAAAGAAAGGATTATTCCTAATTTTGTCAGGAAAAAATGTAATTCATTTCTGGTCGTATGTTTTATTAAGAATATTTCTTTAATATCAAATATTGGAATGTTAGGTTGAGTATTAATTATCTCTTACTTTAAAAACTAACTCTATTAAATGGGTGATAGGTATAATTAGAATATATACCTTACATAGACTTGTTTATATATTGTGATGGTATTCTCATACATTAAAGTCCTTATACGATGAAGTTCATGTACCCTAGATTCCTAGTTACAAAGATTTGGAAATTTATTTAGATATATATTGACATATGCAACCTTGGCATGTCTAAACTTAGAATCAATTCTTCACGACCTCATAAACATATGATAATGATTGTAGACTTTAAAATTTGGTGTTAGACATTTGAAAATGTTAGTCTTGACCTATATATAGCTCACATGAATTGTGCATACACATATGGCTCTTACACACAAATTTTGCTTATATTCACTTGCACCCAACCTTCCCAATTTTCTATCAGTCACCTATAGGAATTCCATAGTCTATGTCTAACCTATTCATTATCATACTTAAATTGTCTCCATATTATCAAATCAATATTCCTGCCTTTTAGAAGAGTCCTTTAGACTTAGAGGCGTATAGAATTTTGAAAGTGTCCAACTCTGACATGGATTTGTTTTCATGCCAAGCAATGGTCATTTTTTAAATTCAAATTATATATCGATTAGACCATATGTTTTGTATGTCAGCAGTGTGATAAATTACCCAAAAAGTCTTGTATAAATACACAATAGGTCTAATCATATTCCCCTATCTAGCATTATCAATCAAGCACCAAACAAACCCATTCTATCACCAAAACATTCAAAGGGACTATCATAAACTTACCAAATCAGAAAGCAATCACAAAGAGAAAGTCCTAGCCAAGTTTGAAGTACTTGGGCCAAGCCAAGCTTCCCATTGTCAGGTGTCTAAATCTAGATTATAGGTTGCATTCATAAAAGGAGCACCATTGCATACATACACATAATGGGGAGAACATGTGCTAGTTGACTTCCCTCCTTGAAAAATTAGATACATAATCAATGCTCAACCATTCATTATAAAGTGGTTGAGATCATCTCAACCCACCTTTCTTCCTATTTTGCAAGCCTAAACCTAGTGTCAAAAGTGAAACTTGGGTTTCGAAGTGAAGATCTTAAGTTTTCTAGATTTGTGTATACAGTGAGCCCCTGATATCGAATAAGAAGACAATTTTAAAGCAAGTGCAATGGTTTTATATAGATAATTAAGAATAATTTAAAGTGATGAATTTTGAAATAATAGAAACATTTGTACTAATGTAGGTGTACAGATCCCAAAAGACTCATTCAAGTAAATCTAGACACTATTATTCCTAATCTAAGTGACTCTTCGTCCATTTTTATCCCTTTCTGCCACCTACACACAATATCAATCCTACATAAAATAACAACAACTAAGTATCTTAATCCTTTAAGTCATTTTCATTTATAGTAAGTTGCAATTATTCAATCATATTATAATTTAACATCAATATTTATGCATTATTGTAATATATTGTCTAATCCAAATAGTGAAAAAGTTATATTTTATTAGATCACATTAATTCAAAATAAGGTAAAACATATTAGTGAGCCCACTTTTATTGATCATATCAAACCCTAGGTCTTTCCTTAGGGTTCCATCCTTTTTTCATAAAGGGTTTCAAATTTTTGTCTTAGGGTCTTATATCCGATTTTTAATTTCCCCATACAATAAGGAACTAAAATCTTTTTGACCTTGGTCCTAACAATCTACATATTTTCATGATTTCATTTTATGTGGTTTAAAAAGTCTAATTCTCTTGTCCCTCTAAGGTAAAGTCATAGATTAATTGGTGTCCACATTGAGCATAATCAAAGTCCTTTGGTCCCATCTAAAATAGATAAAATAAATGAGATGAATATTTATTCTTATTTTTCTTATTTTGATTTAAATATTGTTAACGACAACATACAAGCGTATGTAAATATTGTTAATAATGAAATTCATGATCTGGATAATGCTAATCAAGATTATAATAAATACTAGGATAAAATACATATTCATGATCTTAACAAGGTAGTTCTCCTATACAAGTCTGAACATTGTCTAACTTTTGAAATCAAATTCATCAATAACCTCGTGACTTGGATAAGGTCTTAAATTTAATCCACGAAGTTAACAATGCACAAAAAGCTAAAGTTGTCACATCTAAAGATTAAAAACATGAACCCTTCATTGACATTAATATACTTTTCATAGGTACTAATTTTGTTATATATACTCAAACTATTACTATTACTATTACTATTGTTCCCATGTCTACACCTTTGGTTGGTTACAAGTGATGTCCATCCACAATGTGGGGGAAACACAAGGTTTTCCCCTTATTACTATGCTTCTTATTACACAAATAATGTACATATGAGGATTGTTACTCATGTGACATCATCATCCATGCCTACTACATAATACCTCATTTAGACTATTATAGATTTGTGGACTAAGGTGTTGCAGTTATAACAAAGTGCTTATAGAGTAAGTCATTCAACTGATTCTCATGCTTTAATTCATAATACATTAGCCACACATATTTTAGCTTATCCCTTACCTATAGGTTTTGTAGTTCCTAAAATTACACTATATGATGGTAAAAATGATCCAGAGCAACACTTAAAATCCTTTCACACATCATGTTTGGACTATGCCTCCAATGACAAGTTGTTAACTAGGTTATTTCTACAAAACCTTGAGGACTATGCTTAGTATTGGTTTAATGATATTCATTCTAATCATTTTAGGCATTCAATCCTTTGGCCAAGCAATTTCTAACACATTTTTAAATTAATATTAGTAAGAAATTGTCTAATGATCAAATTTAAAAACTTAAATAAGGATCCAATGAACAAATCAATGAATGCGTGCTTTGATATAAGACCATGATTTCTAAGATAAAAAATCTTATGGTTGATAATGAGTTGCATGATATATTTAAGAAAAGTTTGCTTAGCCCTCTCCATCAATCTATTATGTTCAATAAATTCAAATCATTTGATAAGTTATGCCATACAATTAGAGATCGAGAAGCTAAGCTCATATATTTGAATAAGCTAAAATATCTATATAATGCTCTAACTACTTCAACTAAACATTTTAAAAGTAAACCAAGTCACAAGGTTAAAATAAATGATACTAAGAATGAAGAAAAAATAAAAGATAATGTAGTGTCATAGCCTATTAATTGACTTTTTTATCCAATCAAAAAATGATTTTTTCATGATTGTCCAAACCTAGTCATAAGATTTTGTAGAAGTTACTTGAGTGCAACCTTATTTCTCTCCTTCTAGCAAAGGAGGTTGATATGAGTAGGCCTCTAGTTAAGAGACATGTTGACAATGCATATTATGACTACCATATATGTGAGGGGCATTCTAAAAATATATGATTTTCACTAAGACATAAAATTTAGGATCTCATTGATGATCATATTATCGAGCTTAACACACCTATGAATGATTCAAGACCACAACCAAATGGGAATGCAAAGTTAGATTTTTTTTTAACCCTTTCCAAATCATAGAGATAAAAAACTAAGACTAATTATGAAGTGAATAAGACATAAAATGCACATCCTCCTCTTTCAACATATGATCATCCATTGGATGGTATTATTCGTACACTTATGAGCATATCTATATAATGACCTAGAATTACATTTGATGATAATGAGTTTATGAACAAGGATCCTACTTATGCATCATTATTTTTATGAACCTACATTGATTCAAAACATATACATAGTGCCATGGTAGACAATGGTTCAAGTGAAAATATTTGTATTATGACACTTATTAATATGCTTGGATATTCACATGATAGTTTGATGGATACAACAAAGATAGTTAAAGGATTGACAGAAAGAAACAAAACCTTCTTAGGCACATTGTTGTACCACTTAAGGTGGGTCCTAAAGTAGTTTCTACCTTATTATTAGTTTTATATAGTATAAGGGTATTTGACATGAATTGGTAGGATGTCTTTGGATATAAAAAATTTGTGCAGTACCATCTTCAGTATACATATGTATAAAAATATACATGGAGGTAGGCTTGTCACAATTTTAGGTATTCCATATGAATATCCTACTCAATCCAAGATATTTCCTCCTCCACCCCCACCACCAATGTAGTTAGTTATATAGCCTATTTAGGTTCATTCTACGTAGACACTTCAAAGGAAGGTAGTTGACATTCCAAGATGACCAGTGCTTCAATTCTCATTACATCAGACACTTATTTAGGACTGCAATAGCCATTATCTACTCCATCATATTATAAGCTAGTGTTAAAAAAATATCACAGTGTTCCACAATAAATACATGCACATGTTTCTTGTACTATACAACAATTTCCATAGGATATTATGCTTCCTAGAGTTACTCATTATACATAGGATCATATGAGTCATGATGATGATACCAGATATACTACAACATGATTACTTCTCAAATTTAAATACAAATACATATGATGCTACTCGTTCATGACATGTGACCATTCCTATGTTTGATACATGATCTACTTATGAATATCCTCTTGATGGGATACCTAGTTAGTATTTTACATAAGCAAAATAAAAATATATTTCAAAATCTAAAATTGAGACCTAAGCATGACATGTTTGCTAGATTCACATTATTCATTTATGTTACTTGTCAAGTGTTTGGTATATTACGTATAATTTTTCATACACATATTCATTTCACAATATATATGAGTGAGATGGAGGACATACAAAATACTTAGATGTACAAATGCATGACATTCCTGTACTCAAGGGCCATGCCAATGTTGTGGGCATCTCATTCCATATGTTACAATGTTGCATATATATTTCTATGAACTTTTCATTTATCATGTTGAGTTACATTCATTGCTTACATATGTCTTACTCTTATTTATATTATTTATAGTGTTACATTTCACAGTTATACTACTTTGCTATGTTATGACATTGACATAAATTGTTAGTGTAGATTATTTTGACTTATTATATGATTAATTGTTTCTATTTCATTTCCTATAAACTAATCATTGGTTATATTTTATTTATATCTTGTCTTAGTGTATGACATGATTTGATTTAATGTGTCATTATATACCTCTTTCTTTGGCCCTTCCATTCTTTTATTACTTTTTCTTGATTGAGTTTTTATTACATGAAATTTTTATTTGGGCCATTGCTTTTTTTACAACTATTATTAATTGAGTTTTTAATTCTATAACCTTTATTTTTTGGTTCTTACATTGTGTGACATTTGATTGTCCAATATGTATGACTCTTGCCTTGTGTGACATTTGATTGTCTATTGTGTGTGGCTCTTACCTTGTGTGACATTTCATTGCCCATTTTGTATGGCTCTTGCATTGTGTGACATTGAGTGCTATTGCACGTGATTTATTATGTGCATCATGGCCATGAATTATATGCTTATGCATGGATATATTTAAGATTTTTAACTAATTTTGTGATATCGTGATCCATATCACACACCTTTATTCTTATGTGTGGTCCCATGATCCATATAATGCACCTTCCCATGTAGGTTATTATTATTTGGTTATATATTTGATGATTACTACTATGTGTCTAACTACTTTATTTATCTGGGCATGACACTTGTATTCCTTACACTACATGTTTCATATAATCTTTAATGATATATTCATACTATAATGACATATTCTCCTTATGTTAATACATGCTTCTAAATGATTACATCTTTCTATATAACTTGATGTGACTAACTCTATTATTTTGAGATGCGTAATTTGTAGGCTATATTTCTCACCTGAAAATGGAGGTATATTAGTGGGCTTGTCATAGAGATTCAAACCTCTATTTACAAATAATTCAGATTTTGAGACAAATTACTTGATTTAAAGAGTTTAGATTGGTTTAGATTATTAGTTTGATTTATATCATGAAATATATATTTAAATATTGAGACATATTTTGGGGGCATATGCAGACATTTTGCATGTTACATGCTTCAAGATTTTATAAGTTATTAGATTAATCAGATTGAATGATAGATTATGTCATTCTATATCATATATTGACACCGATTAGATTAAATTTTAGGGCATGAACATTGTTCATGCACACATTATTACAGTTTTTCAATTTTCAATTATGGCATTGATGGTATGCGAAATGAACATATATTGAATATATAATTTCATATACAATGAATGATTCACCTTATATGCACTTAACATAGGTTTTCCTATCCATATTAAAGTTCAAGACGAGTTAAATGAATAGTGTGGTTGAGGTTTTGTGTCACTCAATGGCCTAACACTACTCCATCTTCATGAGAGTTGGGGCATTTATTTTCCTAGCCCATGGCCCTTACCTTAGTAAAAAAATATTGGGGTATGATCACCCCTAATTATTCAATGCTTAAAAAGGAAGCATCATCTCCAACACATCATAGGGCAACATGGTTCACCTACTTACATGTGTATTTCTTCCTTGCTATTTAAATTTTTAAAAGTTTCATTTCAGATTTCATTTTACATATAGAAATTATTGTTACATGTTCATTGTAGATTTACATGAAGCAAACTATACACTTGGAGCTTTATCCCAAAGACAAAGTGTGTTTTACACACTAAGGTACATTTTTTTAATCCTTTTACTCTAGCATTGTTTCACCTTCAATACTAGAATAGAAGAGGGGATTTGTAGACACTAAATTCTAGCATTAAATACTTGGAAATGTCAAAATTGACCTATCTATACCTCGCATGACTTGTGATTACACATATGAATCTTGTACACCATTCTTGCCTATCCACTTGCTTTCTATGGGCTTGACCTTCCTGATTTGCTAATCATCACCTACATGAATTCCATAGTCTGTACTTACCTTATTCATTATCATATTTACATTGTTTCAAGATCATCAGATCAATATTCCTACCTTTCAAATTACTCCATTAGACTCAAAAACCTACGAAATCCTACAAGTATCCAACTCTTAACAAAGCTGTCCTTACTCCAAACAATAGTCATTTTTAAAATTTAAATTATTTGTATGAGTCATCTTATACATTTTATATGTTGGTGGTATGAGAAACTACATTAAGAGTCCCATATAAAAACACAATAGGTCTAAACCTATTCCCCTATCCGGTATTACCAAGCAAGTACTAAGCAAACCTATTATATAACTTGCACATTCAAAAGGACTACCCTAAACTTCCTAAATAAAAACTCAGTCATAAAGAGCAGGTCCTAGTAAAATTTGAAGCACCTAAACCAAGCCAAGTTTTCCATTGTCAAGTGTCTAAAGCTAGATTATAGGTTACATTCATAAAAATAACATCATTACATGCATACACTTAATGAAGAGAAATACGTATGATCTGACTTCTCTCCTTAAAGTATTATATATAGATATTGCTCAACCATTCATTGGAGAGCAATTGAGGTCAACTCAATCTATATTTATTTCTCTTTTGCAAACTAAATTAGATATCAAAAATGATATTAGGATTTCAAAATGAAATAGACATGATTTCTACATAATAAACAAGCCAAAAGTAATGACCCTCCCATGACAAGATTTACAAAATTACGCTTTCTAATGCTCAAAAATCTTTAATATGTTCAGAATTCATTGTAGAACATCATTTTTATACCATGTACTCGAATAATGAAACAAATTATTATGAATTAAAATAACGAAAGATATGTGTTTTTAAAAAAATGAAAAAGTTAAATGGCATACTTTGCTTACTGTGCACGAATGCTTAAAGCAAAGTTATGTGTCTTTAATTGCTTTGGGATATGAATTAGCATAAGGGAAAACCCTTTATTTTTTAAATGTTTTTTTTATCGAATATATAAAGTAATATTTGTGTTAAAAATACGTGTCATAATCACATCAGAAAATTAGTATATATATGTGAACTTCCTAAACAAGCACAAGTTAATCATTAAACTTGATATTTTTATTTTACCCTTTAATAAATTAGTAAATGGAGGCGGATATACGTTGTTCTTTACAAAGTGAAACTGGTAGGCACGGTTTTAACCATGCAACATTCATGATTGACATGTTTCTATTCTCACTAAAGTTTATTATAAAAATTATGTGAAATGGGGTTTAAGCATAAAAACATATTTATATTATTTTATTTGTGAACACTACATGAAGTTGGAAGGGATACAATTATTTTATAAATATGATTTGAATTGTTTGTATTTTTATTTATTTATTTATTTTGTTTGGAAAATTACTTTTATGAAAAATACAATGGTCATAAACAAGTTGTCATTTTTAAATGGTTAAATGATATAAATAAATAAATATATTAATATTTTTGATAAATTTATATTTTGAATTCGATTATGATTGTGAAAGAGTTTTGACTAAATAACCCATTAACTTTAGTTTCAATGTTATAATCTACCTTTATTTTCAATTTTTAAAATTTAATTTCCTTTTCATATTTAACCTTTTACTCTATCTTATAATAGTAACGAAACAGCTTAAAGTGCAATTGTTAGTAAATAGAAAAATGACTACCATATAAAAAATCATTATTAAATACGTTAATGATTAAATGAGGCCTTTGATTTATATTTAAAAACAATTAATTAACTTACAATTACATTTGTATTTGCATCATTCTTAGAGGCTTTGAATTCTAACCCGATAAATAAGAATAATGGCACCAATCATTTGCTATGGAGGTCATTTGTTCTGTTGGGTAGGATGCACAGGGTGAGTGCCATGCTTTTTTTGTTTCTATATTCTTTTTTTCTCAGGGCATGCTCCCGTTAAAGAAAATATACTGAGAGTGAGTCAAGAAATGAGTATGGTGGTAGTGAGGATAATGAGATGGGTAAAAATAATATGTAGGATAACAATTATAAGGAGATGGAGGAAAGAGTAGTTATTATAACGGTGGGCAACGAAAACCCCACCTATATTGTTAAACCAATATCTATGATAGAACTTGAAATTTATAAAATATTTAATGATGTTGTACATTTTGAGAGTTGTAACATGATGGTGTTAGTTTTTATAATAGATGAGGAATTAGTCTTAGTAATTGCTTTCTTTATTCGCAATGTAGGATATGACAAAAGTAATTATTTTGAAGTTGATGTATTAGACATTGTACAATATATTTACTATTACTATCATTGAGATATTTCATTTACTTGTCTTATTGTGACGAGGAAAGCTTTCTAGTGAAATATTGATATCAAAATATTTTCAAATCTTTTAATAAGTTTATAATTTTTTGGGATTAAATATGCAAGTGATTTAACCATTAAGCTTCCTCAATTGAAACCCACATTAGTTTTATCATATTTTTAAAGGAGTGCAAAGTTCACAGTTTAAAAAAATCAAACTACTTTTTCTTGTCCACTTGGTGTGCATGTTCCAATAAAATGAAAGTAAAAATAGATTATGTACCAATATGAATGTAATGGATATTAGTAGTTTAATGATCCTTTTATCTTTTTGTTTAAAATTTTCATCCAATTAATCAGAACATGTGTTTAATTTAAAAAATTATGATATTATGATATAATAAATATATTTCACTAAATAATGATATAAATATTTAATTATTTTTATTATTTAAAAAAAAATTGAACATAATTTATACATAAATAGTCAAAGTTCATCTTCTTTTAATGGGAGATAATTTTTATTAAAACTTCGTATTATAAATGAATGGTTGTTCTTGTCATATTTATATTAAAAAAATAGACAACTTATCATTGAAACTCACATCTTATCGTGATAAATGAGGCATGGAGATTAGTGATATATACAAGCAAAGCACATTCTTATGTGCCAAATGGGTTGTTAGAACCATTGAAAGTAGTTAATCTTGGAAACTATTGCTAAAACATTATATATCCTTTGGATCCTGTTGATGATCAAAATTGTCACGTCAACAAATCAACCTTTTGCCTATCATGAAGGTTAAGACAAAATTGTACTAGTTTAATAATTAGGATCTAAAAGGTCATGAAAGATATAAAATATGTGCAAGGAGTTTTTTATATGCTCTAAAAAATAACAAGTACATAAAATATCAAATAATACTTCATTATAATTTTAAAAACTAGTTATCTTTTTGAATCAAGTGATGGAAATAGATTATAATTATATAATCTAACCTATCCGATAGAGAAAACCTATGGACTAGATAATCTCTTGAAATAAAAATTTATATTTCTTATAATATATCTACGTTATCAAATTATATGTAATATTTTGATATTCACATTATGTTCAAAATATATCAAAGGAAAAGAAAAAAGAGCTCAAAAACAAGTAAAACAACTGACAATAAAGACCAAAGAAAGAAAAAGAAATAACAATTAACATAACTAATTAAACGCCTATTTAAAAAAAAAGAAAAATAAAAGAAACTATACTAAATAGAAAACTAAATTAAAAAGAGAAGAGAGAACAACTACTGACAACAAAAGATTATAAATTAATCTAATCTATTACTTAAATCTAAAACCTAAGAAAAAAACAAAATGATCTAATATTGAAATCTTAAGAGATAAAGAAAATGAAAGCTACATAATCTAAACATAAGTATTAATACAAGATTAAAACAAGATTACAATATTAAACAAACAACTAACTATTAATACAAGATTATAAATAAAACACAAACTAACTGAAACACTATAAAGATAATAACTAAAGATTAATAAATTAAAAAAAGTAATAAAGTAAGAACAAACTAAGAACTAAATAAATAGAATAGAAAGTAATAAATAAATAAGTCTAAAACTAAAATAAATCTAGAATTAGAATGAAAACATAACTAAATATTTATGAAACAATATACAAACAAATTTATGAGTCTTTAATAAGAGTCATCTTAACCGAAGTAAAAGAGATTTTGTTAAGAAACAATTTTTTAATACAAAATATTTGATATGACAACTAATATAATTTGAACGGATCAATAATATGTCACACACAACGATGTAATCATTATTATTCAGAACAAGTACTCTTGATTCTACACATATGACTGCATAGATTTGTAATCATCATAAGATATTAAACCTAACAATTTTTAGATAATCAATTTATTAACTAAACATAAAATATGGATATACCTATGCTAATTAAGCATATTATTTAACTATCAGAGAATGTGTTGTTGGTCTATTTGTAAAAATTGTACTATATCAGAGATGTTATACATAAAAAGTATAATGAATGAACTTTGAAGCAACTCAGAGTCTTCAAATACATCTAAATAATGTTCCTCCCTTTGTATGTCACTTTGATCTTCATTTATGATAATCTTTTCAAGAGATAGTAGAATAATAAATTATAACTAACTTTAGTTAGTTATTAGTAAAGTCTAATTGACTTTTTAAATAAGTCAATTATTTTATAACTTAAATCTATATTAAGACTTAGATAAGTCTTATAAGATCTAAGTCTTATAAGATCAAAATAAAATAATAATAAACCAATTGAAGACAAACTCTAAATGGGTCGGGGCCTTAGTTATTACTACCACTTAATTTAATAAACTATGATAAACATTAATATGACTTAAGTAATTCAAATAAATTAATATACATTTAACACTATATCCATATGCATTAATCTATTAAATTCAATAATATATGTTCAAAATAAAAAAATATCAACTGCTGTAAAATCTCAACTACTGTCAAATATCAAAAATAAATATGTATCATCAGGGTACTGTAGTATGATAAAGTATCTAAAAATACTAAAACAACAAAATAACTTATCTAGTCATCCACATGTCATTAGAACACTAAAGAATGATAAAGTATCAAAAAACATCAAAATCTACCATATAACTTAGCAAGCCATCCATTCATCTTCTATGTCAGAAATCATTTTGATGAATGGCTGACCCTTATCTATTACATATTAAGTATAATTCATTACCATAATAAAAAACTTTACCAATTTAGTGTCACATTCATTATCAACCTCTAATTTCACCTTCTTAACCATCCTAGTGATCATAAAAGATTCTGTAGGACCAATTTCTCGCATCTTACTTCTTGAAGGAACTGTCCTTTTTTGCTCAAGTATATGTGAAGGAAAATCAAGACTTAACTTTGAACAACTTGTAGTAACATTATCAGGTTCAGGTTCAGGGTTCTTAGTATTTAATGGAACAAGAGATCGAGAATATAATTTTATAGTCAATTGTAAATCATTTTGAAGTGAAGGTTCTTAGTACTGAGGAGAATGGCGAGGAGTGGGATTTTAACCAGATTGTAAAGCAGTATGCATGTGTTGGGAGGAACTACTTGGAATTTCCTATCTGTGAGAATGAACTCTCTAAGGAGATCCTCTCCAACCTTGGTTATCTTAGTTTACAGGATTGAAAGATAGAACATTCAAAACATTCCAAAAGGTGGGGTCCAAGGTATCAAAATGGATTGACATGCATGTTCCATAGTGATAAGGTCTAGGAATAACCCTACCAATCCTTCTAACCCTAAAATTTTGGCCTCTAGGAACAAATTTTTATAGAGATGTATCCTCTCTATGCCATTCCTGGTTATGCCCCCAATTATCATCATGTGAGTTATTATAATGAGTTGGAGTCTAACTTGACATCTTACTTAAATTTGAAATAAAACAAAATACTGATTATTATTCATTTTAAAAATAAATAACTGATATACATCAAATCAAATACATTATGCCACATGTGATTATGAGAAATAAATCTTACATAAATTTTAATAAATGATATTGAAATTTATACTATGCAGCTTATACCAAAACTCAATGTTGGTCAAATATATATATATTATATTTCAAAAGATCATCAAAATCAAACTATTATTGAGGTCAACATACCCCCATTTCTAAAAAATGGGGACCCTTATGTTAAATAGTGAAAAATTGTACCTTAAATTTAAAAAGTCATTTGATCATAGTGTCATTAACATGTCTGCACTTTATCTTTATTTGAAGATCATCTATACCTGATCTGGTTGGCATGTTTGTTCATGATCTTGATGCCATTTTGCTTAAAGTCGCTAACACTTTATCTTTATGTCACAGGTCACAACTCCAATGGAGTCCATTTGGAATGTGTAATATCAAGGTTTTATGACTTAATGATGATTTGATCTTTCACTATCCTTTGGCCTCTTGAAATCAAGTTTAACTCATGTTTGATCAACTTAAAACCCTAATCCTAAATACCCTAACTCATGTCCTCCTTTTTAGTTCAAATTTGAAAGGATTTTTTTTATTTGAATTTGCATGGGAACTATTATCATGCCATGTACTTAGTTTAATTTTTATCCTAAGACTTATTCATGATTTTCAACACGACCATACCTTAGACTAAAATCTTATGTTTGATCTCTTTATGTCCCATGACCCCTTCATTCCCTTTTATCCTAGCTTGGTCTAAGTAAACACATGGTCCCTTTGTTATAAGGCTTAGCCTAAAGCCTTACCCTAAGGTTTATCATATTTATTAATATGATAAAAACCTTAGGCTATACCTTTATGCTATGCCTTTTTATTTCATGGGGTCCCCTTTAATATGTTCCTAACTTAGCTTAAGACCCTATCCTAAAGATTTATTCATATTTATTAATACAAATTAAAACCTTAGGCTAAGACCATATATTATGCCTTTTATTATTCACAAGGGTCCTGTGTATGATGTTTAGAACCTAGCTTAGGTCTTTTATCCTAAGTTCTTTATATATATTCTCTAGCCTAACTTTTGTGCTTGTTTGTAGGATCAATGATCCATATTTGCTTGGATGAGATTGATCCAACAGAGCATGCAAGTGTTTATAATTCAAATCCCTAAGATGATGAAAAGTGTCATGAGTTAATTAATAGGGTATTAAGCAGCCAATGGCAGTGCATCCCTTAGATCATGATCCAACAAGGAACATTTCCTGAATAGAAGTGATCTAACGGTGCGAGATAGACATTGACTTTTCAATGAAGCTACAAGTGAATGTGGAGATGACACATGGCAAAAGCACATTAACCTAACAGAGCTGAAAAAATATGGAGTGCATAAGTCCCATGGAGCTACCAAGTGGCACACACATGAAGTAGAGCAAACCCATACGTAACAAGTGATAAACTCTACAAAGATTCCTGAAGAGGCGTTTAAATTTGATGATCACTTGGACGCCAAATATGTTCACATAGATATCAAATGATGGGCACACAAACATCAAATTTAAGCTCAGTAAAGAGTCCTAAGGAAGTATTCAAAATTTATGGTCATGTAAATGTCAAAGATGTTCAATGAACATCAAATGATGGGTGTGCAAATGTCAATTTTAAGATAGTTATTTGGATCCAAATAATCCAAATATCTACAAACCATGTTGATTTGTATAAATGGATCAAAAAATGTGATATCAAAGCTAAAATTTCAAAGGTAACGGTCATATTTTTGAACAGTGATGAATAAGGTACCATGGAGGTGCCACAACAATACCATGTAAGTAAAACATGGTAAATCTGAAGACTACATGGACCTATGGGAGACAAAAATATAAACGGGCAAGTCTGAATATAAATTTAAAGCATGAAACTTGTGATTTGAGCTCACAGATGCCATTAGAACACTATTAAAACCTTAAAAAGGCCCTAAGCACATATAAAATCCCTAGTTTGGCCTTGTATTCATCATAATTGATTCGAGGGGAACTATATGGTCACCTGTGTGAAGATAATTATATCTAGAGTCCACTAGTGAGCAATTTAAAAGGATTTAGCAACTGGGGGGACCTTTCCAATGACCTCAAACAACTTGAAGATAAGATAGAGCATATATTGGATAGCTTAGTAAAGGACCCTACTATTAATTATAGATGATGAGTTCAAGCAAATTTTTGCTTGATTTATGAAAGGGGTAAGACACCAAAACATAGACAAGATGTTGTTGACAATGATAAGATCATGGGTATGATTCTACTTCAAAAGAAAGACTAGTGAGGCCAAAAACATTAAAAAGCATTAAGAAGGGCAGATAAATACCACTAGAGATTAATAGGAAAAATGAAAGAGCTCTTCATAAAGCTAATTATCAGAATTGAGCTAGTTGAGAAGCAACATTTCAAAATGAAGATCTTGGTAGAGAAACAAAAATGCAATAGAGGGTTCTCAAAGTTAAATGAATTGATTTAGGAATATTCTTTTGTAGCTTAACATATACACTTTGAAAGTGGAATATTTTGTCGATAAAGGCATGTGTAGTTTCTAAAACACATGGCCCATAGATTTGTCCATTGGGGAAAGTCTAGTGTATTCTAGAACATTTGTGGAAAGGACAACTGTCCCAACACTTGTACTTTTATAATTGGATAGTACTGGCCAACATGCTTCCTTGCATCCTATAAAAGGATCATTCTTAGTTGTAAAAAAGGGGAGGGAGTTATTAGAGCCAAAATCCAATTGTAACTTTTGAGTAATTAATATAAGCAATGAATTATATAAAGTTTGTCCAAATTTGCTTATGTCTGTTGTTATTCTGGCTGCTCTCTCACTTGTTTGTTTTGATTTTTAGATTAGAATGGTTTTTATGAGTTCTTGATATATACATTTGAAAGTATAGATATTAAATTGTGCCAATGTCAGGTCAATTGAAAGACATTAGGTTCATTTTGTTTTCTTACTCTTATTGCATTTGGACTAATGTTGTTTGCTTGCAGGGGTAAATCATAAAAGTGAACTTTGTTCTTATTTGCATTATTTCATATTATCCTTAGATGTTTTTCTGATGTGTGATAGGATTTGAGCTTATGCTACTTCATGTCATGTATTATTTAAGTACATGCCTGGAGGTTATTTGATCTTTGTCATAGTGTTTGGAATGAAGATCAACAACATTTCTTCTTTGCCCTACCTTTTATTTTGCTCTTTTTTTTTAGCAAATCACTCTATCTTAATTGTCATCATAAATATCTATCTTAGATTAGTTCTTGATCATAATTCACAATTCTTAACATATCATACATCATATTCTACATAGACTAACTATTAGGCCATGGTGGCTCCCAACCACCAAACTTCATAAATATTGTGAAACAGTCCACTTGATTTGCATCTATTTCATAAATGGATAACATGATTATCACAATCTGTAACTCATGTACTGAATTCTTAAAATTCTAAAATGAGAAGTGTTCTTGAACACTCTGGGAACCTGTGATACACATTCAGGCATCAATAGGGGCTTCGTTGGCGCTAAAAAGAGGGACTTTAGTTAGATCTTTGTGAATTTTTAGAATCTTTGATAAATTTGGTGTATTTTGATCCATATTTGTGTTCCTTTGAGTATAAGTATGTAAATATCATTGATCTTTATGGTTTCAAACTAGTGTTTGGGCTCCCTTTAGTCAAATGTCGATATTATTTAAAGATCCAAGGATATTTATGCAAAGGTAGTTCAAGCTTTATGTATTTCCCATGTTTAAGGTTAGTAATAGCAATTTTGTTCAAAGATTGACTGATTCTTCACATATCTAGGTTTATTCAAGCTTAGAGTTGTAAATATCCCTCTCATTCATCAGTTTAGATGTATCTTTGAGCTTATTTAGATAAATATAATTATGCTTTACATGTATTTGTGTAAAATTGGCTTAACATGCAAACTTAATAATTGTTCTTTACAAAGATCAGTTTGATGCATCATATTTTAAATAGGTTTCAAAGTAAACAAGCTAGAATTGCCAAAGATAAAAAATAAGGGTACTTCCTCTCCTTATGGAAATTCATATAAATTTAAGTCTAATGAGGTGAGAAAAAATTCTTAAGGTCTCAACCTACTTCTCCAGTTCAGAGTGCTCATGTGTTTAAGGTATGGCCTGGATAGGTAGTTCTTCAATCAATGTGCCAAGTATAGTACATGATCTTCCAAGAAATCTTGAAAGGTATTTGCCTTATTTTAGTCTTGATGGTGTTGTCACAATTGAATAACATGTTAAAAGCTTTAAGGCTCCTTTAAGACTCTTAAATGTTGTTCATGAAGATGTAGCATGTAGATTGTTTCCATTTACTTTCAAAGATGTTGCATATGAATTGTTCCTTAACCTTCCAGAGAATTACATAGCTAGCTAGGATGATTTTAAGAGAATATTTATTGGTCAATTTGGTGAAATCATTAATCCATGCATTCTGTATCAATAATTCATCACTGTTAAGAGAGATTCCAATGAGACCATTAGAGCCTTTAACACTAGATTTCAAAAGATGTATATTAAAACCATAGCCCCTTATAGACCTGATGAGGGTTTAGCCTTAGATATTTATAAGGATGATTTAGATCCCATGACTTCTATGTTTCTTAAAAGGTCTGTTTGAGTCATAAACAACTTAGCATTGGATTAGGTTGAAGCTATAATAATCAATGATCAAATGCAACCTCAAAGTCAGCTTGCATATGTTATCTCAAATGTTAACCCCAATTTCCCAACACTAAATATCATTCCTAATGCCAATCAGAGTGTGTCTACCTTAAATCAGACATCAGTCTTGAACCAATTTACCTCGAGTCATCTATATCTTGGCCAAAACCTAGGGTTCTTGAATAGCACTTCTAGTGGACTTCATCCACAAAATCATAGAACCCTAGTGCCCACAGCCAGTAGTAATACCCTAGTTCATAACCCTAAGGCACCAAAAAACTCAAATGACTTAATATTAAAAATGGCTCAAAAATTGAGCACTGAATTTATTCAATTGCAAAAACAAGTAGGAAATATAGGGGAAGATTCTAAAAGGTTTAATGGACCTTAAAATAGGTTTCATGATAATAGTGGTAATGGGTTAACTAAGAATGTACATAAAATGAATCTTTGTGATATAGATCTAGTTGATCATTGTAATGTCTTTAAAACATATCAAAATAAAAAGGATACATCTAAGCCTATGTTTAATCGAGACAATGTTGTAGGGACATCTAGATTTGCAAGGACATCTAGATCCTTCATGAAATGAGATTTTGATTTTCTATTTGAAGAAGAATGTGAACATGAATATGCTATAGAAGAAGGAATAAATTTTTAAGATGATCAACCCCATGAACAATATCAGATACAAGCTGACATCTTTTTAGAAGATAGCTATGAGGACAATTCATATGAGGACATTGTTGAAATTGAGGATACCCCTGAAGAAGTTGACCGGTGGCAACATTTATACTAGAATTTTTTGAAATAAATTGATGTATTCCAAAAAGGCAATGATATTCTAGAGATCCCAAAGCAAGATAAGGTGGGATTCGATTAGATAGAAGAGATATCATTTTACACAAAAGATGAAGTTGAAGTAAGTGAAATAGATTAAGAATTTTCATGTGACTCAATCAAAAGGTTAGGAACATGGGATGATTTGGTAAGATCCTAGATGAGTTTCTCTATGTTGATTAGGATGAAGAGGCCTCTTGGGATGATTTGGAAGGTTTTTATGCAAATATTGATAGTCCATTTCCACCTAAAGAACCTAATGAAGACATCAGTCTAAGAATTCTAGCTAATCTGCCATTATTGAGTGCAAATGACATAACATTATTAGTCTATAGATGAAGCAAAATTAGCACTCTTGATGTGAGATAGAAGAATTTGGGAGGAAGATGACTGGGTTTTGGATCCATATCTTCAATCCATGCATTTGAGAATAGAGGTGGAAAACTAAGCTACATCATACAAAAGAAACAGGCATACAAGTGCTCCTATCCACAAGAAGAGGCCATTGAATGGAGACAATCATGTTTACAGGTTCTGTATTAGATTAAATAACTTTCCATTTGATCCTAGAGGTAGGTTATTTAAGGAGTTAGTGTAGAGCTTTAGATTAATTTCTTTCTTGTTCTTTCCTTCCTATCCTTTGTTTGTATATAGTGCCTGTACATATTTGTTTACTTTCTCTTGCTTTGTTCTTTGATTTTAATACATATTTTCAAGACAGTCCTCAACTCAAGTTTTATCTAGTTGCTCAAGAAACTCCACAATTCAGAAATGCAGATATGTTTGCTCAACATTGATTGATCACAGATTATTGAAATATGAGCTTGATTTTATAGTTTAGAGAAACTAGTAAAGAAAAATGAATAGGTTAATTGTTCCTTGAGATTCTAAAATTTGTTATGATCTAAGATTGGTTCTAAGAAGGATTGTACATGTAGGGTGAAAGACTAGATTATTAGGATATAGTCATGCTTGCACTTAAAAAATATTAATTGCTTGGGACAAAGTTTACAGTCAAGGATGATTGTCTAAAAATCAAACACTTGACCAAATCCCTAAATCTGGCTACCCTAGTTCCCAACCTTTGCTAGAAAACAAAAATGACTTGAAAATACAAAAAAAGAAGAACCTTATTACAAAATTGAAGAGCTCTCTAAGTAAAAGTGATTCTGGTAATCTCCATCGGGGCTATGGATGCCTAGTTGGTAGTGAAGCAAGACCTTGAGTGGAGCCAAAGGCATCTTTATAAGATCTATGGATGCCTGGATGGTAGCAAAGTAATGCCCAAGCCCTCCCTGAGCTAAATCATAATTCTTGATGAATATCTAAACATGCTAAAATTTAGTGTTAATGATTAAAGCCATGAACATGAAAGTTATTCTCCAAATCTTGTGGCAATCAATAAGTGGAATCAAAACACATATACAACATGGCTATGTCTTGATGTTTTATCCTAATTTCTCATTTGAATATTTTTTATAACCATGAAATGATCTTAATAATGATTCCTAATCAAATGGAATTAGTAGCTTAATTATTAGTCTAAATCAGAGTCTCCAAATTCTAACATATTACTATGTTTTCCCCATAGGTCACCATTTGTTGAGGTCAACATACCCCCATTTCTAAAAAATGAAGACCCTTATGTTAAATAATGTAAATTTGTACCCTAAATTTGAAAATTAATTTGATCAGAGTGTTATTAACATGTTTGCACTTTATCTTTATTTGAAGATCATCTACACATGATCTAGTTGGCATGTTTGTTCATGATCTTGATCCAATTTTATCTAAAGTTGCTAACACTTAATCTTTATGTTACAGGTCACAACTCTAATGGAGTCCATTTGGAATGAGTAATATTAGGGTTTTATGATTTAATGATGATTTGATCTTTTACTATCTTTTAGCCTATTGAAATCAAGTTGAACTCATGTCTGATCAGCTTAAAACCCTTATCCTAAATACCCTAGCTCATCTCCTCCTTTTTAGTTCAAATTTGGTGGGAGATTTTTATTTAAATTCGGTAGGAGATTTTTATCCAAATTTGGTGGGAGATTTTTATTTGAATTTTTGCAGGAACCATTATCATGCCATGGACTTAGTTTATTTTTTATTCTAAGGCTTAGTTGTGTTTTTCAACATGATCAAACCTTAGGCTAAAATCTTATGCTTGGTTTCTTTATGTCCCATGATCCCTTAGTTCCCTTTTATCCTAACTTGGTCTAAATAAATGCATGGTCCCTTTGCTATAAGGTTTAGCCTAAAGCCCTACCCTAAGGATGATAAAAACCTTAGGATATGCCTTTATGCTATGTCTTTTTATTTCATGGGGTGCCCTTTAATATGTTGGGTAGCCTGGTGTGTAAGCACAACAATGAATGTTGAACCCTCAGACCTAGCTAAGATGAGGGAGGGGAGATCCCAAGTATAAGCCTTCCTCACCTATGCATGTGTTGAATGTTCATATGAGGAAGTGGACTCGTTGCTTTGAGAAAGCCCCCTAACTTAGCTTAAGACCCTAGCCTAAAGCTTTATTCATATTTATTAGTATGAATTAAAACTTTGGGATAATATCATATGTTATGTATTTTATTATTCACAAGGGTCCCACGTATGATGTTTAAAACCTTGCTTAGGTATTTTATCCTAAATTATTTATATATATTCTTGAGCCTAACTTTCATGCTTGTCTGCAATATCAATGATCTGTATTTTCTCAAACAAGATTGATCCAACAGAGTGTGATGAGTGTTGATAATTCAAAGCTTTGATACAATGACAAGTGTCATGAGTTTATTAATAGGATATTAAATAGCTAATAGTGGTACATCCCTTGGCTTGTGATCCAATATAGTACATTTACCCAGACAAAAGTGATTCAATGGTACAAGATGGACACTAACTTTTCAATAAAGCTACAAGTGAAAGTGGAGATGATACATGGTGAAAGCACATTAACCTGACAAAGCTGAAAGAATACGGAGTGTAGATGCCTCGTGGAGCTGCCAAGTGGCACATGTATGAAATAGAGTGAACCCAAAAATGAAAAGTGGAAAGCTCAGTAAAGATTCCCAAGGAGGTGTTTAAATTTGATAGTTACATGAACGTCAAAGACGTTCACACAAATGTCAAATGATGGGCACATAAATGTCAAAATTAAACTCAATAAAGAGTCCCAAGGAGGTGTTTAAAATTTATGGTCGTATAGATGTTAAATATGTTCACATGGATGTCAAATGATGGGTGTGTAGACATCAATTTTAAAATAGCCATTTGGATCCAAATAATCCAAAAATCTATGAACCATGTTGATTCATATAAATGGATTAGACAGTATAAGATCAAAGCTAAATTTTCAAAGGAAATGGTCATATTTTTAAATAGTGATGAGCAAAATAACATGATGCGACCATGAAAATGCCTTGATGATGCTACATAAGCAAAACATGGTAAATTTGAGGACTTCATAGACATACAAGAGACAAAAATATAAATGGGCAAGTCTGAATGCAAATTTAAAGCATGGAATTTATGATTTGAGATTACAGATGCCATTGGAGCACTGTTAAAACCTTAAAAAGGCCCTAAGCACATAAAAAATCCATATTTTGGCCTTATATTCACCATAATTTAGCTGAGGAGAACTATATGGTCACCTGTGTGAAGATAATTCGATCCAGAGTCCACTAGTGAGCAATTTAAAAGGATTTGCAATAACTAGGGGGACCTCTCCAATGACCTTAAGTAAATTAAAGATATGATAGTGAGTATATTAAATAACTTACTTAAGGACCCTACTACACTTGATCTAGCTGGTCTAATTGTAGATGATGAGTTCAAGCAAAAAGCTTCCCAGTTTATGAAAGGGGTAAGGCACCAAAACATAGACAAGATGCTGCTAACAATGATAGGATCATGGGTATGATTCTAACTACAAAAGAAAGACTAGCGGCTAGAAACATTAAAAGGCATTAAAAAGGGTAGATAAAGACCACTAGAACTTAACATGACAAATGAAAGAGATCTTCATAAAACTAATTGTCAACCTTGAGCTAATTGAGGAACAAGATTGCAGAATGAAAATCCTGCTAGAGAAACAAAACTATAACAAAGTGTTCTCAAATTCAGATGAATTGATTTATGAACATTATTTTGTAGCTTAACATTGTACTCTTTAAAATTGGAATATTCTATCGGTAAAGGCGTGTGTAGTATTTAAAACACATGGCCCATAGATCCATCCATTGGGGAAAGTCTAGTGTATTATAGAACATTTATGGAAAGGACAATTGTCCCAACACTTGTACTTTTGTAATTGGATAGGACTAACAAACATGATTCCTTGCATCCTATAAAAAGAGCATTGTCAATTGTAAAAAAGGGGAGGGATTTCTTAAATCCAAAAGTCAATTGTAACTTTTGAGCAATTAATATAAGCAAGGACTCTGCAAAGTTGTTTAAATTTACTTGTGTCTTTTGTTATTTTGGTTGCCCTCTCACTTGTTTATTCTAATTTTCAGATTTGAATGGTTTTTATGAGTTCTTGGGGTATATATTTGAATGTAGAGCTGTTAACTTGTGCCAATGCTAGTTTAATTGTAAGACTTTAGGCTCATTTCATTTTCTTACTCTTCTTACATTTGGGCTAATGTTGTTTGCTTGCAGGGGTAAATCTTTAAAATGAAATTTGTTTTTATTTGCATTATTTCATACCATCCTTAGATGCTTGTTTGATGTGTGATAGGATCTGAGCTTATGCTACTTCATGTCATGCATTAGTTAAGTACATGCCTAGATGTTATTTTAACTTTGTCAAACTATTTGGAATGAAGATCAACAACATTTCTTCTCTTCCCTACCTTTATTTTTTATCCTTTTTTTTAACTAGATCATTTTAGCTTAATTTTCATTGTAAATATCCATCTTAGATTAGTTATTAGAGTAGTTCTTGATCATAATTCACCATTCTTAGCATATCATACTTAATATTTTACATAGACTAACTATTAGGACACAGTGGCTCCCAACCATCAAACATTATAAATATTTTGAAACGGTCTACTTGCTTTCCCTATATTTCATCAATGGATAATAATATTATCACAACCTGTAAATCATGCACTGAATTCTTAGAATTCTAAAATGAGAAGTGTTTTTGAAGACTCTAGGCACCTGTGGTACATATTCAGGTATCAACAACTATCTTTCACATGATTCTCATATTTCATCCAAAAGTTTGACTATATTCATATGTTGAAAAACTATATCATTCAAAACTTACACATGTCAAATATAACCATACTATATCTAGCATGAAACCAAGTGTATATGTCCATATAACAAACCAATATCCAATCAATCATAATATCAATACAAACTATCATCAATTTAAAACTATAATCTATATCTAAACAAAATATTGATTGCAAACATATTGACTCATCTTTGTATCTTGAGTCAATAAATCAACGATATGACTACAAGATTTATAATTTATTCAAAAGAAAAAAAATAGAGCTACTAAATATATTATGTTTTATATCAGATGATAATCAGAATGGCTAACCTATATGTAACATAATATTATAGCTTACTCAAACAATATAAATTTTCAGGCATACCCTTGAGGTTATTCACATTTCAATTTTAAAAACAACTTCAAATACCTAAGAAATCAATAGTCCTCAAGAAAAACTCATTTTCATATTTCAAGCCAACAAATCAACAATATTGACTGCAAATATTATAACTTCCTAAAAAAAAAAAGTAAAATAGAGCCATCAAATATTCTATTTCATATCAAAAATCAACTTGAATGACCAATTTATGAGCATAACATTTCCAATCCTACTGGACAAAAATTACACAAACATGGATTCAATTTATTCATACCTCCATTTTAACAACTTTAAATATTTGAATAATAAACCCTTCTGCAACAATCATCACCAAATTTTCAAAATATGAAAAAATAGAACAAGAATTGAGATATCAAAACAAACTTTCTATTCTATAACTGATATGATATTTATCAATGAATTGAGTTTCCTTAACTACAAATTGCATACTAAAATTTCAATCCAAACATATACATTTTTGGGCATGACATCACTTTCATATGTTAACAAACCACATTTTACATATATACAAATGGAAAACCAAGATTTCACTTCAAAACCTAACAGCATTTACAGTTCTTTCAATGTACCATTTTCAACCATAGTGAGAAGAAAACTAAATTTCATGGCCTTTGTCGATAACCTAGAAAACCTCTACAAAGCCGAAACTAATTTGTATATAAAATTATATGGAAAACAACAGACACCTCCAGATATAAAAATGAAAGTATGTAGACAAGAGTCAGACAAAATAAAACAAATCTGGATGAAGAAATAATGCTTAAGACCCTTGGCTGAATACCTTAGAATATCTTTCATTTCATCAAAACCAAAACTTATTTTTAACATATAAGCCTATAGTGATAACTTTTTAAGCTTTCACTTGAATAATGAAACCATGAAAAGAAAACTAAAAGCATAAACAAGATCATAGGTTTGACCAAATATCCAAATATCTTCACATTTTATCAAAACCCAAAGCTAACTTTCATAAAAGATTTCCAAGAATCACATAATCGACTCTTTAATTTAAAAAACTGAAGACATACAGACAAGAATCTAACTCAAAATTTCTCAAATATCAAACATTGTGTACCCAAAGCCAAACTAAAAATAATTTTACATATCAAATTGTAATATACTTCCAACTATAGACCTCACTCGCATGCAACTTCAACTATACATCTTATCAAAATAACCAGATAATTTTTATTTTTATGTAAAATAATATATCTCAAACTCAAATTTGGGTCAAACTCTCTTACCTTATCTGTAACTTATTCCCAATTTTATCAATTCTTTTCCAAATCTCATGCTTGCTTGTAAAATGTCGCTTCTGCCCAAATCTTGCCAAAGATTGGCCATCAAAGGGACAAAAGACCTCTTTTGTATTATTTCCATGCAAGTATTAACTACTTAGATTATGTGTTAATACTTAATTAGTTTTCAAGTCTGTCGGTACATTTTTTACGATTCAACTAAAACTTGGTCATTTTTGTCAAGTTTATCGATAACCAAACTAGCCACCAAAAACCTTGCTAAAATTCATCAAATCTATGCATGTACATCGAGACTTAATACCACAAGATCTAAAAAAAGTTCATCAAACCCAATATAATTATTGTTTTATTTAAACCTCATGTTTAATAAAAACAAATCAAAATCTTATCAGTTGACACAATTTTATGACATGATTTAAAAATGAGTTAACTCATAAATATATACCTAGGTTATATGCTATGTTTTCATGGCTGCCACCTTAGGTATTATGAATGTTTCAACCCACTATATTAGTTCCATCAAATATTTAAAATTCAACGCTTAGGAATTAGGTTTAAATAATACTTAGGTTCAAAAACCATCTAAATCTTCAATCAAATGATCAATATAGGTAAGTTAGTTTCAACAAATCAACATATATATACCTTATCATTTATAACATTAATATGAAATATGAATAATGTTATGCCATTTAAAATCAAATTGACACCTCAAGATCATAATCATCATTTGATCAAACAATCATGTGCATCAAACAAATTTTTGTATTCCAAATATCAAGGCCTATGAATATTATGAAAAATTGTGCATTACTCATCTATGCCAACAAACAATACGACTAGAAGTATCTTACTCATAAGATCAAACTAAACTATTCTCAACAAAGAACTTCACATTTGTTCATACAAACTAAATTTTCATTGTATCAACTCATGTAGGAGTGGAATGTGAATGCAATGATTTTATTGAATAGAAAGAGGTGAACATATACAATGATAAACAATTATAACAACCTAACTAAATGCCACCAAAACTAATACTATAACAGATCATGCTAACTAAAGTAAATAATGTAATATCTAAATAATACTAATAATTCCCCCTTTATTACATTGTTTTTACAAACATCATATTTCCTGATAGTGGTCCCCCCTTTATGTTTACACTCTCCATGTAGCCTACTCACCTTTGAGGTGGCATGCCATCTTTGTGGCTTCATGGTCTTGGTGGCACCTTGGTTTTTCCTTTTAGGATTAACACAAACCTGGAAGTGACAAGATAATATCTCTCTACTTAACACCTTTGGTGGTTTCTTGGATTACCATGAACTATATGGTTTTCAGCTACAGGTTGACCACAAACTTGGAGTTGATAAGTAGTCTCAACTGTTTTATACACTTCAGTGGTTTTTTAGATTTCCAAAAACCCTTTTTCAATAATTAAGCGCCACTTTAGTGCCTTAACTCCCCACAATTTTCTTCATCAGGAGATACCAAATTGGAAAATAATGCTCAATAATTTTATTAAAAAACACAAACTATAGAAAAATAAAGAATGAGGACTGTCTTCATCACCTCTTGTAGCCGCTGTACACAATCATTACGACTCAGTCTCACATAGAGTATATATTCACCCATACCACTGGAGATCATCCTTAACATAATCAATTTGGCACAAAGCACACCATAATAAAAAAAGAGAAAAACACACCTTGTTAAAAATAACACACCACACAAAATGTCACCATAGCAATGATGCGACCCCATCGTAGGTGACTCATGAGAGGATGCCAATTGTCCTCCAACCTCTGTATGCCTCAAGTAAAATAAGTTGTTTACTCAACTGATATCTTGATGAAGCTCATGTGTATGTCATTTTTTAGGACAAAACTCTCTCACTGATACGTATGACTCAAGACGTTGAGCTTGTTTGATAATGCATCTTTACAAGAGATTTTTGACTTTGGACAATAACAACAATGGACCCAAATTTATTTGATCATAAATTATATGACATATAATATTTATTGTTATGAATCAAATAATTATACCCCTAGTACTAATCTAACAACTTACTAAAAGGACAATTTGAATTTTAAACTCTAAAATAAATGACTTCAAACTTGCATATTAGAAACTAATACTGACAATTAAAACTTTTAGAAATTTATTCTCTACACCTTCATTCTTGAGAATCTATGAAAATGCATCCATTGAAATCTTGTATTTCACTGCCTTTCTAGAAGTCATTATCATTCTTGTATGAACAGTGTCAGTAGGATATGAAGCAAAATCAACACCAATTATAATACCCCAACAAGGAAGAAACTTGCAAGGAAGTTATTCTAAAGATTTCTAATCAAAATAACTGGCTTAAGGGAATCATACATTCCAAAACACAGACCTTAATACATAATTATTCCCACACATGATATGTTGAATCTACTGTAAAGGCTGGCAATACCATCAGATTTCAGAGTTTTTTGGTATACATCAATAAGCCCATTAAATTACCTCTCTCATCCTTTTTTTACAGCCTTGGCATCATTTGCTCACCTTGTTTGAGAATAGTCCAAGGAATAAACAAAAAGGAGAGATGATTCACCAGCTGCACCACCAGAAGCAAAATTTCTAGCAAACCACTTAATACCTTTATACGGCTCAGAAAGCCAACCAGACTTCAACACTTCATCCTGATTCTGAATCAACAGCTTGACATGCTCAATTGGAGAAGTTATAGTTTTAAATATAGCAATAAATACACCTCCCATCAAAAAATCAATCATGAAACCTTTCATACCTTTCTTTGAAGTCTGATCTACGAAGATAGAGTATGTAGTACACCCAGTCAGATATGTTGATGGTCTAATGACCAACATAAATTTATGAAAGTGTGAGGGTGGGATGAGCTTACGCACCAAACCAAACCAAAAAACTATAAAATTAAGCTATGTTACATATATTTTCTCATACAAATATATATTCTTCCATCTATAGGAGTGACGTATAAAATGACAGCTCCTCTATTTTTTTTAATCGTCCATCATAGAGATCGCACTGCTCTGATACCAAAATGTAGGAGTGGAATGTAAATGCAATGATTTTATTGAATAGAAAGAGGTGAATATATATAATGATAAATAGTTATAATAACCTAACTAAACTAAACAATGTAATATCTAAATAATGCTAACAACTCATACTTTCAAAACCACTTCATAATGTTAAAGTAAAAACTTTATTAAATTCAACAATCATACTAAACATTCAACGTAACAATGAATATTCAAATGAAGCAATAAACTAAGACCCCATAAGTAGTTTTAAATGTTATGATTTTAGTTGTCAATATGACAGAATGACCTGGCTTACTCAAATTTTCAAAAAAGAGAAGGGTTCCTAAAATAGGCCTAACACTGATAACCTTGCTAACTAATATCAATAATTAAATGAGGTGGCAAATAATAAATTGCTTATTAAAAAAATCACTTGAGAGTGTGATCCAAGTTCTCAGGCAACAAAACATGAACCCCTTTTATAATATAACTTAATGGATGAAGTGTTTGGATTGTGTGGCATGAAGAATATGATATATTAGATAAATAAATTTGGGTTGAATACATAAACCGATATGAAAATCCTCATATAAAAATTATAAAAATTAATATATGCTTTCAAATCGATAATAACCACTTCATGTTAATTTATAGAGAAAGAATTTGAATCATATCATGCAAAATATCTTACCATTATCATATACTTACAATGATACGGCAATATCCATGCACTTAGCCTTCAATAGAAAGAATACTATGGAGATACAACCAATATTGATCCATTCAAGAAAAAATAATAGAAAAATAAAACTAGCCAAAATAAAAGCAATAGAACAAAATGAAAAGAAAAAGAGAAAGAGCTATTGGTAGAACAATTTCAGATGATATCCATTGACTGAATAGCGTAGCCAATTTCCATCCATATCTTGCAAATGAAAAGTATTTTTCCCAAGTATAGTAGTATTTTTATAAAGTTCCAATGAAAGAGAATCAAATTTATGATATTTACTTGAATATTTATGAGCTTTGTCCCAATAAAAGCCCAGGTCACCAACTTTAAACTTTTTATTACATATCTTTTTATCAAACAAAAATATACAACTTTTTTTTAGCATTTTCTAATTTTTGCAAAGCAGTAGCTTTTATTTCATCTAGGTCTATCAAATCACTTAATCTTTATTTAATTAGATTAGTTTGTCCTAATAGATATTAAAATTAGTACGAGCAGATGAAATCTAAACTTTAATTGGTAACATAGCTTCAAATTCATATGCTAACATGAAAGGAGAATAACCTGTGGTTTTTAAAAAAATCATTTGGTCAGCCCATAATGCCTCAAAAATCTTAAGATTCAAATTTCTTTTATTTTTACAAACTAGTTTCTTTATAATAAAAATAATTTTTTTATTTGTTGATTCAATCTATCCATTCCCTTGAGGATAATATTTACAAGAATAATAATATAATAAAATAACATCCTAAAAATTATAAATATTCATTAGAAATAATTTGAGGTCCCTTATCCAAAATAATAATTTTGTATGGAACACCAAATATAGAAAAAAATGATTTTCAAAGAAATAAATGACTTAAGTTGTAAATAAACTTTTAAGTGCTTTTACCTCAAGCAATTTCGTAAAATAATCTACCGTAGTTAAAATATATATCGATGTCCAACAGAAAAAGATGAATGAATATCAGAAATAAAATCAATTCCTCATTTAGTAAATAGTTTTCAAGAATTACCATATTCAAATGCATTACTGGTAATTTGTCTCTACTAATAAATAATTGATAAGGCATACAAGAACATACCAACCTATAAACATCTTGAAATAACGTAGGCCAATAATATCCTACACATAAAATTTTATAAGCTATACTTTTCACTGCATAATGACTACTACAACTTCATTCATGACATCCCTTAAGAACCTTTTGAGTTTGATTATGGGATAGGCACCTTAATAATAATACACCATCTCTATTTATATAAAATAAAAAGTTTTTCTAGAAATAAAAATTTAAGACTGGAACTCTCACATATCTTCTTTGTCATTTATCAAAATTATTATGATAAGCTTGATTTTGAAAATAATAAACCAAGTCATGATACCAATCATTTTTAGCCAACAAACAATTTCAATCATTCATCTCATATCCAACTTAATTTTTTTAGAAAAATCAACAACCTTCATAGATTAAAAATGTGATTTAACATTTAGCGAATCATCAACAGATAAAACCAAAACATTTATGCTGGAAGAAGCATTTTCAGCTAAATGTTTTACCAAATAATTTCTCTTTATAGTTTTTGAAGTGTGGAATTCAAGATCAAATTCTTGTATTCTCAAAATCCATTTTACTAACCTTCCTTGAATAGTTGGTTATTTCAAAAGATAGGACAAAACAGGTACATTAAATTGTATAACAACCGTATTTCCCATCAATAAATAATGAAATTTGATTAATGAAAAAACCAATGATAAAATAATGTTTTCAATGAAGGGGTACCTTGTTTTTGTATCTTTCAAAACTTGACACATATATCCAATAGGTTTTTTGTCATTATTTTCATTAGCTAGAGTGATTACAACACCTATGGTTTTATCTATTGCATTTATATAAAGAATAAAATATTTAGATAGATCAAGCTTAGCAAGCACATGTGAGCTTATAATGGCATTCTTAACATTATTAAAAACATAATTAGTTCCTACATCCCACACATATAACTAATTTTCCTTTAAAAAAAATATGGAAAGGGTTTGACTTATTAATGAAGTCTAATATAAAATAACGTACAAAATTAATTTTACCAAAGAATGATCTAAAACCAAACTGGTCTTTAGGTGGTGGCAACGCTTTGATCACTTTAATACATTCAGGATTAATTGAAATATCATCTTTAAAAATCATATGACCCAATAATTTGCTTTTGGTAACACCAAAGATAGATTTATTGGGGTTGAGAGAAATACTGTACTTTCTACATCTTTTGAAAACTTCATGAAGATAATCTAAATACTTATTTCTCTTTTTAGAATGCACTGTAATGTCATCTAAATAAATATGAATGACAATACCAATTAAATCATCAAAAATTACATGCATAGCTCCTTGAAAGGTAGCACCTGCATTCATGAGACCAAAAGACATCCTATTAAAATTAAAATTTCATCTTCGAGTAGTGAAAGTTGTCTTATATCTATCATCTAGATTAAAAAATATCTAACTATAACTCAAAAATCCATCAAGTAAAGACATCATTTAAGATCTCAAAACCTATTGCAAAATTTGATCAATACATGGGAGAGGAAAATTATCCTTCACACTAGCCTTGTTTAAATCTATAAAGTGTACACATAGTCTAATGTCACAATTTTTCTTGCGTACAGGTACTAAATTAGTTATCCACTCAGAATATGTCATAGGAGAAATGACACCAACAACAAGCTCTTTGCTGATGGTGTCTTCCAACAAAAGGCTTATCCTTATTTTTTTCCCAACAAGTTTAATACTATATTTAATAGGGATATCATGTCTAATAATATCAGTATCATAACCTTTAAGGTTTTTATAAGACTAGGCAAAAATATTAATGAATTATTTAAAAAGTTTAATGAATTTTACCTTCTCAATTGGTGTACATTGCATTCTTAAATAAACAAACTTTGATCTTCTTCAGTCTCAAGATTTATTGGAATAGTCTCTCCAATATTTCTCCTAGAAGGTTCTTCTATCCATGATATCTTAGGTTGATCATTAGGGGTAAACATTGATTCCAAACTCACCAAATTGGTAGGTAATTTATTAGTATTTAGTTGTAAATAATCTTCTCAATTAAACACATAATCATCATTATCAAAATAATTGCCTTTTATAAAAGTATCAATATGTTCATCACAACTAAAAATAGACCAATTTTCATTTAAATCAAGAATTTTATCTCTAAAAATCTGTTAAAATGAAAAATCAACAACAGGTTCTGTTTCACTCAAAGTGAGATTAGAAGCAAAGACAAAATGTCTGTCAACTTGTAAATTAAATTATTTGAGCATGTGAGTGATATTAAAAGCTTCAAAATTTTCAAGTAAGGCCCAAACCTTTTGAGGATATCGATGTTTAAGTAACTTTTTGTTTTTTTTTTAATTTTTTTTTACTTACTAAAAACTTTAATAAAAATAGGGTTTATGGGGAATACTTGTGGATTGGAAGACATTGCGCACCATTTTGAATCTAGCAATAGTGAGAGATCTTTTTTAGCTAGAAAGGCTAACCTGCACACAAGTAAGTACTTGACAAAAATAGATTAATAAAATGGATAAGTGGATTGCTTGATTTGAGATCATTTCCATGAACTAGTACACTTCTTTAGAATGATGTTAGCCCATTGTTTATGTAATTAAGCGAATAAAAAACATATGAAATTACAATGAATAAATGATGCGATAATAATGTTATTTAAGATTTAGTCCTTAAATAAACTATAAATGTAAATGAAATATTCCTCCCAATAAGTGGAAGTAAAATCTACATCATCTTGGATAAAAATTAATTATTCTTTAGTGGTTTCTTGAGAGAGTGAAAAATAATTGCATAGAGGGCTAGCTCAAAGGCTATGCTACTCTGATATGCAAATAAAGGTTGGGAAACTATGGGAAGATCAATGATACTAGTTACATCATGAACTAACCTAGGTAGAATCATCTACAAGCAAAAGACCATGTTCAAATAATAGTAATCAGTAAAGGATTGAAAATAGGGACTTAGGATTAAGGTCTCAGAGTCTATGAATTAAACACCATAGATTCATGCCAATCCTGATAGGATTGGTAGAATCAGTACCAATTCAAAATGAATTAGCATTGATTCTCTTTATGGCTGAGTTTAATAAAATAGAGAATCAAATGAGACATATTTGTTAACAAGGATCGATAAAATCTATAGTCAAAAATTGATTTTTTTGAGGAGCGGAGGAGTGAAGCGTGTGGACAATATTTGAAACTGGTTTTTTCCTGCCTGGTTGGGCCCCTTGAGTGCAATAGGCGGGACCACGGATCCAATGGAGGTCACTACGGTAGCAGTACCTCTAGGGATCTGTCCAATAATCTATTAAGGGATAGTCCATCCAATGGATGGAAGAAGGCACTCATAGATGAAAAGACGTGTCCATTGAAAGGCATGTCGAGCCTCCCTGTTCTCTCAGAGGGAAAGGCATTGAGTATCCCATATGATTTGGTGGAGGAAATAGTGGCATCCATGGACCTTACGCTGGTTGGTAAGTTTTTTCCTTTCCATCCTAATATCAAAATGCTTAGAAGATGGATTCTATCTAGGTGGAAAGTCAAAGGTAGTGTTTCAATCACAGCCATGGCTAGAGGTCTATTCCTTTTTAGATTTATGAACAGGGAGGACATGATCGCTACCCTTGCTGGAGGTCCCTGGCTATTTGGACCACATTCTCTAGCCTTATGCTCATGGAAACCAGAACTCAGACCTCAATAAGATAACACCTGCTTGGGTAAGATTACTAGGACTCCCTTTGGAATTTTGGGATGAAAAAATCTTCACAGCTATTGGCAATTCTATTGTTTAATATGTCACCTCAGATCTTATAACCAGAACTAAGTCTAGATGTGTGTTTTCTAGACTCTGTGTTAATGTTGAAATAAATAAGACTCTCCCTATGTCCATTGAGCTTAACTCTAAATATGGAACCTGGACTCAGCCAATTACTTATGAGAATGCTACCACTTTTTGTCAAATATGTAAGAGGAAGGGACATCTAATGACACAATGCAAAGTGAAGCAAAGGGGGATGAAAGAGGATTCCCATAATGTAGAGGAGGAACAAGTGAACAACAAGCAAGAAATAGAGAATAATGTGGAAATTCCTGACAATACAGGAAAAAGAGAGGAGGGGAAGGGAAAGGAGACTACCCCTAGTAGTGAAGGTGAAGTTGTCCCAAAGAAAAATATAGGATTAGATGATAGTCAGAAGGCTACAGAAGAAGGAGAGGAGGAGAAGAGAAAGGAGGATATCATCAGTAGTGAGGGAAAAGAGGTCCCAAAGGAGAATATAGTATCTGAAGATAGTCACAAGGCCACATTTAACACAATCTACACTTTAGAAAAATAGACTAATATGTTTAAGGAAGGGGCAGGAGGGGACCTTTTGCTAAAGGGAGTCAATGAAGATGACACAATTTCAAGGATTAGATAGGAAGAAGTAATACCTGAAAGTCACACTCAATGAGTACCAAATCCATAGTCAATTACAAACTTTTTCTGTGATCTGGAAGATGGAGGCTAGGTAGGAAACTACTTGGCAACAGGGGTAGCAGGACAAGGTGGCAGCAATGAACAGGAAGAATGGGTTAACCCAAAGAAAAAGATATGAAAAGGTAAAAAATATGTAGATGTTGGTACTGAGCCCAAACAAGGGAGGCCAACCCTAAGGGAAACAAGACAAAGATAGATTGCTAGGGAGATTGCCAGTGGAAAATAGAAAACATTAGAGTCCAAACCCTCCAAACTCTCTAAATGAGAATATTATCATGAAATTTTAGGGGATTTAACAGTCCCTCAAAGTAGTTTGAGGTTAAAAAATACATTTTAGATAATAAACTAGATATTCTATTACTCCAAGAAGTCAAGATGAAAGAGGAGAATTTTGCGAAAATTGCTGACTATATATGGCCTAAGGCAGCTTTTTGTATTAGTCCTACTGAAGGGGCTTCAGGAGGGATTGTCACTATGTGGAATAGTGCTAAAATCCAAGGATCTCTTATGGCCCATCATAAGCACTTTTTGATTACCAATTTTTCCATGAATTCCTTGAATTGGACGTTGGTAAATGTTTATGCACCGAATAACAGAGCTTTGAGACAGAAATTATGGATAGATTTGAGTAGCTACAGGAATAATCCTCATAATTCTAAATGGATGTTAGCCAGATATTTTAACACACATTTATACCCTTCTAAAAAATAGGGTGGAATTATTGATTACTCGGACAACATGTTCGACTTTGCTGAATTCATCAATGATTGGGGATTATTGGACATAGAGCTGCAGAACCAAAAGTTTACTTGGACCAATAGAAGAAGAGGAGATCAAATGATTCAGGTTAAATTAGATAGATTTTTGATATCAAGCAACTGGAATGATTATCAGAATATGCAGGCATAGGCTCTACCCAGAACCATGTCTGACCACTGCCCGATTATCCTCAATTGGAGAGATCAGGAACATCACGGACCTCCTCCATTCCATTTTGAAGCTATGTGGATTAAACACAAAGGTTTTAGACAAATGGTGGCTCAATGGTGGAATATTCCCATTCAAGGTACTCCCATGTTTAGAATAGTCAAGAAACTCCAGCACATTAAACAAGAAGTTTATGGCTAGAATAGATATAGTTTTGGGCAGGTTTTCCAGCAGAAGAAAAATATAATGGGAAAACTCAAGGCTATTTAGCAACTGATTGATCAAGGAGATGACTCTGAGGGCACCTTAGAAGAAGAGAATAGTCTGTCTTCAGAATGGAAGAATCTGATGGAAAGGGAAGAGGTTTTTTGGAAACAAAAATCTCATGTTCAATGGCTCAAAGAGGGTGATAGGAACACTGCTTTTTTTCATCTCTCAGCTATGAAACATAGAAAAGCCAACTCAATAACTAAGCTTGTCTTGGATAATGGAGACATTATTACTGAGGATAATGAAATAGGGGAGCAAGCTAGGGTGTTCTTTCAGAATATGCTTACAGAAGAAAACAATAATGATAGAATTGATAGATCTATGAGTCAATTCATTGATAAAATCCCCTATTTGATAACAGAAGAAGACAATCTGGAAATTTTAAAGCCTATATCCAATGAAGAAGTACATGATATTTTATTCTCCATGGGTGGTTTTAAAGCCCTGGGTCCTGATGGCTTTCCTCTTATATTCTTTCAAGAATATTGGGAGATTGTTGGAGCGGACCGCACAGCTGCAGTTCATGATTTTTTTAGATCTGGAAAACTTTTGAAACAAGTCAATAATACCTTCATTGTACTTGTTCCTAAAAAATCTCAACCTTTACACCTTGCTGATTTCAGACCCATTAGCTTATGCAACACTGTGTATAAGATATGTACTAAACTGCTGGTTTTGAGAATTCAACCCTTGCTTGACAAAATTATTTCTCCTGCTCAAAAAGGTTTCATCTCGAGTATATAGATTCTTGATGCTATGATCACCACACATGAGACTATCCACTCCATGGATAAGAGCAAAATCCCTGGGATGGCCCTCAAGCTTGATATATCCAAACCTTATGATAGAGTCTCATGAACTTTTCTATTCTAAGTGATTAGAAAATTTGGGTTTAATGATAAATTGTCTTGCTTATTATGGAATGCGATCTCTTCTGCTAAATTCTCAGTGCTGGTTAAATTTTACTTGGACCAATAGAAGAAGAGAAGATCAAATGATTCAGGTTAAATTAGATAGATTTCTGATATCAAGCAACTGGAATGATTATCAGAATATGCAGGCACAGGCTCTACCTAGAACCATGTCCGACCACTGCCCGATTATCCTCAATTGGAGAGATCAGGGACATCATGGACCTCCTCCATTCCGTTTTGAAGCTATGTGGATTAAACATAAAGGTTTTAGACAAATGGTGTCTCAATGGTGGAATATTCCCATTCAAGGTACTCCCATGTTTAGAATAGTCAAGAAACTCTAGCACATTAAACAAGAAGTTTATGGCTAGAATAGATACAATTTTGGGCAAGTTTTCCAGCAGAAGAAAAATATAATGGGAAAACTCAAGGCTATTCAGCAAATAATTGATCAAGGGGATGAATATGAGGGCACCTTAGAAGAAGAGAACAGTCTGTCTTCAGAATGGAAGAATCTGATGGAAAGGGAAGAGGTTTTTTGGAAACAAAAATCCCATGTTCAATGGCTTAAAGAGGGTGATAGGAACACTGCTTTTTTTCATCTCTCAGCTATGAAACATAGAAAAGCCAACTAAATAACTAAGCTTGTCCTGGATAATGGAGACATTATTACTGATGATAATAAAATAAGGGAGCAAGCCAGGGTATTCTTTCAGAATCTACTTACGGAAGAAAACAATAATGATAGAATTGATAGATCTATGAGTCAATTCATTGATAACATCCCTTATTTGATAACAGAAGAAGACAATCTAGAAATGTTAAAGCCTGTATCTGATGAAGAAGTACATGCTATTTTATTCTCCATGGGCACTTTTAAAGCCCCGGGTCATGATGGCTTTCCTCCTATATTCTTTTAGGAATATTGGGAGATTGTTGGAGCGGACCTCACAGCTGCAGTTCATGATTTTTTTAGATCTAGAAAACTTTTGAAACAAGTTAATAATACCTTCATTGTACTTGTTCCTAAAAAATCTCAACCTTTACACCTTGCTAATTTCAAACCCATTAACTTATGCAACACTGTGTATAAGATATGTATTGAACTGCTGGTTTTGAGAATTCAACCCTTGCTTGACAAAATTATTTCTCTTGCTCAAAAAGGTTTCATCTCAGGCAGATAGATTCTTGATGTTGTGATCACCACACATGAGACTATCCACTCCATGGATAAGATTAGAATCCCTGGGATGGCCCTCAAGCTTGATATATCCAAAGCTTATGATAGAGTCTCATGGACTTTTCTATTCCAAGTGATTAGAAAATTTGGGTTTAATGATAAATTGTCTCGCTTATTATGGAATGCGGTCTCTTCTGCTAAATTCTCAGTGCTGGTTAATGGTGTTCCTAAAGGGTTTTTATCCTCCTTAAGAGGAATTCGAGACCCTCTCTCCCTGTACCTATTCATCATTATGGCTGAGGCACCGAGAAGATACATTCAAGTTGATAAAGTTTCAAAAAAGCTAGTAGGCATCAAACCTGCCTCTTCCCTTCATCCTATGGTTATACAGTAGTTTGTGGATGATACCATCTTATTTGGCATCTCATCGATGATCGAAGCTAGAAGATGGAAGAATATACTTAATGATTATGCCAGAGACTTGGGACAAAGATTAAATTTCCAAAAAAGCAATGTGTACTTCTTCAACACTCCCAATGAACTTAGACATATAATTATTGATATCTTAGATTGTGCTGAGGCTGGCCTACCAGCTACCTACCTAGGTCTCCCACTCTCGGTCAAAGAGGTATCTTCAATTTTTTGGAATGGTATTGTGAAACGTACACAGAGGAAACTTCTTGGGTGGAAGGGGAAACTACTCAATAGTGCGGGTAAGCTGCAACTTCTTCGGACATCCTTGCAAGCTATTCCTACTTGCTTCATGTCTCGTTTTAAAATTCCTATGTATTTTGTTGAAAATTTAGAACAGATCCAATTGAAATTTTTATGGATGGGAGTGGAAGACAAATAGAGAATGTCTTTAGTCAGATGGGAAAAAGTGTGTCTCCCAAAATCTCATGGTGGACTTAATATAAGATCCATCAGGAAAATGAATAAAGCCCTCCTCTCAAAAGTTAGTTGGAATCTGATTCACAACAACAGTGAGTGGGGGGAAATAATGTATGCCAAATACATGCATATCATTGATGATTCTAACTTTCTTCAACACGCAGGATTACCCCAGGGGTCTGTGATATGGAATAAAATGCTAAAAAGTAGAAGTCTTCTCAAACAGGGAATTAGGTGGAAGCTTGGAAATGGCTGATAGATTAAATTCTGGGAGAATAATTGGTTAAGGGACAAGCCTCTCATCTCCCAAGGAAACTATGGAGAAATTATAGGCCTGACTACTCAGTTCTTTGGTGATAGGGTTAGTGATTATATGGAAAATAATAATGGGATAAGGAGCTGGAAAAACCTTTATGATTGCTGTGTACACAGGCTTGAGCTTATCCCAAGAATTCAAGAGATCCAACAATGTGTTCAGGAGATCAGAATCCCGCTCTTCCCTCGAGAGGATGAACAATACTGGTGGCCGAATAAGAATGGATCATTCTCTGTCAAATCTACTTATCATTTACTTATACCTGAAGCTCAGAATAAGGAGGTTTGGAAAAAGGTTTGGAATCATAAACTCATTCCAAAGATTAACTTGTTTTGGTGGGTTGCTGCCCATAACAAAATCCTTACTTAGGAAAACCTTCAAAAGAGGGGGTTTACTTTGGTCAACATATGTTTTCTATGTGGTTCTAGTGAGGAATCAGTTTCACACCTATTCATACACTGTGAGTTTACCCAAGATTTATGGGGCAAAATACTTAACAACTTTGGCATTGAATGGGTTTGAAATTCTAACCTTAAAGAAGTAATTCTCAGCTAGAACTCAACCTTCACACATCCCTGGATTAAGGAACTATGGAAGCAAGCTCTTCCATGCTTGAGCTGGACTTTATGGAAAGAGCGAAATCATAGAATTTTTAGGGACACTGCTAGAAATGTTGCTCAGGTGTTTAACTCCTTTGCTAGGACCATCTTGGAAAGTGTTACAATAACTCATATTAGTGTTGTGGAGAAACCCCTATCTGAATTTGAAATTCAAATTGCTGCCAAATGGAAGGTTTTAAACCTTATCCCTGGGCATGATAATTCCAAAATTCTTTAGAGACTTCATACTAAATGGATACCACCTAAACCCAATTGGATGAAACTCAATTTTGATGGGGCATCCAAGTTGAGTGGTAAAGCAAGTGGAGGAGGAATAATAAGAAATGAAAAAGGAATGATGGTTACTATCTATGCTGGTGGCATGGGTTTCCAAAGCAATAACTATGTTGAAGCTATGGCCTTACTTTGGGGATTAAAGTTAGCTATATCCCTAGGAATTAGAAATTTGAATATTCAGGGAGATTCTAAGTTGATCATAGATGCTATTAATAAAGCATCTAATGTTGGTATCCATCTAAAATACATCATTACAGACATCTAGTTTCTTTTACAAAAGTTTTACGAAGTTGAGATTACCCACACCTACAGAGAAGGTAACAAGGTCGCTGATGCTTGTGCCAACCTTGGTCAGCAATTCTCAGTATGGAGGGTATAGCGATAAGGGGCTCATATACCCTCAAACATTAGAGAGATCATTCAGAAGGAGATGACGGAGCATGAATGATGCACATTGATGATGAAGATATCTTTCGAAGGCGGTCCATGTGGAGAAGGTCATTGCGGATCATGGAAGCGGTGGGTAATCCAGGGAATGCTGACAATGCAAACAATGAGAATCTTAAGGATCTTGTTAATTCTATAGTTATGTAGTTTTGTCCTTTCTAACTCTGGTCTTTCCAATGTTTTGTTTTGCTTCTGACTTTGTTTCTCGACTGTGTCATTGGTTCGGTGCTGACATCTTTTGTTTGCCAGCCTTCCTATCTTTTTTGACTGTATAGGGTTCGGCCCCTGGTTTGCCACCTTAATTAATCAAAAACAAGGATCGATAAACAAATACAAATATATGTTAATAATATTTTAATGATTAAATAAATGGATAATAAAATACTAATTAATAGAGAATGATAAAATGGAATATGATAACTTACCTTCGATCAGCTTGTGAGTAGAATAAAACTCTTCCATAGGCATAGGTAGTTGCTTGGGTTGCATAAAAGATACGATTTGAATGCAATGAAAATCCAGCAGTGTCATTAGGAACATCACAAAATCTCTAGGAATTCTAACAATAATTCAAAGCTCTAAGTTTCTTGGGTCTAGAATGCAAAGGCAGGATGAGTATTTATAGATCGATACTGATTCAGAGAATCAACATCGATCATGGGTGAATCATCGTCAATTCACCCAAAATGGTGCCTTTGTTTCTACTATGAGTAAGAATAGCTCATATATGGGTGGAGTTGTTGGTAATGACTCCACATGGGGGTAAAGTGGTTAGGGATAGATTCCTAGGTTATAAATGGATTTAGGAGGTTGGGAGGGGTAAAAGTTAAAAGTAAAGGCTAATTAATAAGTTAGTAAATTGTAAATAATCTAAACCTTAAGATAGGGTTTATTTAGGAGATTTAAATAAATAGGACCTATGATACCTAATTAATCATCCATAAGGGTACAAAATTATAGTGTCTACATGTGTCCCTTTTATAGAGTGGGAATACGTGTTGCGAGATAAAAACCATGAGAGTTCCACTACCCTACGTTTATGTGAGGAGGTATCCCCCTCAAAGTAGGTGTTGGTGGAGGATAAGGAGTAGTTGATGGGTTTGAAAAATGGAATAATGGATGGGATGAATAAATAATAGATAAGATCTAATAAACATGGATGCATAATATGAAGCATATGTTTTGCACTAATAGGATGGAAGATAATACACGTAGAGATGTCCCAAGGCAAATCTTCTAATCAGATACCATAACTATGAACAAGTGGGCTTAATGAAGGCTAAACAAGAGAATAAGTGATAGGGTTGGTTGATCAAAGCATCTGGTGTGCTATACAGTGTGTGCACTACCTATAAATAACTATTCTCAAGGGAGAATGTAATTTTGGGACCCACTGAGGGGAGGTACCCAAAAGAATATATGTCTTATGTAGGTGATGGGACCATAATGTGGTAAAAATCCATAAACCTAAAATGGTATAAGTTGAATAATAGGGTAGATGTGGCAAGGAACTAGGATAAAGCTAAGGAGTAGGGTTGGATATACATGAGAGTACAAGTAGTGCAAAAAGGGTTCAATCGACATCGATCCAAAATAGATAAGCAATGATTCACCTAAATGATGTCAATCTAAAATGGATCGATACCAATCTTAAGTCAAGTATTTAAGCAAGGCTGATGTAGAAAAAGGCTCATTTGCTATTTATGAAACCCAAACGATGCTTGAGTGCTCAAATGATGTAAGTGCTATGAAATGAGATGGAGGATAACGATAATGGATTATGATGTCAATGATGCTCTTAGGATGAGGTAGGTTGATTATTTTATTAATTCTTTGAGTTTTTTGAATTTTTAAAGATTTTTAAGGTTTTTGGGAGCTAGGATTAGGCTAGGTTTATGGGGAGATAGCACTATGGAATCAATGTTGATTCCCTAGTAAATCAGTGATGATTAATAGGGAATCAACATCATTTCAACTAAATGACACTGATCCATATAGAACAATGTTGATCTGTAAGGGATCAATGCCAATTTACACTTAAAAGGGAAGGGCATAGAATAGAGCTAAGGTTTAGGATAAGTTAGATTTATTAGTACATTATAGGATTATAGGGAATATTGGTGATAGGCATGGGGGCTACTACATATGTGGGATCAAGTGTCACCCTTCCTATAGTGATTACGAGTACAACTGAGTGATGATGATTGCGTTCATCTAGAGGTCATAGTCTTGGGAGGGGTGGATCATTACCAACACATCCATCAAGACATGAGACTATTTATGGATTTAGTAGAGGATGGGATGTCATGATCAGGACTTTTTGGCTGTCAACTGGGGAGATGACCATCACTAAGGAGTACATCTACCAAATTTTATGACTTTTGGTGCAAGGAATGCCTATAGTACCAGTAGATGATCAAGGTTGAGGAGTACCCTTGAGACAATTATACAAAAATGAAGCAAATGATATTAGTTTTGTTGCTAGGGGATTTAATTTTGAGCCTCTCTATAGAGTTGATATAGTAGGGAGAGGCATGCTCACCATGATGATGCTAGTGATATCATGCTACGCACTTCCAAACTTAGGGGGAGGGAGATTTCCATGGAGTTTGATTGGTGTTATTAAGAACATGCTAGAGTATTGCATCATTTTTTCATGGGCATCGACCTTGATGGCATAGATTTATAGGAAGCTTTAGGGTTGGAGGACCCAGAGATGTTATGGTTTAGATGTTATTGTCATACTATAGTGTTGGGCCTATGAGCACATCAGGATAGTATGACCTATTGGTACCCCATGGATATGGTGGTATGAGATAGATTACATCATGGCCTTCCTAAAATAGAAGGTTGATCTAGTGTAGGGATTTGTAGATGGTATTGCTAGAAACTTGGATTATTATAGGGGAGTTATAGAGGGTTTGAGTGCTATTGATATTATATGGAGACCTTATCTATAATTTCCTGCATGGCCTGGTGTGGAGGCAGAGCTGATAGGGTTATGTAGGGAGCATTGGGTGATTGGGAGGCATATATATTACTTGGATTACCTCTATTTTAGTCAAGTGCAATGATAATTAGGATTAGTGTAGGAAATACCATGGGCCCTACATGTATACAGGAAGGATGAGACAAAGCAAGAACTATATGGACCAGTGATTGGAGATGTCCTAATAGAAGAGAAGTAGGTGTCAATAGGTGAGGATGTGGAGGATACGAGGTGAACCCATTCATATACATCATGGTGGGTTGAGCATTAGGTAGCACAGTAGAACAGGGCAGTGTGTCCACAATAGGGAGGAGGGGATGAGGAAATGGAGGAGGTAGAGGAGGAGGCTAATTCTAAGGAGATGGAAGAGGAGACTAATGAGGAGATGGGAGATTGGGCAGTTGGGGGAGAGGTTGGTAGAGATAAGGAGATAGATGTGGGTGAGCTAATCATGGAGAGGGATACACTGAGGGCTTGATGTACCACCTTATAGGGGTAACTAGATGTAACACAGGGGGTACTGACTATAGCTCTAGTTGAGTAGGATACTCTACAAGTTTGATTAGATAAATTATAGGTGGGGTTTGACTCTTTGAAGCTGAGTCATGACATGATGGTGGTGGAATGAGATAGGTATAGGGTGGAGAGGGACACCCTAAGGAGGAGGGAGGAGGAGAGAGAGTCCTTAGTGCATATTATTGGAGATGTGGTAGTGTTGAGTATGAGACTAGTAGGGATAGTCAACATTGAGTAGTATAGGGTGATAGTGGAAGAGATGAGCTACTATGAGTAGATCATTCTAGATTAGCTTCCAGAGACTCCATGCTATTCAACCCACATAGCCAGATAGGGTAGGTCCTCTAGACACATGCACATAGGATCATTGAGTATGGGGAGTATCACTTAGAAGAGAGATAGGGATAGGGACAAAGATGGAGATGGGGGTGGAGATATATCGAGCATTCATCTAAGCATTTTATAGTTTAATCAGTAGATCTAGTAGTATTTATATTCACTGTACTAGCTAGAGAGCCATGGACATGTATACAAATACTTAGATGTGAATTGATCTTTTGATATATATATATATATATATTTCCTATTTATGGATTATGTTATTGTTATGGATTTATGTATTATTATGCTTATGGATGTCATGGATTATGTTTATGTAGTTTTTCATGGATTATGTTATGGATGTTTGTATTATTTATGGATTATATGATTGAATATAGTTTTTAGAGTTATGGATTGTTTTTATGGATTAATGGATTATAGATTGTTTATGGGTTATGGATTTATATGTGATGTGATTAGATTATAGTTTTTTACATGTGATGTATTTATATTTTAAAATGGTTATGGGTTATGGATGTTATGGATTAGATTATTTGTGATTATGTATTTTTATGTGATGTAATTAGATGGTTTTGAATATGGATTATCAAATGTTTTATGGATCATGCTTATATTACTGATTGTTATTGGATTATGGATAAGGATATGATTTTGATGTATGGATTTTAAATGTTTTATGATTAAAATGGATATGATTTATGATTCAATTAGATTATGGATTTAGTTACGTATTATGGATGTATATTTTTATGATGTATTTTATGGATTATGGATTTAAAATGGCTTAAATTATGATTTGGATTTATGATTATGGATTAAAAGTAATGTTTAATGGTTATGGATTAAAACTTACTGATTTTATGTTTGGAGATTTGTGTTTTACTGTATTTAGGATATTTGTTAATGTCGGCAAAAAATTTTGTAATTAATTTTATTTATAAAAAGGCTTATTGCTCATTTATTGGCTCGTATCATGACCCAAAAAACCTCTTGAAAGGGATGAATATGCATCCTTAACCAACTACTAATAACAACCCTAACAACCTAAGGTCAACTTAGTTTAGGATTGTATTGATTTGCTTTTAGGATGTAATAAAAATTGGATTATGAAAATAAGATGTTTCCATCTTGCATACCCATAACTAAGGGTCCAACCTAGAATCATTGTGTGCAAATCCATGTAGATTGATTAATGCGGGAAGTCTACTAAATTAAATAAAGATGATCAATTCGATAAGATTTTTATGGATACTATATGCATGATAACCATCCTTCATAGGAGAGGTGTATATTTAAGATATGTTTTTTAAAATAGATGTCTTTTGAGGGAACAATCTGTGATTTTGCTATTTTGTATAGTTTTTTAGATTTTGTTAATTTACATAGTTGTCCTTCAAGGGAGCAGACTATTCATATTTATTTGCTATTGATTTTATAGATACTTTTCTTTTTGATTTTGATCCCAATATTATTTTTGTTTGTGGATTGGCTTCAATTATCCTAGGATAATTTCCCAAAGTGTTGATACACAAGATAAAACACTTATTTTCAAATTGAATTAGTGATAGGGAGGGGTTTTAGGGAATAATGATTTGGAGTTCCTTCCCATTATAGGTGAAGATTATCCAATTAGAGCATGTTATGAATAGAGCTGAGGTATTCATATTTAAGTTTAATGATAAGCAATGCTACCAGATAATCACATGTCTTTATATATCATTACTTGGTATATGAATAATAGGGATATAAAACTTAGAGACTAAACTAGGTAAACCCAAGGTGACTAAGATTCATTAATTGTAGAAAGGATGCAGATGCAATGCATTTAGATGCTCACGTTATGATTTTTCATTAAGAGAGGCTAAGCGATATGCCTCAGATCCATACTTATGGGTGATGATATATGGTCCAAGCCAATTTGGAGCAAATTTCCCCTTTTACTTTTTTCCATATTAGTTACATGTTGATTTTCTTTTAAGACAAGGTCACCAATGTTAAATTCATGTTGTTTTAAATGTTTATTATAGGCATATTTAATTCATTCTTGATATACATATAAATGGTCAAGGGAAGCCGAGCGATGCTCGTCTAAGAGTTAAAGCTAGGATAATCATTCTTAACAAAAGTCATCCTCAGAAATGATATTTTTCATGGAGATATGAAAGGAGGAATCTAAATTTTGAGAGGAAGTATAGCTTCGGTACCATAGACCAAGGAGAAAGGATTAGCGCCTGTAAGGGTTTGAATATTAGTTCAATAAGCCCATAAGTCATAGGGAACATGAAAATGCCATTTCTTTCCTACTTCATTAATGAATTTGGTTAGTATTTTGACTCGAGTCTTGTTAGATGCCTTAGCCTGTCCATTATCTTGAGGATAATAAGGCAGGAAAAAGCTAAGCTTAATTCTAAAAAAATCATAGATCTCTTGAACCTTTTTATTCTTAAAATATTTTCCATTATTTGTGATGATCTTATAAGGGACACCAAAGTGACAAATGATATGTTGAGTAATGAATTCAATGATTTTATCTGCTTTTGTCAAGATAAGGGGGATAGCCTTCACCCACTTAGTAAAATACTCAGTGGTGGTAATGATAAACTCTTGATGCTAGGAATATTTAGGATTGATTTGACCTATGAGATCGAGCCCCTACTGGGAGAAAGGCCAAAATTCCTAAGTTACTTGCAATACTTGGCTAGGGACATGGGATAAGTTGGAATGTTACTGAAACTTTACAAATTTATTAATGTATTCAAAACAATCTTAATTTAAAGTGAGCCAATAATATCGCAATTGTAATATTATTTTAGTGATGGTGCAGACATTAAAGTGTCCTCCACATGACCCATCATGAGCTTCTTTGATAATGAGGCTATCCTCATGATTTTGGAGACAATGAAGAAGAATGTCATCGAAACCATGCTTATAAAAGACACCCCTCAGTATGAAAAAATGGGTGACATGATGGTGAAAGGCTTGCTTAACATTTCTATATAGATCTGGAGGAGTAATCCCCTTGGATAAATAATCAAATATCTACAAATACTAGAGATCTGATCAATTTTCCTCCATATTATGGATGGATAGAAGGTCAATTTTAGTAAAGGAAGGTTGATTAATCTTATGATTAAGGACAAATAACTTAGACTCCTGAGATGAGGATGGGATAAAAGAGGCCAAGGAAGCCATATTATTTACAAATTTGTTAGTCAATAGAGGAGTGGATTGGATAGCATAATGTTCAAAGGTGGCTAACAATTGATCAGCTAAGATTTTATGATTTTGAAGAGTATCATTATTACACTGATAGATTCCCTTAATTTGATTAACCATGATTTGGGAATCACCATAGATATTGAGTATTTTAATACCCAAAGCTAAGGCAATTTGGAGACCTATGATTAAGACCTCATATTCTACCATATTATTAGTGCAGTTGAAATCAAGTTTAAAGGATAGAGGGATATGTGTCCCCCAAGAGGAATTAGGATAATTCTGTCACCCCTACCACATTCACATTTAGATCCATTAAATAAAAGTGTTATTTGATATTGTGGATTTGGTTGAGATGTGGAAGCTATAGATTCATCTGGGAATGCATACATAACTGGTCAGATATCAAAAAGAGGCACCTCAGAAAGCTAATTGGCAATGATTTGTCCTTTAACTAACTTTTGATGGATAAAATCTAGATCAAATACTACCAAAATCATAATACACTTTACCATTCCTTGATTTTGATAAGGCTTGGAATGCATATACTTTAGGGGATCATTGTTCATGATAACATAGGTTTTATGATTGAGGAGATAATGTCATAGCTTGGTAGCAACAAATACCAAACCCAGGTATAAATTTTTAGTTTGAGAATAACATGTCTCATATTCAACAAGTGTATGATTGATATAGTACACTACTTTCTCTTTATGTTCTTCATCACGATGGGCCACCATAGCTCCTAAGGCATGGTTAGTAGTAGAAATATACAAGAATAATGATTGTCCTTCTTTTGGAGGAGTGAGAACTGGTGGTGAGAAAAGTAGCTCTTAAGAATCTTGAAAACTTATTGACAACTAGATTCCCACCTAAAATGGATATCCTTCCTTAAAAGGTGATGGAATGATTGATAGCGATCAGATAATTAGGAGATAAAATGATAGATAGATTAAATTTACCTTACAAACTATGAAGTTACTTTAGATTGGATGGGGGTGGAATTTATAGAATGGCTTTGATTTTGGCAGCGTTGACTTCTATCCCATGGATGAAGACAATAAATTCTAAGATCTTACCTATCAATACATTTCTTGGAATTTATATGGACATAAAATTGGATTAAGCGATCAAAAATTACCTTTATGATGGAAAGGTGATCTTTTCATAACTTCAATTTACCAAGGAGGTCATCTACATAATCCTCCACAATCTTATGGATAATATCATGGAAAATATAGGTCATGGATATTTGATAGGTGGCTCCAACATTTTTTAGTCCAAAAGACATAACATGATAGCAAAAAGTCCCAATAGGAGTAATAAATGAGGCCTTATGTTGGTCTTCTAGTGTGATAAGGATCCGATTATATCTAGAGAAATGATCCATTAGAAATAAAATTTTGTGGCCAGCAGTCAAATCTACTAACTGGTCAATATTAGGGAGAGGGAAATCATCTTTTGGACAAATGAGAATAAGGTCTCAAAATTTAGTAAAAAGGCAAAGTCCCCCTATAGGTTTCATTACACAGACTATGTTAGATACCCATTGAGAATAATCGATGGGTTGGATAAAGTTAATGGATAAGAGGCACTATAACTCTTCTTTAACCAAGAGTGCAATGTGAGGATGTATTTTTTGGAGCTTTTGCTTGATAAGCTTAGCGTCAAGGAATGTAACAATTTTATGGATGATGATGGTAGGATCGATACCAGGCATGTCACTATAGGACCAAACGAATGCTTCACTATGCTCTATAAAAATGTAGTGAAATCCTAGTATTCCTTGGGATTTAAGGATTTACTAACCTTAACTATGCCCAAAGTCTCTAGGGACCCTATGTTAATGTCAATGGTGGCCTCATTTAAGAGACTAGAGGTTTATAATGGAAGGGCTTTATGTAGATGGGAGTTCTTAATGCCCAAATGAGTTAAAATAGACTCATCATCCTAGCACTGAAGAACAGGGATGGTGAGATAATCCTACCCTATCATGTCTAGGAAAGATAGAGGAATAGTTTAGACCTCTCCATCATGATGATAGATTATAGGCTCTATAGTAATGGTCTTGACTAAAAAAAATGTTAGGAGAAATGGATATGACATCGTCAGTTGAAGGATGGGTACTAGATGGTGAAGATGGTGTATCCTCTTGAGGGATGGAAGGGAGAGTAATATTTTGGGAGGATTTGGGATTTTTGCTAAAGTTAAGGCTATATTTTTCATGGAGTTTTTTAAACTCCCCCAATAGAGCCTCATGTGAGTCTTATTTGTAATGTCCCATACCAAAACCTTTCCAGATGCACCATTATAGGTATGTCTTTGCAAAATGGGGTTTATCGAGGAATGAAAGCTTTGATGTAAAAGGTTTAGCTAGAGTTTGTTCATAAGGGCTTGAAGAAGGCTGGTCAATTCCCCCATAGATTAGATAGGTACAGAGTAATGATGGGCCAAAGGGAATAGTTCTCCCAAATTTGGATAATAAGCTAACTATTTGTTAGGGCATCCATATTCTTGTGGAGTAAGGAGATTGTTGATTGTTAGCAATTGGTACTCTCTAATTGAAAGCTATTGAAATGTGGAATCAATGAACTCCTTACCAAATCTTGATGCAAGGATTATTGTGCTAGTGGATGCTTCATTGGATTAAGATGGGGTAGCACTTTACCATAAAATTAGGACCTAATTAGGGTGAAAGGTTAGGTTACATGTTTTAAATGGATGGGGGTTATCCAAGATGTTATGGATCTTGCCCTCATGTTCAAATTTGATGCATGATGCAATGTAGTGGAACACAATGCATAACATGAATCTAGAGATGTCTTAAGAGAATGTTTTACTAGAATTCTCCTTCAATAACATATAACAATTTAGGGAGAACCCATGCACCTACCTGAATATAAAGGACTACCATTCCTAATGCAAGGGAAATGGTATCATTGAAGGCTCATAAAATAGAGGTTTATTGGGATACAACTATCTCAAGCAGCTAATTTTTTTTAAATGCATGATAAAAGATGATGTTTATACTGGCACCATTATCTATCATGACTCTTTTGACCCAAGTTTGATCTATCTGGGTAGTGATAAAAAATGCAAGATCCTAATCATTTGGTTGTAAGGGTGTATTTTTGAACCATGAAACATTATAGATAAGGGTTTATAAAGTAATGTAGTGAAACTTGATAATGGTTGGGGTTTGTTAGCTTGTATTTCTATGGCCCGTAAGGCTTCTATCATGGCTTCATGGTCTTGTGGAGAGTTTTGGATAAGTTCATATAAGGACATCTTATTCAAAAGTTAATGCAACTAATTTAGAATAGACATTTGTATGAGTTTCAAAGCATTATTATTTTATGCCTTTCCTAAAATGGAAACTTTAGGCTTAGGGGCAAGTCTTGTTAGACTATTTGTGGTAGGAGCTGGTGCTTTAGCAATAGTCACTTTGGTTTTTCCATGACTTTGGGTTTTATGAACCTAGGCTTGGGATTGTATGGCTATATGAACTGCATCTATCTAGAACAGAGATGGATTCATTGTGTTTTTAGTGTCTTCCACATTGAGAGGGAGAGATTGGTGTTGGGCTATATCAGAGGGTTTTTCCTCCTTTATATCTTATTTTGACATGTTACTTCCTATGGTGGATGTAACTCTAAGGGATGGGCATAAACTAATTATTATATTAAGAGATCATCTTCATCTAATAGATTTTAGACTATGACCTTTAATGTGTTACAATGTTTTGTGTCATGCCCTGTTATTCGATGGTATGTGCATGTCCTTATTTTTCTATACCATGATGGTTTCTAAATATGAGGGTTGACAGGTTTCATGGGTGGTAACATGATTAAAGAGGTTTGGATAAGCTGATTGAGGATCTTAGAATAATATCCCTTCAGTGGGTCTTGACTTATCTTTTCCATTCTCTGGGGCATTGGCAGGGAAGAGGTACATGACCTCAAACCTTGGTCTCTTAAACTAGTTGTTTGAATGGTCCCTATTGGAGGAACTTTGTGATTAGGGTAAGTCTTTACACCTAAACCCTTTAGGTAATAGGGGTTTAATGGATTATGGATTGACATGACCACACTAGGAATATTTTTTTGTGATGGTACACGTTCTTTAATGGTGGATTTTATAATTATCACTTTTAGTTTAGCTAAAGGATGGGGCCTTGGTATAGATGCTCTTGTCTAAATAGGGGGTACTGACACTTTTCCTTTTTACATCTTTTCAGGGGTTGTGGGGATATCCTCTTTAAGGATTTCAATCCTAATAGGAGGATATTGGAAATATTTTCCCCTTGTGGCTCTACGATTTTTTTTTGGTATCACTTGATCTCTATATGATTTAGTGCCTCCATAGCAGTTGGGGGGACTGATCTAGAGATAGTTTGAGGTAACATAACAATTTTTGTAGGGAATAATATGTTAGTGAGAACGAGTACACTAGATGCTGATATTAAAATGGTGTGAGTAATGGAACATGAGTTTTACAGACTATCTAGGCAAACCTTCTCTTCAATAAGCTTTTTCTTTTTTAGTTCTTGAGTGCTTTCAGATATGGAATCTTCTAATGGATCCCAAATAATGAGATTTGACAAATTAGATGAAGTTTTTGGGATGTCTTTGCTTGGTTGGGATGGTTCAAAAGTGTCTCCTATGAGGAGATCTAGGATAGGAGTATCATCAAATTATTTAGGTAGAAGCTGGTCATGGATGGTGTTAATTATGTGAGTCTCATGTTTTGATGTGGATATTGATTTAGCTTGCATAGAGTTCGATGTGGAAGCATGATTAGGGAAAGGTTTTCTAAATATATCTATATATTGATTCATGGGTGTATTAGAAAAAAAAACTAGTTATAATTCCCCTTCATCTATAAGATTTTATACTATGCCCTTTAAATAATGGCATCTAATGACATCATGGCCTATTACCTGGTGAAAATTACAGAAGTCATTTTCCCTAGACCAACTAGGTTTATGATGAGACTCGTCAAGAGCTCTTATGAGAGGGAACTCAATGAGAGAAGCCCTTAAGAGTTTATCTAAAATAGATTCATAGGACTCTCTTAAAGGGGTACATTATTGTGGGGGAAAGCATGTCAACAACTTCTAAGATTGTGCCTGCAAGGTGGAGGGCTTAGATTAAGTTTTAGTTTGTGGTGGTGCTGACTTTACAACTACAACATTGATAACTCCATTGTTTTTATTGTTGTTGTTGTTGTTATTAGTCCCTTCAGAGGGCTCAGATTTAAAGTTTTTATTTTAAAATTTAACCTTCCCTTCTTCTAGGGCTCTAATTTCAAGCTTTTGAGCCTTTGAAAATGCCTCACCAAAGGTTTTAAAATATTGTACCTATAACATCGATGAGATGTGTTTATCACATAATTTCATGAATAACTTGATTAACTTGAGATGCAGTAGAAAGAAGGTGAGTTGATTGATTAGACTTATCCATCTAACCATAAAGTTAGTAACAGATTCATCATTAAATTTTGAATGAAATAGAGGTTAGTAATAGTAATTTTTCTTGCTATATTGATGGAAAAGTGTCATAGGAATATTTGAGCTAGCTGCCCAAATGAAAAGAGGGAATGTTATGGGATTGAGTTGTAATAATCTAGGGCAAGTCCAACTAACGACATAGGGAATATCCTAAGAAGAAGCACATCACCATGCACTATAAGGTAACAAGCGTGTCTAAATTCTCGAAGATGCTATTGTGGGTCTTCCTTATTTTGGAGTTTTGTAAACTTAGGAAGGTCCCATTATGGATGGTAAGGCCTAATAGGACTTGTTGGGTTGATAGGCTCATTATAAATCTATTCATAGGTGAGCATATTTTTATTCCCCAGGGAAGAGGCTTCTAAATTAGACATCCTATTCATGAGGATGCTCATGAAATTGGGTTGGGTGTTATGTTGAGGGATTCCTCCCAAAATGTTCTATTATGGGAGTTGGTATGTAGGTAGCTACATGGAAAAAGCTTGAGATAAAGGATAACCAATCGATGTGGTTATGAGGGGTTGAGAAGCCACCACATACTATGGAGCTTGTAAAGGGATATACGTAGACCTAATAACTTATATAGGTGTTATGTATTAGGTGGTCAAGGGTACATACTATTGAAGCGACTGACTTACAGGGGCCTGTTGTAATGGCTGCATATGGGTACTTAAGGGTACACTAGTTTAAATTGATGAAAGGGTTGTTGGGATCGATATGACTCAATTCTAGAGTGATGTAGTAATTAGTTGAGTGGTTGTAGGCTGAGGAGTGGTAACATTTCAAGTCTGTGTAATGGTTGGTGATGAAGCACTAAATGTCACTAAAGGTGGGTTGTCTAAGGGTTGTGTAATAGTGGTGTTAGAACTAGTAGGAGGAGGATTATTGTGGGAAGATACCATAACAGTGGTAAATCCTTCACCTTCTTCTAAAGTCATGTCGTATGGGTTCTTATAAAATTACGTATGGGGAGATAACGAGATACGTATGGCTCAAGAGCTAAGATAATGATTAAGTGTTATGGGATTACTATCTAGTATAGTGGTGAATTCAAGATCGCCCTAGGTGTAATACTGAGGGATGCCTTCCCCTGTGGATTCAAGGTAAGTAGAGGAGCTAGGAGAATTATCCATGGATGAAGATGAAGATGGGGATTTGGTTTTCTTTTATGACTGTTGTCATGTCAAAACCATCTAGCGATAAAAAACAGGAAATAATAAAAGACACTCAAAAGATTATTTTTTATTATCTCATATTTAGTGAGGATGAAAAGATGCACACACTAAAGACGTTCCTAAATTTTTTTTACTTTTTAACTTTAAAATGTGATAAAAGAAAAAGAAAAGGATATCGAAGGTCCTAAGAAGTGGTAATCTAAGGATGGTCTCAGGTTTTGTTTAGGCACTCAAGGATTTATGTATTGGTATTGATACTTAGCTTGGTGTTGGGGCCTACCCCTTCACTTCACACACCATAGTGTAAGGGTGTCAGGTGCTTAGCCAGAATATATTGAAAGACTAGAGTTTATACTCAACTAGAGGAATGAGTTAGTTCTCCCTTTGATGGTTAAATCTAAGTGGGATCATCGGGAAGAAGGTTACCACTAGGTGATGAAATCCCAGTCGATTCCCTTGTATCAAATGTTTTGATGAGTGTGTTGTGAATGTGATTTTGCCTGTGTGATAAAAGTGACAACTAAAATAAATTCACTACTTAGATTATTCTATATGAGTAAACTAAATAGGCAAAATAGATGCAAATTTTTTTAAGCTTTTCTAAAGGAAAAATGTAATTTTAGATTTTCTTTGAATGAATTCAAAAAATATAAGAAAGGGAGAAAGATAAATAAATTCATAAATAAACTTTTAACAAGAAAAAGTGAGACCTTAAGGACTCCATCAGGCATGCCAGAATGTTTAAGTAGTTTTTTGTTTTCTTTTTAAAATTAAATATTACTTACTAAAAACTTGACTAAAAAGAGGGTTTATGGGGGATACCTATGGATTAGAAGATGTTGTGCATTATTTTGAATACAATGATAGTTAGATCTCCTTTTTGGTTGGGAAGGCTAATTTGCACACATGTAAATACTTGACAAAATTAGATTAATAAAAGAGATAGCTGGACTGCCTGATCCGATATCAATTCCAGGAAGTGGTACACTTCTTTAGAAGGATGTTAGTCCATTGCTTATGTAATTAAGTGAATAAAAATCATATGAAATTACAATGAAAAAATGATGCAATAATAACACTATTTAATATTTAGTCCTCAAATAAGCTATCAATATAAATGAAATATTCCTTCCAATAAGTAGAAGTAAAATCTACATCATCTTGGATAAAAACTAATTATTCTTTAATGGCTTCCCAAGAGGGTGAAAAATGATTGCACAAAGGGCTAGCTCAAAGGCTATGTCGCTCTAATTTACAAATAAAGGTTGGAAAATTATGGGGAGATCAATGATACATGTAACATCATGAACTAAATCGAGTAGAAACACCTACAAGCAAAAGGCCATGTTCAAATAATAGTAATTAGTAAAGGATTATAGACAGGGACTTAGGATTAAGGTCTTAGAGTCTATGAATTAAACATAATAGATCAATGTTGATCCTAATAAGATCAGTAAAATTGATGATGATTCAGAATGAATTGATGTCTATTCTCTTTGTGGCTAAGTTTAATAAAATAGAGAATTAGATGAGATATATTTGCTAATAGGGGTCGATAAATAGATACAAAGAGATGCTAATAATATTTTAATGATTAAATAAATGGATAAAAAAATACTAATTGATAGAGAATGATAAAATGGAATATGATAACTTACCTTTGATCAGTTTGTGAGCAAAATGAATTTTTTCTATAGGCATAGGCAGTTGTTTGGGTTTCACAAAGGATATGATTTAAACATAATAAAAATCTAATAGAGTGTCATTAGGAATGTCACAAAATCTATAGGAATTCTAACAGTAATTTGAGGCTTTAAGTTTTATGGGTCCAGAGTGCAAAGGCAAGTTGAGTATTTATGGATCGATGTTGATCTAGAGAATCATCACTAATAGTGGGTGAATCATCATCGATTGACCAAAAATGGTACCTTTGTTTCAATCACAGGTAAAAATAGCTTGAATATGGGTGGAGTTATTGGTAATGACTCCACATGGGGGTAAAGTGGCTAAGGGGTATATTCCTAGGTTATAAATAGATTTGGGAGGTTGGGAGGGGTAAAAAGATAAAAGTAAAGGTTATTTACCGAGCTAGTAAATGGTAAATAATCTAAACCATAGAATAAGGTTTATTTAGGAGATTTAAATAAATAGGACCTACGACACCTAATTTATCATCCCTAAGGGTACAAAATTATAGTGTCTATAATTGATGATGATGAGTTTGGTTTGTCTTATAAACCTTCCTTATCTAAAAATTAATTCAGAATCTCCAAAAACTTATAATTATTTGACATTCGGTTTTATGTCCTTTTCTAAGCTGAAACATAAAGCTTCAAATTATGTTATGTTATTAGTAGTATCAAAAGATAATTTATAAGCACAAAGAAACACTTTGCCTATAGGAAAAATAAGACAAGTTCCTACACCACTACCAGCTTGTGAACAAGCACCATCAAAATACAAAGACCACAAATCGTTCCTAAAAAGGATATTATGTTATTTTTTAGGTTTATCCAGAATCAATAACTCATACATACCAATCCTTATTTTTACATAAGCAATAGTAATAGGTAAAGAGTCAATAGGATTACTAGACCAATCTTCTCTATGAATAAAATTTATCTCATTTTCTACCAGAACCCATGTTATACCTTTACCGACAAATGCACCAGTTACTTTTGATGAATATCTTCTTAGAAGCATGGAATAATTGCTAAGAATGTCTAAAATGTTAACATTAATCATACACCTAATTTTTTTATTTTGAAAATTTTTAATAACAAGATCTTCAAATTTATCACAACTTTTTGTTATTATCTATTATAAGAGATGCCCAATTGATTAGTAATGAGATTGTTCTTGATCTTTGTCTTTTTTCTTGAAATATCAAAACTTATTTAGAATTTATATTTTTAATAGCATCATTTATTTTATCAAGCTGTCCTGATAAAACAACTTGTAATAATGAAAATCATGTCTTTATAGTAGTCAAATCGTTAATATGTTATAAGCTCCTACATGTGGATGACATATATGTGTTTAAATTTTGGAATTATATGGAGGATATTGAGGATTATTAAATTCAATAGATAAAAGATTATTTTTTGAGGAACTAATTACAACATGATTCGATGCAATATTATTCTACCTAATTTTGCTTTTATCCTGATTTTTAAAAGAAGATTGATTGTTAAATGTACTATCTTTCTTATTAGAATAATCTTTTTGCCTTATATTAAAAACATAAGCATTTGTAGATTTGATTTCATCTAAAGACTCAACAACACTACACATATTTATATTACCAGCAAGGTCAATAGAAATGCTATCTTTTCTTTGAATATATATTTTAAATTTCTATACAACTATGTACGTGTTATGATCATAATCTAACTCACAAACATTATAATAATAATAATAATTCTTCCATTTTACCTTTTTGAGAAGAAGAATATTTACCTAATGAAGAGAGTTTATCATCCAACTGTCTTTTAATGATGACTAGCTCATTGTTAAGACCATGAATGGCTTTTAAAATTTCTACATTACTGAAATTCAAACATGTTGTAGATCTATCATTAAAACCAACATCTTTTTAAATTATTTTTTATATTCAATACAAAAAATTAAAGTTTAATTGTAATTTTTAATGTCTTTATCTTATAAAGCCATTTTATATTTTAAAGATAAAGCATTAGAAAAATATAGTCTAGCCAATTTTTTGGTAGGTCTAATCTTATGTGGGATTTTTTGTCGCATTATACTAAATTCGTCAATAAAATGATAAATGATTTCTCTTGGATTAATAGAAATATTTACCAATTAATTAACTAGTTCTAACTCTTGTTTAGACTTACCAAAACAAAGTTCTAACCATTCTTCAATATCATTCCAATTACTAATTACGTCAGAAGGAAAACAGATAAAAATTTGATAATTTTTACCTTTTAACATTTGTGAAAAAACTATAAGAGAAAAAATTTCATTTATAATACCTAAAGTTTCTCAAATTAATCTAAAAACATCTAAATGATATTCTCATTATTCTCTGGGACTTCAAAAAAAATTAGGAATATTAAGACTTTTTAATGAAAGAAGCTTACTTAGTGAGTACCAATATTAATAAAATTTTCATGAATCTAAGGATTCATTAAAGGCTGAGCTACTTCATCATTAAATTTTGGTTCATTATCTGTTGCATCAGCTTGATTATTGGTTTGAAGGCCTTGTATGAAGTCTCAAACTATCTGATAAATTTGTGGACCTTGTTCTTCCATTTGCATTTTGAATAGATTCAACTATTAGAGAAGGTTGATTAAACTCTAAATTTGTATTAGGGTCAAAAGGATAAATATTATTTCCAAGATGAAAGGAGTTATAAAGAAAATGAACATTAGGTGTAGGATTGATAAGCAAAATTTGCGCTCTTTCTTATCTGATTCATTGATTAATTTCTTGAATGAATTTGTATCTCATGTGAAAGATTTGTTACTACGACATTGATCTTTGTTTCCTTGTTAATAACTTCAATAATATGGTCTGTTATACCCCGTAAAATGAATTAGATTAAAAAAAATGTTAACCTGATCATTAACAATATCAATCAAGGGTTGAATAATAGGAGGACCTTCAATAGTCATGGACAAAGAGAAAAATAGGAAAAAGATAAAAACATTTCTAACAAACTCTCCAGCAGAGTTGTCAAATTTATTGATGATCAAAATTGTCACATCAATAAATCAACACTTTTGCCTATCATGAAGGTTAAGATAGAATCATACAAGTCTAATAGTTAAGTTCTAAAAGGTCATGAAATATATTAAATATGTGCAAGGGGTTTTTTTATATGCTATGAGAATAACAAGTAAATAAAATATCAAACAATACTTCATTATAATTTTAGAAAATAATTATCTCTTTGAATCAAGGGAAGGAAACATCTTATAATTATATAATCTAACCTATCTAATAGAGAAAGCCTATGTATTAGATAATTTATTGAAAGAAAGATTTATATTCCTTATAATATATCTGCTCATCAAATTGTCCATAATCTTTTAATATTCACATTATGCTCAAAATAGATCAAAAGAAAAGAAACAAAAAAAGCTGAAAGATAAATAAAACAACTGATAATGATGACCAAAGAAAGAAAAAGAAATAACATTTAACATAACTAATAAAGCGCCTCTTAAAAAAAATAATCTAAACTAAATTAAAAATAGAAGGGAGAACAACTACCAACAACAAAAAATAATAAATTAATCTAATCTATCACTTAAACTAAATCTAAAACTAAAACCTAAGAAAAGAACAAACGATCTAATACTAAAATTTTAAGAGATAAAGAAAATGAAAGCTACCTAATCTAAACATAATCTATTATTACAATATTAAAATGAGATTACAATATTAAACAAACAACTTAGAATAGAAATAAAACACAAACTAACTAAAACACTATAAAGATAATAATTAAAGATTAATAAACAAACAATAAGTAATAAAATAAGACCAAACTAAGAACTAAATAAATAGAACATAAAGTACTAAATAAATAAGTCTAAAATTAAAATAAATCTATAATTAGAATGAAAACATAATTAAATATTGATTAAGTAACATATAAACAAATTTGTGAGTCTTTAATACGAGTCGTTTTAACTGAAATAAAAGAGATTTTATTGATAAACAATCTCTCAATACAAAATCTTTGATATGACAACTAATACAATTTAAGTAGATCAATAACATGTCGCACACAATGATGTAATCATTATTATTTGGGTCAAGTACTTTAGATTCTACACATATGACTATATGTTTGCAATTATCATAATATATTAAATCTAACAACTTTCAGATAATTAATTTATAAACTAAACATGAAATCTAGATATACTTGTGTTGATTAAGTGTATTACTTAACTGTCAGAGAGTGTGTTATTGGTCTATCTACAAAAGTTATACCATCTCCGAGATGTTGCATAGAAAGAGTATAATAAATAAACTTTGAAGCAACTCAAAAACTTCAAGTATACCTGTGTAATGTTCCTCCCTTTGTATGTCACTTTGATCTTCATTTATAATAATTTATTCAAGAGATAGTTGAATAATAAATTATAACTAACTTTAGTTAGTTATTAGTTAAGTTTGATTGAATTTTTAAATAAGTCAATTAATTTATAACTTAACTTTATATTAATACTTGGATAAGTCTTATAAGATCAAAACACAATAATAATAGACCGACTAAAGATAAATTCTAAATAGGTGGGGCCCTTAGTTATTACTACCACTTAAATAAACAAACTATGTTAAACATTAATATGAATTAATCAATTTAAATAAAATTAAATATATCTAACATTATATCCGTATGCATTAATCCATTAAATTCAGTAATATATGTTCAAAATCAAAATTATCAACTACTATAAAATCTCTACTGTCAAATATCAAAACTAAATATGTATCATTAGGGTACTATAGTATGATAAAGTATCTAAAAATACTAAAACAATATAATAGTTTATCTAGTCATTCACATGTGTCAAAAAGTATTCAATTAATGGATGAACCTTATATGTCACATATTTAGTATAAGTCATTTCCATAACTAGAAACTTTATCAATTTAGTGTCACCTTCATTATCTTCATCCTCAACCTCTAATTTCACATTCTTAACCATCATAGTTATTACAGGAGATTCTGCAGGACTTATTCATCACCTCTTACTTCTCAAAGAAATTGTCCTTTCCTGATCAAGTATATGTGAAAGAAAATCAATAAGACTTAACCTCAAACAACATATAGAAACATTATCAGGTTCAAGGGAAGGGTTATTAATATTTAATGGCACAAGATCTTGAGAATGTAATTTTGCAATCAACTATAAATCATTTTGAGGTGAAGGTTATTGATAGTGAGGATAATGGTGAGGAGTGGGATTCTAATCAAATTGTAAAGAAGTATGAATATGTTAGGAGGAACTAATTAGAGTTCATTGTCCATGAGAATGAACTCTCCAAAGAGGTACTCTCCAACCTCAGTTTGTAGGATTAAAAGATAGAGCATTCAAAACATTCCAAAAGGTGGGGTCTAAGGCATTAAAATAGATTGATATGTATGTCCCATGGTGATAGGGTCTAGGAATAACCCTACCAGTCCTTCTACCCATAAAATTTTGTCCTCTAGGAAAAAAATATTTGTATAGATGTATCCTCTCTATATGCCATTCCTAATTACACCTCCAATTATCATCATATGAGTTATGAGAATGAGGTGGAGTCAATCCTAACATCCTACTAAAATTTGAAGCAAAATAAAATCATGATTATTGTTCATTATAAAAATAAACAACTGATATACATCAAACCAAATACATTATGCCATATGTGATTTTGATAAAAAAAATTACATAAATTTCAGTAAATGAGATTGGAATTTATATTATGCACCTTTTATCAAAACTCAATTTTGGTCAAATATGTCTATCATATTTCAAAATATTATCAAAATCAGACTACCTTTCACATGATTCTCATATTTCATCCAAAAGTTTGATTGTATTCATATCTTAAATAATTATTTCATTCAAAACTGACACATCAAATATACACATACTATATCTAGCTTGAAACCAACTACATATGTCCATATAACATACCAATATCTAATCAATCATAACTTCACTGCAAACTAGCATCAATTTAAAATTATAATCTATATCTAATCAAAATATTGACTACAAACATGTTGACCCATATCTATATATCAATTCAACAAATCAACAATATGACTATAAGCATTATAACTTCTTCAAAATAAACAAAATAAAACTACCAAATATATTGTGTTTAATGTCAAATGATAATCTGAATGACCAACCTTTATGTAACATAATATTCTAGGTTACTCAACAAATATAATTTCTTCAAACATACCCTTGAGGTTATTCACATGTCAATTTGAAAAATAACTTCAAATACTTGAGAAATCAATAGTCCTCAAGCAAAACTCATTTCTCTATCTCAAGTTAAAAAATCAAAAATATTGAATGCAAATATTATAACCTCCTAAAAAAGAAAGTAAAATAGAACCATCAAATATTCTATTTCATATCAAAAATCAACTTGAATGACCAATTGTTTAGTATAACATTTCCAATCCTGTTGGATAAAACTTCTACAAACATGGCTTCAACTTATTCATATCTCCATTTGAACAACTTCAAATATTTGAATAATAAACAACCCTTTTGCAACAATCATTATCAAAATTTTAAAATATGACAAAATAGAACAAGAACCAAGATATCAAAATAAACTTTTCATTCTATAACTGATGTGATATTTGCTAATGAACTAAGTTTCATTAACTACAAATTACATACCAAAATTTCAATTCAAATAGATATATTTCTGGGCATGACATCACTTTCATATGCTTACAAACTATATTTTCCATATATATAAATTAAAAACCAATATTTCACTTCAAAACCTAACACTATTTGTAGTTCATTTAATGTACCATTTACAACTATAGTGAGAAGAAACCCAAATTTCATGGCCTTTGTCGATAACCCAAAAAACCTCTACAAAATTGAAATTGATTTGTATATAAAAGTATTTAAAAAATAATAGACACCTCTAGATATAAAAATAAAAGCATACATACAAGAGTCAGACAAAATAAATCAAATTTGGATGAGGAAATAGTGCTTAAGACCCTTGGTTGAATACCTCAAAATATCTTTCATCCATCAAAACCAAAACTTATTTTGCACATGTAAGCCTATAGTGATCACTTTGTAACCTTTCACTAGAACAATGAAACCATGCAAAGCAAACTAAAAGGATAAAAAAGATCACAAGTTTGACCAAATATTCAAATATTTTCACATTTTATCAAAATCTAAAACTAATTGTTCATAAAATATTTCCAAGAATCACATAATTGACTCTTTAATTTAAAAAATTGAAGACATGCAGACGAGAATGTAACTCAAAACTTCTCAAAAATCAAATATTGTGTAACCAAATTGAAACTAAAAATAATCCTGCGTATCAAACTATAATATACTTCTAAATATAGGCCTCATTTGTATGTAACTTCAACAATGCACCTTATCAAAATAACTATATAATTTTCATTTTCATGGAAAACAATATATCTCAAACTCGAATCTGGGTCGAAATCTCTTACTTTGTCTATAACTTATTCCTAGTTTCCTGTATTCTTTCCCAAGTCTCTTGATTTATTATAAAATGTTGCTTCTGCCCAAAGCTTGCCACAAAATGGCCATCGAGAGCATAAAAGACATGTTTTGTATTGTTTTATGCGAGTATTAACTACCTCACGTGTTAAAACTTGATTAGTTGCCAAGTTTGTCGATACATTTTTATAGCTCGACTAAATCTTAGTTATTTTTGCCAAGTTTATCAATGACCAAACTATCCACTAAAAACCTTGTTAAAACTCATCAATTCTATGCATGTATATCAAAACTCAATGCCACAAGATCCACAAATGTTCATCAAACCCAATATAGTTGTTGTATTAAATAAACCTCATGTCAAACTAAAATAAATCAAATTCTTGATAGCTAACATGAATTTATGACTTGATAAGAAAATGGGTTAACTTAGGAACATATACCTAAGTTATATGTTAGGTTTCGATGCCCACCACCTTAGGGTATTATGAATGTTGCCACCCACTAGCTTAGGTCCATCAAATATTTAAAATCCAACCCTTAGGACTTAAGTTTAAATAATACTTGGGTTTAAAAACCATCCAAATATTCAATCAAGTGATCATTCAAATGATCAATATAGGTAAGTTTGATTCAACAAATCAACATATATATACCTTACCATTTATAACATTAATATGAAATATGAATAATGTTATGCCATTTCAAGTCAAATTGATACCTCAATATCACAATCATCATTTGATCAAATAATCCTATGCATCAAATAGATTCTAGTATTCCAAATATCAAGGCCTTTGATTATAATGAAAAGTTATGCATTACTCATCGATGTCGACAAATAATATAGTTAGAAGTATATTACTTATAACATCAAATTAAACTATTCTCAACAAAACTCTGTATATTTATCCATATAAATTGAATATTTTCATTGTATCAACTCATGCTTTCAATACCACATCATAATGTTAGAGTAAAAACTTTATTAAATGCAACAATCATACTAAACATTCAACATAGTAATGGATATTCAAATTGAGCAATAAACTAAGACCCCCATAAGCAGTATTAAATGCTATGACTTTAGTCATCAATATGATAGAATAACCTGACTTACTCAAATTTTCATAAAAGAGGGGGGTTTCAAAAAGAGGCATAACAAATCCCCCTATGGAAAACCCAGTTGGAAAAATATTGGCTTCCACACCCTTCTCAACATGTCAGCTCCAACCAAAATTGAAGGTTATTTTGTGGCCAAAAGTGTATGGAAGGATTTTGAGGCTATGAAGCCCCATTTGAAATGGATTGGTGATGGTTTTTGCATAGGTTTATCTTTTAATGATCATAATATATGGTGGTATGCTATTATGACCAATACTGGTGTTTTGTTGGTAGAGTTACCTCGGATCAAAGCTCTAAGGTTCTTCAGCAAAGGAATTCATACCATTCAAGACTTGGTCTTTGCTAGGGATTTGACTCCTTGTTTAGATTTAAAAGCATAATTTCATTTGAATAATGTAAACTTACCTTATGTTATTTACATTCAAGAGCTTTTGCCAGATGTAAGGTTGCACAAGTTGGGATTACAATCACCTTGTTAGTGGTGGAAGGACTAGAGGTGGAAATGTGACACCCATTTTAAAAACTATTCCTTAGGACTCCTATATCAAGTTATGAGTCCCTTCTCTTCTTCTCTCAACAAGCTCAATAGGTGATGGGTTCTTAATTCTTCCCCTAAGATGTGGATTATCAGGGTTAACTCGATTTATATGGTTCATCTTGATCCCAAGTTGGCCCACTTCCTCTAGTGCTTGGTTTACCAAGGTCTTTTGCTTAAGGAGCAAATTTTCCATATTGTAATTTCTCAACCCAAGTGCCCTGCCTACAAATACCCCAAAGTTTAGTCCATGTGGAAATGGATTCATAGCCTCTTTTAGCCTTATCACCTTGAGCCTTTTTCTTGGTGTCTTACCTTGCTTGTGGATTCAACCAACAGGCCTGCTACTATTGCTTTTTATGGAATTCTTTTAGAGTTGTGATTTTGTTCCAATTATGGAAGGCCATAAATATGCCTTATTGAATAATATTGAATGTTATTGTCTCTTTTATATTAATGACAAGTTTTATATTATATCTTTGTCATGCATGTGGATTCAAGTCTAAATCAAGAAAGTTTCCATACAAGAGCTACTAGATCAATTGGGGAGTGCTCCCTACACCATGAGCCACATCTCACCTAATGGCCTACCCCAAGGTCTACTACCACCACCTCTTAGGAGGCATAGAAGTCATTCCTGCGATCACAAACACTTCTCCCCTCACTTCTTATAGGGGGATGGAGGTCACCTCCATCGCATGGTAAATATGATACCTCTCCCTTCTAGAGGGGTTCTCCTATTGTCAATGCTACTCAAACTCAACCCATTGATGGATGGGTGACAGATATGACTTTAGACCCCATGAATGGTTGGGTGGCATCGAATCTTCATTTTGTAAAGCCTTCCTCTTGGACTACTCTTCCACCCACATATGATCCTCCACCTCCTCGACTCAGGGGTTGCAGCATGTGCTTAATTCTCTTCTGGATTGTTTTGTGATTTTGAATGTTTTTTGATGATGCAATGTGGTTTTGAGCCTTGTGTCTTATCTGAATTTATTTATTATTTTTTGATACTATGTTCTAAGTTGATGTTTTATCCTCTGACATGGAGTCTAAACTATGAATACCAACCAACTACATTGCTATGTAACCTTATGTACTTTTATTATTTTGTACAATAAAGTTATACTAAAGTGTTCCAATGGTAAATGCACATCTTAAAATTTAACGCTTGAGATAGGATGTGGTCATTAGAAATATTTTTTGATTGATAATTATTATTAAAACTCACAAAAAAAACATAAAATACAAAAAAAAAATACATTTAATCATTTTAATAAAATAAATTTGGGGGTGGCTAATTTCTTAAGTGGATTTATGCACATAGTGAGAACCTGATATCATACATGAAGATGGTTTTCAAGCAGGTGCAGAGGCTTGTGCCAAAATAGAGGGGCACAATTTATAGGGACAAATCCAAAAATAATAGATGCCTTAGTACTGAAGCAGTCATCCAAATTATGATAGACTTGTCTAGGTAGATCTATACACTCATATTCCTGATCCAAGTGACTCTTGATCCATTTCTAACCATTTTTATCCTTTGCACAAAGTCTCAATCCTATGCAGTATAGTAACAAGCTAAGTATCTTAATCCCTTATGTCATTTCCATGTATATTAAGTTGCAGTTGTTAAATCATAGTTTACTTTAAAATTCATATTTGTTTATTATTGTATATATTGTAAATCTAAATAGTGTAAAATTTCTATCTTATTAGATCACATTAATCTAAAATAAGGTGAAACAACAATATGAGCATTGGTTTCATTGAATTACAAATTGTACAAGGTCAATGAGTATGATTATGAACCTGTTAACATATTTACTCCTACAACATAACCTTTTGTATAAACACATTCTAGATATTTTAAAAATGTAACCTTAATCATCTTTGTTGAATTTGATAAGTTTTCATTCATTTGATAATTTAGTGTAAAACATACTGATGGCCCTAATATACTCTAAATTAGTGTTGCTATTATGAAATTAATTTAAAAAACTATTTTTAAATTATTTAATTCTTCCCTTACAAATAGAAAAACCAAAAGAAGACTAGGGTTTTGTGTTATTTTCATTAAAATATTTATGAATAAAAAATTGTGATGATTATAAGGGTGTAGTTCAAAGCAAACCTATTCAATAATCTTGTGTTCTTGAAAACCTTGGATTGAACATTATAACTTTAGTTTGCTTGGATTTAAAATTCATCAGTAAAAATAAGGGGTAATAATGCATCACATAGTGGTATGGGAAAATGATCCACTACGTTAGCACTCACGCACTTCACAAAAATTATGCATATGCCAAGACATTATTATTTTAGAAAATCAACAATTATCCATTATGATATTAATGAAGGTTGAGTGGGTTGAGTAGCTAATAGTAATTGTATAGTGAGAATTGGATATTGGGCTCATAAGGATAGGGGACTAGTTTAGTCATCACTATGACTTTTTAGGAATGGGTATGGGTTATTTTATGGGGTTACCAAAGATTGATCTTAGTGTTTGGGGTTACCAAACACACATTGTTTACGAATCATGATAAATTGGGGATCAAACTTTATCTTCTGAGTCTTATGACCATAAGAAAATAATACCTATTATTTTTAGAATGAAATTATTTCTTTATAATTCACCATTTTATAATGCATCACAATGGGATTAGGTTTCATGTGGTTAGGGATTTATATACATGGAACAATCTCTCATAGTATCAATTTTCATAGATATCTTCCTCCTGAAGAGTAGGGCCATTTTAGGTTACAAGAGACATGTAGGGGAACTGATTGGCTATGTGATTTGAGGTAAAGTGATTTGATGATATTCTACCTCTCATGTTCCAGTTCTTGAGCCTTAGTGTGATCTCATATTGGTTATTTATGCTTGTACATTGGGATACTTCTTTTGCATTTTATATTATATTTAATTAGACATAAATGTAATTATATTCTCAAACCTGGAATTGATGAGATACTATAATAAATGTTTAAAATGTATAAATATTAGAATATTGTATCTATTTTATGGTTATGTTCAATTAAAAAAAAACATGGCTCAATTAACACATATTTTGTTATGATTGTAAATCATGAATTATAGTGCAATTATGCTTTGTTCTTTATCATATTGAATTCAATTAATGCCATGATGGATTAAGGAATGGTTAGAAATGATTATGATATTATTTATGTTAAATTATTTAAAAAGGGAAATAATTGTAATAATTCCTTCAAAATAATTTGTGAAAGTTAATTTCAAGACTTTGATTGTAAATGAACATTGTTAAAAGTTAGTAGCTAAACAAAACTCTGATTTCAATTATCTCAATTATTATTGTGTTCATATTTTTTTTCATATGTTAGTTTAGTATCATTAATGAATAGAGATTGATGAGAAATCAATTCATGTCTCTCTATTATAGATGACTTAGTAACTACACATAAAAAAAATACTTACATTTTTTTATATATTTGAACAAGGGTTTTTTACATTGTGGTATCAAAGCCCAAGGTCAACATTCAATCCTATTGGATTATTTCATTTCTAAGTTGCACCTCATTGATTTGTCCAGGTTATTTGAGCCCAAACACATGCCAATGATGAAGGAGATAACATGGGGATGCTCTGTAGGTTAAGCTTGACCAAATCTTAGCCCTAGTCATTGCTACCCAAGACAAGTATAATAGAATAAATGGTACATGACCTTACTCTCGAAGAGGGTCATGAGGATGAGGAAAACTCTAGAGATCAAAATGATGGTGGCAAAAATTATAATTATGAAAACCAAAACCATGATATTAAGAGTCACGAACATAACCAAAATTAGATTCAGGGGAATGAGCAGAACCAAAAAAACAAAAAACAAAAAAATCATAATAAGAACAATAACAATGAGCCCCCCCCCACCCCCCCCCCCCCCCCCAAAAAAAATAAATAAATAAAATGGCTCGGTTTGAAATTAAAATAACAAGAGACTTAAAGTTGATAGCCCACCCAAGTACAATAGAGCAGTACTTGGTGATGGTCCATAATCTTGGCTAATAAAAATGGAGAAGTATTTTGAATTCTATTTTTTTAATGAATAGACCAAGGCTATTTGAGGAGCCTACTAGCTCTCTGAAGAAGTACTGGATCGGTGGGAGAACCTAAAACTAAAAAAAGAAAATAACTATAAAAAAATAGTGCCTAGGAATAATTTGTATTTTATTTCAAGAAGAGATGGTTTCCACAATTATATTTTGATGAAAAGAGGATTAAATTCTAGAATCTTCAGCAAGAAGATATGTTAATTAACACTTATTAGGAAAAGTTCACATGAATTATGAAATATGTACCACAATAACATGAGGATGAGAGTTATATAATCTAAAATTTTATTTTAGGTTTGAACCCTTATATCAGAGTTGATGTAGATCTTCATGGCCCAGGTTTTAAAAAATCTTTTGAGACATGAAAAAAAATTGAGAACCCGATTAGTAGTCAAAAGGGAATTCAATAAAAAAGGGAAGGGATCCCAAAAAAAAACTCAACCCCCTTTTTAATAAAATAAAATAAATAATAATGGTGGAAACAAAAACACATCTTTAAGAAAAAAATCATGAAAACCCAAGCAAACCAATAAATGGACCTAAAGGTTGAAATGGTAGTGACAAAAATAGTGGAAAGTTCAATAACAAGGGGTAGCCCTAATAGAAGAAAGGTACTCGAAGAGGTTATTTTAATTGTGGTGTTGATCATTACACCAATCATTTCCCTCATAAATAAAATGGGTTCATTTCTAAATTGCCCATGCAGAGTTAGTAGCAATTTTTCTAGTAGAGGATATATGTAGTAGTGGATAACCACAAATAAAATTTCATGTGACATTAGTGGAGGAAGCATGCACATTCTTTGGTTGTCTAGTTTCTATACTTATTGATGCAAGAGCATTTAAATATTTTGTAGCTCCTGAGATTCTTAAGAAAACAAATAGGAAAGTTGGTTTTATGGAAAAACCTTGGTCAATCCAATATGGTAATCAAGCAATGAAATAGGTCAAGTAATGTCTATTTGATGTTGAGTTAGAACTTCTAGGTTTTACTACAATAAATCCATATGTAGAACCCTTAGGTTATTATGATGTTATACTTGGGGGAAATGGATATAGAAGCATTGAGATAAATTAGTTTTCTTCACCAAATTTATTTCATGTCTGGATAGTAAAGGCTACTCTATAGTAGTTCAAGAGTTAAGATAGATATTAGCTTGAGGCAAATTTATGCAATGCAATTGAAGAAGCCCAAAGGGAAAGGGTGTATCATGTTTGTTATGTACACTGATGATGTAGAAGAAGAAAAAGAAACTACAATATAAGATTATACCTTCATAAATTTAGTGATTTTTTTCTTGATGAATTACCAAGATTACCATCCATAAGAGAATTTGATTTCTCTATTGACATCTTACTTGGTTTTGAACCAAATTCAAAAGCTCATTATCGAATGAAAACACTGAGTTTTTTAAACTAAAGGCACAATTATAGGAAATGTTAGATAAGGGCCTTATCCATATGAGTTTATCTCCCTGGGGTACATCATTAGTTTTTGTAAAAAAAGGATGAAAAATTTATGATATGCATTGATTTTGGGATGATTAATAAATCAAAAGTGAAAAATAGATATCCATTGCCATGCATCGATAATATGTTTGATCAAATGTGAGGGGAATTAATATTTTCCAAATTTAAGTTGAGATTGAGTTTTTATAGTTGAGAATCCACATGGAAGACATTCCAAAAAATACTAGTAGAATTCATTATAGGAATTACAAGTTTACATTTCTTCCCTTTAGACTCACTAATACTCCAACAATAGTCATGAACCTAATGAATAAATTGTTCATGAACTACTTGGATAATTTTGTTTTAGTATTTCTAGATGATATTTTGATATATTAAAAATATTAAGAACATGTCCAACATTTGAGGTTAATAAGGCAACATTTGAGACAACATAGAATGTATGGCAATTTTTCCAAATGCATTTTGTTCAAGAAAAAAGTACATTATTTAGGACATATCATTTAATCTGGTCAAATTTTCATTTATCCTATAAAGATGCAAACGATCATAGATTGGCCATCACTTAGAAATGTCCATGAAGTCTATAGTTTCATGGCCTTAACTAGATATTATATAAATTTCGTTGAGGTTTTTTTCCAAGATATGGAACCCAATCACTTTTTTACAAAATAATAATTAGAAATTCATTTAGACAGAAAATTATGAACAAGATTTTCAACTCTTGAAAAATAAGATAACATTTATGCCTTATATCCAAATGGGAATTTCAAAGTTATTATAGATGCATTTGAAGAAGGATATGGAGGTGTATTGATGTAGGATGGCTATGTATTGGCTTAAGAATCCTGAAAACTAAAAAATTATGAGTTGAACTATAAGGCCCATGACCTTGAACTTGCAGCCATTGTTCATGTGTTGAAAATGTGGTGACATTTCCTATTAGGAAAGTCTTTTTATATTAATACTAATCACTTGGGATTAAAATACATATTTACCCAACCCAAACCTCAACATATACAAAGTCATTCATTGGAATTGTTGAGTGAGCATGACTTTGATATTATAAATACATTAATGGGAAAGAGAATAGAGTTGTAGATGCCCCAAGTCAAAGGAGATATATAATTGCCATGGATACAATGAGAACTAATTTTTGCCAAAATATTTTAAATCAAATTCCATCAGATGAGTTATAAACATAGGTCAAGACTGCCCTAGAGGCTGATAGTCAGTATCATAAATCTGAAGTTATTGGATTGAAGGATGGGAACTCCTTAGATTCAAAAATGTAATTTATGTACTAAACTTTGGTAAATTATGGACCAAAATATTAGAAGAGGCACATAGTGATCCTTACTTAGGTCACCCAAGGGTGACTAAGATGGTATAAAATCTCAAACAAATATACTTTTGGCTTGATCTCATGAGGTATGTTACTACTTTTGTGAGCAGATGTTTGGAGTGTCAGCAGGTCAAAACTAAGAATATACATCTAATGGGTTTTATATATCCCTATGAGCCTCTATAATGGAAATAGAATATAATCAATATGGATTTTATTCAAAAAAATTATTTGTCTAAGAAAAAACATGATGTGATCTTAGTAGTAGCAGACAAACTCATCAAGGTTGCACACCTCATTTTAAGGAATCTGCCATATGGTTTGCCAATGTTGGCAAGATGATTTGTGCAAGAACTTTTTAAAATGCATGAAATACCTAAAAAAATCATTTTAGATTGGGATACTAGCACAAATTCAAGGTTTTAGGAAACCTTGCATGAAGCTTTTAGGACAAAACTGAATTTTAGTTTAGCTTATTATCCTGAGACATGGGCAAGCTAAAATGGCGAATCAAGTCTTGGAGGAAATAATTTGTATGTAATGTATGGATCAACTTACAATTTGGATGAGTACTAGGAACTAACAGAGTTTATGTATAATAATTCAAATCATTCAACTCTTGGCATGAATCCATTCTAATAACCCTATTTTAGGAAATGCCATACCCTTATTAGTTAGGAGAGTCTAGGTGACAATGTTGTAGTTGGTCCTGAAATGCTTTAGAATATGGAAGAATAGGTAAAGCTAATTAAAATGAGATTGTTCAAGGTTTTTGATAGGTAGAAGAGCTACACATATAGAAAGAGGTCCCATAGAATGTTTTAAGTTGGAGATAAGATATTTTCTAGGTAAAACCCTAGAAGAGCTATATCAACTTTGGAAATTCATCAAAACTAGATATGAGACATATAGAACCCTTTGATGTACTTGAATTTTTTAACCTAATTGCTTATAGACTTACAATACCCAAACACTTGATTAATTGCATTATGTATTTTATGTTTCATTTTTGAACCATTATTATGTAGATTTTTCTCACGTAATTAGAAAAAATTACAGGTCCAAAATTCGGGAATAGTTCTGGCAGAACCCCTACAGGTTATTGGGATTAAAAAATTGACATTGAAAATTAGGGAAGTATCCCAATGTAAGGTCTAATGGTACCAATACTCCAAGGATATTTAGGCATGGGAGGACTATGATGAAGTATTTAAAAAATTTCACATTTATTTTCTTAACTTTTATTTTTGTAGCCATAGGGCTAATGTCTCTCCTAATGGGGGATGTTACACCCTTTGTTTACAGTTAGACTATCTTTCACTTTCCATTTATAATAATTGAAATGTATGCCATATGGATATAACTATTTAGATTTGATTATATGGATTTATATTAATACTATACTAAAAACAATGATGGACTAATGATTTTTATGTAGATGTATGATTTGATTCATTAAATGAAATGTTGAAATTATATATTGTTATGGGTGTTTGGTATAATTTAGTATTTTGATATGATATCATGTTTATTTCATATCTTTTTTTGGTTATCTAATATTTATTGTTATGATATGGTTTAAAGATAAAATACCCTTGGATTAGAGGGAGGGCATCATTGGAGAGAGGAGAATAGATGTAGAATTCAGATACCAAAGAGAGAAACCAAGGTGAACTAATAATTAAAACTAGGATAGTTGACCTAGATGTCTTGTTTAGGGTGAACCCTTGGGAAGAGGATGGGTTTTGCATTATTTTTATTTACTTCACTTTGAATTTTTTATTGAAGATCGATTGTCATCATTTCACCTACTATCTCATGACCAATAGTATCATTCATGATAGGCTATTGGGTCAGAGACCCAATTGACCTATACAAACTATTACTTATGTTTATGACCATTTTGGTCTTGTCAATCTTGTGACCAGATTATTAATGTTTTAGTTAAACTCAAAACCTACTTATTGATACTAGTAAGAAAATTTTGTGTATATGGCTAGATATGTTATGCATTGTTAAACAATTATTAATATTAGAAAGTGATATTATGGAGTTGTAATAATATAGCTATTAATTTAACAAACATAATAACTAAAAGAATTGTCAGTTTCATTAATGAACACCTCATTATGGAAATATGAGTATGGATTTCAGAAACTTCTAAATAATTAAAATCCACATGGGCTTACTTTTTGGGTCGAATCGGACCATTAAAGAAGAAACAAAGACTTTCAGAGAGAATATTTTCATAGTCCATAAATTAAGATAAATATTTATGGAGTAAATGATGTGTCAAATTTTGAATCAACATTTTAGATCACACTCTGTAAACCATCATCAAGATGAGATACATCTTATAATAGGATTGTAAACCTATGTTTCAATTTAAATATATTTGCAATGAGGTACTGTGATGTCAAGTAGTTGAGAAATTTAATATTAAGAGAGCTACCTAATCAATATCTAGTTAAAAGAGGAAATAAAAGACTAATTTGTAAGAATTATGCTATTATTATAAAACTTTAAGGTACTCCCATCAAGAAAAATTGTGAAAAATAGATATATTCTAATAAGATAAATTAAATAAAATGTAACAAATATTTATTAATCCCTTAAAAAGCAGGTTAAAGATTTAGATTAGATTGGAAGAAGTAAAGAGACATAATAATTGAAATGTTAACAATGAAAGCAAGTTAAAACATGGAAAGAGAAAAATATTTAATAAGAAAGACTAAGGTTAACATAATGGAGAAAAATCATGTTCCGGTAAGAACAAAACTACCTAAGAACTAAGGTGATACTATTAAATGGAGAACCAATTAGAAAAAGCTCCCATATAATTTATTAATTTTTGATCAAATTAATGAATGGTCTCCAAGAATGTTTTAATTATATACCACCATCACTATTCAATTTGTTATCACACTTACATATTTATATCATTTCTCTAAGATGACGCTTGGAATAATGGTCCCATATGGTTAGAACTTTAGTGTTATTAATACAAATGTGATGATGTGTTTTGAAAGAATATTTTGCTAAGGTTAACTTAACCAGTCTTTCCTTATTAATATTAGTGATATGTTCATTGACCCTTGTGTTAATGGAGTGACCCATCTCTTCAATATATAAACTCTGCATTAAAAATCAATTTTGTATACTCCACTTCTAAGAGTTGGTTCTAAATTATCTTTAAATGACTTGATCAATATTCTAAGTTTTCTATGAGGGAGAAAGGTGGTGTGGATATTCCTCCACTTTAATTTTTTTGTAATTTTACTGGAAATTTCTTCAGCATACAAGAGAAAAGCTTTAGATCTATTAAGGTTGTTATCCAAATTTCTAGGTTTAATATGAGCATACTTAACTTATTTGAAGGTTCTATCAATTCCCTTCGTAAGCATTCTTATTAAAAACCTCAGTTAAATGTTTGATCTCTTCTTTTAGGTGATCATCATCATAAATTCTTAGAGCTCTTGTGGCAAGAATTTTAAGGACCCCCATTTTTTGAGAAGGATATGATGGTGTGACCTCGCATAAAGATAAAGATCAGTGTGGGTAGATTTTCTAAACACTTGTCAAGAGAAAGAACTGTTAGGTTTTCTAGAGAGGAGGATGTCTAAGAAGGGAAGTGTTCCATCATATTCCAATTCCTTAGGGAACTTGATGGAATCAACAATCTAATTTAAGTGGTTATAGAACTCTTTTATTTTTTCTAAACCATGATACTAGTTGACATGGGTGTCATCTACATATATTTTCCATGAAATAGGTTTCAAGGGGAAGGAGTTGAGAGCTAGGTCTTCAAAACATTCTATAAACAAATTGGCAACCATGAGGGAAAGAGGGGAGCCCATTATAACACCTTAAGTTTGCTCATAATGACCCTTAAGAAAGAAAAAAAGGTGGACTTCAAACATAGTGCCACCAATGATGTAATCTCCTCATCAACATGACTCCTAACCACTTTAATTATGTCGTCAATAGGTACTTTTGTGTAAAGTGACACAATATCAAAGCTAACTAAAATTTCTTTACTAGAGACCTTTTTGTTCTTGATGAAATTTTTAAAAAAAAACATGGAGACTTTCATAAAGGAAGAAGATTTTCCTATTAAAGGTTTTAAGTTGTTGGTCAAGAATGATGCTAAAGCATAAGTGGGTGAGTTAGTGGTATCAACAATATAGGTCTAATCAGAACACTATCCTTATGAATCTTCAAGGTGCCATAAATTCTAGGAGTGATATCTTTTTTAGGGAGGAAACACTTTTTGATGTTTTCATCCAAGGAGGATTGATTTATAGCTTTATTAATGATTCTTAATTTTTTGGAAACTAGGTTAGAGGATCACACTCTATAGCTAGTATTATTCTTCAAGTGGTCAAGCATTTTTGAGTTGTAAACACTCTTATTTAAGATAACTATTGCATTCTCTTTATCTAATTTAGTGATCATAATATCCTCATTCATATTTACATTCTTCAAAGCATACCATTCTTCCTTGGATACATTTGGTTTCATGGGTTTAGCTTTCCTCAAAGCTACATCATAGTCGTATCTCACCTCTTCTGATAATTTGGCAAGTAAGGACTTCATCGCATTTTTAATTTTAACTAAGAAATCCTCTCTAAGAACATGATTAGGGGTGACCATAAATCCTAGTCCCTTTTTTAAAATGTTGAAAGAGGGGTGGTTTAAAGGAAAATTAGAAAGGTTGACACCAAATTTATTCTCCCATTAATCTAAACATGTGGACCCTTACCTTACCAAAGGTTTCACGATAATCTATGAAGTATCAAAGAGTTATCTTAATGTTACCAAGTCTAATTCTAATAAGAACGTGGATGTTTCTTTAATTTCCTCTTTATCAATGGATCTTATCTCCTCCCTCCGTTGATTGACCTTAGAAGATACTATAAATTTAATTTTTGAAATGTAACCCCTTATTAAATTTTGTTCTTCCCTCCCCTACCTCACCATTATATAAAATTGTTAACTAAATTGTTGTTAGTATTGATAATAGGATGAATATTTTCTCCCATAAATATATAGATAACTAAGAGAATAAACTTGTTTTCAACCTTTATAATTTTCCTTTAGACAACCCCTCTTTCAACATTTTAAAAAAGGGACTAGGATTTGCAATCACCTATAAGTATGTTCCTAGAGATGATTTCTTAGTTGAAATTGAAAACACGTTGAAGTCCTTGCCTACCGAATTAGTAAAAGAGGTGAGACAAGATTGTACCATAGCTTTGAGGAAATTTAAACCTCCAAAACCAAATATCTCTAAGGAAGAATGGTATGCTTTGAAGAATCTCAATATGAATGAATATATTGTTAGTACTTAGGCAGATAAAGGGAATATAATGTTTATCTTAAACAAGAGTGATTACAACTTGAAAATGCTTGGCCACCTGCAAAATAACAATATTTATAGGGTGTTAACCTCTAACCCAGTTTCCAAATTTTTTAGAATCATTAATAAAGCTATAAATCAATCCTCCTTGGATGAAAATATCAAAAAGCATCTCCTCCCTAAAAAATATATAACTTCCAAAATTTATGGCACCTCAAAGATCCATAAGGATGGTGTTTCGATTAGACCTATTGTTGATACACTAAATTACCCAATTATGCCTTAGCATCCTTCCTAGACATCAAATTAAAACCTTTTTATAAGTAAATATTCTTCCTTTATTAGACACTCCATGAATTTTGTTAATTTCATCAAGGATAAAAAGGTCTCTAGTAAAGAGAGTTTAGTTAGCTTCGATATGGTGTCACTTTTCATAAAATTACCTATTAATGACCCAATTAAAGTGGTTGGGAGTCATGTTGATGAGGAGACTATGTCAATAGTGGCACTATGTTTTGAGTCCACCTTCTTTTCTTTCTTAGGGGTCATTTACAAACAAAATGAAGGTGTTATAATGGGTACCCCTCTTGCCCTCACGGTTCTTGATTTGTTGAAATCCAACTTTGTATGTAGATTGAAAAATTCCTTATATAGTTTGAAATAGGCTTCTCAAGCTTGATTTAAAAATATTGACATGCTCAACTCTAACTTTATATGGAGTTCCTCTGACCCCACAATCTACAACAAGAAATTAGATAGGAGACTGTTGATTTTGGTCCTTCATGTCGATGACTTAATCATCACATGGAGTTCTACCGAGCACATTCATGATTTAAAAGTTTGGTTTTTACAAAAAAAATTGAGATGACCAAATTGGGCTTGTTGCATTTTTTCCTTAGTCTTTAGATTTCATGGTTAAAGAAATAAATTTTTGTTAATCAATCCAGGTGTGCTCAAGACATACTCAACCTCTTTAACATGAAAGACTGCAAGTTTGCACCAACTCCTTATCAATCTAGAGTCAAGGTTTCAACCAACTATTCTTCTCCTTTGGTTTATAACACTCTATAGGCAATTAGTGGGAAGTCTCTTGTACTTGACTCATATTCTTCCTAATCTTTCATTTGATGTGAATTTGGTATCATACTACTATCATGACCCCCATGAAATCCAATGGCAAGTTGCAAAACACATTCTAAGGTATCTTTATGGCACTTCTAACTATGGAATGTTTTACAATTCAAGAGGAAAGACCTCAATTTATAGTTACACATGGTGCAAACATAATAATTATTGACTACACAGATACTGATTGAGTAATAAATCCAAACGATCGCAAGTCAACTACATACATCTATCATCTTGGGGAAAGTCTTATGACTTGGTCCTACAAACAATATACTACTATTGATTTGTATAATATAAAATCTTAGTAAAGCAGAGTTGGACCATTGTTGGCCATGAGTTAGTTTGTTTTATACGCTTTTTTTTAGAATTTGGATTTTCACAAACCCAACCCACACTGCTTTGGTTCAATAATTAGAGTGTTATCCACGTTTCTCATAACCCATTAGTTAATCAACACATAAAGCACATTGAGATCCACATGCATTACATTTAATAATTGATACATGACAAGGTCATTGATCTTAAGTTTTATCGAATAGATGATCAAGTTGTAAACATCTTCATAAAACCCTTGTTCGAGACTTGATCTATTTAGCGCATACAATTATTAGAAATGAATGAAGATGTTGTCAAGGGGAGATAATACAATGATTCCTCATTCCTCCTCTTCATTGAAATACATTTTAATGGAGGATGTTAATATATTTAATTACTCATACACTATTGTATGGTTTTAACATGCACTTATATTAATCATTTGTAATTCATGGGTAGGCACTAATTGGTGCATATTTATTCACAATCTATTGTTAGAGAAGATGATCAATTGAGTAAATACTTAATTGACTTCTGTTAATAATAGTTTTATCTTATTATATTTGAAACTATTCAACAAAATCCTAACTCTAGCCTCCTCTCTTATCTATATAAAAATATAAAGGGCTAGTGGGTGAGGCATATTATTGATGAAAGTTATTGTTATACTAGAAGAATTATGCCAATGCTTTTAATTAACAAATGTAGCTCCACTACTTGGATGAATATGTATTACTTTGTTTCTAAGCTTTCATAAATTTGGTATGCATGTATTGTGGGTGTTTGTCTTAATGTATGTGATGTAATTATGGACCCTATCCAGTAAATAGATTAGTTTTTATATTTGAAAAGGTGCACAATTTTTTATTAAATATTCCAATAATAACATTTAATAAAGTTCAATATTTCATGAAATCCTTACTATTAACAAAAAAAATACTTATGACCAAACATTTATAACTGTTCACACAAGTATTCATCCATGTTTACACAAGTATAAAACACCATACAATGTTAATGCCAATAACAATGCCACCCAGCGCCAATGTCAGTCTCATTCTCACAAAATCATGTGGATAGTCACTGGAAGGAAGCATTACGAATTTTGCTTACTAGACACAATTCACTTGAAAACTCTTATACATATCCTGAATTGTTGTACACCTGCATTTAAAATAAATCCTTGTTAAAGGATAAGGAAATCCACTCCCAAAAAAATATTAAAAAAAATTTTAAACAACGGTGGCCCTTTCAATGGGAAAGGACCCTGGGAGTTGTAAATGTTTACTTTTAAAGATTAATATTTCAAAATAAATAATTTATTGCCCAATTTTATGTTATACTTAATTTACCATAAAAATGAAATATTTACCTTTCCATTGTGTTGCCATAAACTTGGTTGATTTCCATTTATAATTTATAGATCTAGCAAAATTTGGAGAGGAATCCACGAAGGAATTGTTTTATGTTGCATATTTTCTATTTAAATATTATTTATCTCATCATTAAGATAAGAATAATTTATCATATGACAATCATTTTTTTTTAAATTGTATCAAATGTTTGGTAAAAGTTTGGGTATATCATCAAAAATTGTAAAGGATTATAATATACACACTTAACAAAATTGTGAATTGAGGGGATTACGCTTGTCAATAATTTGTAATCTATTTTTTTGGTTATTTAAACATTCAACATTAAACATATAATCTAACACATGTTTACCTATTTTTAATAATAAATATTCTTTGCTCTAGTCTTTTATTCATCTCACAACTTCTTCCTTTATAGATGTTGGTTCTTTCCTCTTGTCTAATAATGGCCACCTGGTAAAGGCGAGGATGGCATTCAGATTCTACATTGTAGAAGGTCTTGAAGTCACAAACACTGCTAGGAAGATACAAATAGCCATTTGAAACAAACTTAGATCTAGCCTTGGGCATATCCACTCTCAGCACACCATTCTCCAATTTTATATAAATTCTATCTTTGTTTGCATTTTTAGATAGTGGGTCTCATGAATCTTCCACTCAACCACTCCATTTAGTGTCATCGCTCAGAGTAAATACTTATATGTTGGTCGTGTAAATTACTAATGAGTACACAAGAGTAATTTTGAAGAAGAATCTATTCATTAAATGAATTTACAAGTGTAAATGCAAAAAATATATTAGATGCACTTGTTGAAGGAATGATCAACACTAATCCCTAGTAATCTCATCTCCTGGAAAAATAGAAATAATTTTTTTTAGCTTAACAACTGAACAAAATGATCAAACCCCTTAAAACATTAAGCAAAACAAGCCTAAATGCACCAAACGAGACAAAATATAGAATGTTCGAAAGCCCAAAAGATTTTGAACCAATCTAATGACTTAGTGGATCAATTTATATACAAGCAATTCCAAAAGCACTTTCAGCTTGCCCAAAACACAATATAATTATGTTGGAAAAAGAAGAAAATGAAATAAGTTGATAATAGATACTGATGGAGTTTCAAAAAAAAATGATTGTCGAAAATTGAACATTTTAATATGTATATTATCACATTGTCTTCCACACCATCATACAACTTTATTATTAATGACACTTGATGATGTTCACATCTCAACCTATACATTTTTCATATTATTGTAAAAAATATATATATATATGTAAATATGCATAATAATTTTTTTTTTAATTTTACAACTAAATATCTCTCTCAACAAAAAAAATGACAACCTAAAACAAAATATAAATGGCACTTCAATATGTAAACACTGATGTAACTTGTAGCAAAATCTAATTGCCTTCCATTTTCTTACATAGTTTGACAAGACCCTCAACTACCTACCTATCAAATTTAGTATGGTGAAGAAAAACTCTATAGATACCATGCAAATCCAAAGCTACTTGTCCCAACTAATGAAACCTAAGCTACCTGTCCCAACTGATATCCCCTCTTAATATGACCGGATTGAATACCACTTTGGAAAAGTTAAATGGAGTTGCATTTTATAATGCAATGATTTAGTTTTCCTTTTTCCCACATTGACTCCCAAGCACTTGAAACTTGTCCCTTCCAACGAGTAATTATCTTGTGGGCAAAACTTTAGTCATTTTGCTGCCATATCATCTTGGTAGTTCAATGTAAGCATGTTCTTCGTGCCTTTTGTTAATATGGGACAATTTTGTTATTATTTTTGGTTTTATAAATTATTTAAAAAAAATGATTCAATCACTTATTTGTTATAACTAAAAAATTAATAGTATAAGTAAAATAATTTTTATTGCAAATGTTTTGACAATGGTCTTTTAATAATTATGAATTATATATCGATTTTGCGACTCTAATATGTATTTTAATAATTGTTTCATAAAAATTGTACGTGTTAAATTAAAAGTAAAATAATTAGATGTTTATATGATTAACGTTGTATCGTATCTTGTTTTATATTAATATATAAACATATTTTAATAACAAAAAGTAAAATAATTTTTTTATATAATAAAATATAATTAATAATATATTTATCATTATTTATTTCAAATTTAATTAAAATTTTTAATTTTATTTTTATAAATTTTTTACCATTTTTAAATGAAAGTCTCATAAATAAAAACAATAACATTTCTACAGTCCATTTCAAATATGCTAAGTTATTTTTGACTATAATTGTGTGAAATCTTTTGAATCGATGTTTCGAATCACACTATGAATTATCATCACGATTCTTTTCTCATCGTGATAATGATTAACAAAGTATGACCCAAAATATCGATTCAAAAACTCTCACACAATTACAACCAAAAATAATTTAACATATTAAAAATCTCATTTTAAATTAATTGAATATAAACTTATAATAATTTTAAAAAATTATAATATAAATCTTCACCTACTACATAATATTTACTCTTTATTTTAATATATAAATATTTTTTTAAAAGTTTTTCAATTTCTACTAATAAGTAGATTAGATGGGATCCCAAAATCCAATCACTAAACACTAACTACTTTTTATTTATAAACATATATATTTATTTATCAAACTGTTTTTAAATTTCTACGAATACATAGAAATATGAGAGTAGTTGAAAGTGGACAACAAAAATCCAACAGAGTCGTCAATTAACAAACACTCAGTACCTAATAATTTTTTCACAAAACTAAAAATCTTATTTAATCCAAATATCAAATCTGACCCAACGCAGCATCATATCATCAATGCGACAAATGTTTCCAGTGAGATGAAAGACAAAGAATCCCTCAGTTATTAAGATAAATCTCACACGTTTCGTGGATTAAAAAAAACTATTTTACAGTATTTAAAAGTACACAAGCTGTCTCTGAGCCTGAGCCCATTAACAATATTCGGAAGTTGACATCAATAAGTATTGTCTTCTTCTCTCTGTTCGGGCACATGGAAGAAAAGAAAAGAAATTGTTAAAAAAACAAAAAAGAGCGAGTCGTTTTAAAATCATGACAATATTAAATGGGAAGTCTTTATGGTGGTGATTCAATTGTAAAGAAGGTGGGCTTTATCCAGTAGGTCCCATGATCGAGTCTCCCTTGTCATTGGTAGTTGACACTTCAAATGGCATTGCTCCCCACAATTTTTTAAAGGTTTCCCCTATAAAAATAGTCAAAAAACCACTGCTTACCTATATCAAGACAATATCCCCCTATAAAAATAGTCAAAAAAGCACTGCTTACCTATATCAAGACAATATCAAGTGGGTTGTAGTCCAATGGTGAGGATGATAGTGTAAAAGGTGTTGTCTGACCGTCCACCAAGGTACAAATCTCAAGGGATACAAAAATGGATGAGGTCGGGATCGTGCCCTGAATAAATTTGACGGAATAGATACCTATGACAATTTTCAACTTTTCCGTTTATAATACAAGGATTACATAATCCGACAAGGTATCAATAGAATATAGGAGAAGTTGGGACCCTTAATTATGGGGTCTAGTATCTTCTATATATTATTATTTCATCATATTTTATTTGATAATTAGTTAGAGGAAAGTTTTTTAATCTTTTAAAATGTGAGTTCGAAAGTAATGGGCTTTGTAAGAAGTTACATTATGTTTTTAATATTAAAAGGTTATTTATACGTCATATATTAAAATATATATGTTTAATTGTTTATGAGAATGTAATTATTAATTGAATATATTTTTATTTATTGTTTGAAATGTGATATAGAAATATTTACGCAACGGCCATAATAAAAAAATTACATATTAATAATATAAATTAAAATGATCATTTTCAGATAGAATGAAATCATTCTAGAAAAGAACATTAATTGAATATAAGAGAATTCATAGTACGCAGTCAAAATTATAAATAATAAAACTAGAAATACATTGAAAAATGAGCCAACTCAACGTTTCAGGGCTCACGTTGAGCCCATCGTCAAGAGATTGTGTCATAATGGGGTTTATTCTATTCCATGTAGTTGAGGCCGGAAACATTGAGTTGGCTCATTTTTCAATGCAGTTTCTGATTTATTATTTATTAATTGAATATATTCATATTCATTGTTTTGAATATAATATGATTTTTTTACCAAAGAGAGACATAATAGAAGACATACATAACGGACCATTAATAAATACTGAAGGGACCATTATAAACACAATAGTTCATCCCATTGCAAGCAAATATAGATAGCTTTTATTCAAAAAACTATCAACAACAACATAAAACTTTCTCAATACATTTTTACGCTGCTCAAAATTTACAAACAAATTATACATATTATATAATTATTACTTTGCATATCTTATTTCATTTTAAGAGTTGTCTTTCCTTCATTAATCATTATCTGGCTCATTTCATCAAACAAATTCAACAACTCCGCAATAGAATCCTTGTTGGGACATGTGAAAGCACTCCTTAAAAGAAGGTTATCTCATAGATTTCATTTCCACACCAAACTACTTTATCAATTTTTGTTACACTCAAAAATTTTGTTATCTTCACACAACCCTATAACATAATTTATATTCCTTCTATCCAAGCGATAAGTGAAATGTAGTTCCACTATCAATTCTAAACATATTCCCTAGTTTTATTGATGGCAACAACCGGCACTGAAAACTTAGCCCTGGAAAGACAATGAAATCATGGAAGCGGGATACCATAATAACTAAGGCATATTTAGAATTGATATCAAAGGATCATTATTCTTTGAAAATTTAGTGTACAACATGATTTTAATTCCACACTACAATTTCATTCAAACCAATTCAAATAACTAATATACTACCACTGTGTGCTCCCCAATTGTCATATCATACAAAATTTGCCAACCTCCTTTTTGCATGGAAGGCATAAGAACTCGTTGAATATGCATTTTTTGGTTCCAAGATAACATAAGAAAAAATAAAGATCGTTTTATTTGAAAAATAAAAAATCGTGTCAATTTTTTTTTAGCATATCAATATAATATAACTAAATAAAAGAGTAACAAATGGGAATCTTAATCAAGATTTGGGAAGAGAGATTTACCCAACAGTTTTATTAATTTGATTATATTCTCCATGTCCACAACTATAGACATTTTCTCCTCTGTTATGCCAATAAAGTGTCGAGCTCTTGCAAAATCTTGAATAACACATAGATGCTCAAGCTGCACTTACATCAGAACAAGTACATCTTCCATAGTTCTCAGTCCAGTTTGACCCATTGACCCCATCCCCCCTGTTAAGATTATTAAAAAAGGCTTATTTTAGATGATAGTTTGGAAAACATACTAGCATGTTTGTAGTTAAACTATGTTTAAAATAGGCCTAGTGGGCATATAGTCATAAACAAGCAACTTTCCATCCTTGGAGAAGTAGAATGTGTTAGTTTTTATGATCAGATTTGAAACAATTAGAAAATGCAACACAATGAACAATGAACATAACAATATACCCTAGGAAAACCCTCCAACTTGAAGGGAAAAACCCAGCAACATTATATCTCTTATATATTGAATAATAAGAACAACAATCTACTTTACAATAACTTATCTTTCTTATTCTTTTTGAACAATGAGAAATCACTCTATATATATACAAGTGAGAGGAAAGAGACGCATCCCTTCAATTTCCCTGTCAGCCTCCACCAAACAAATTATGTCTTAAATAATACAATAAGTTGGGCTGGAAGTGGGAGCCGGACGCTGCTCCTTCAACATCAACACTCCCTCTCAACTAGGGAGGATACTTCCAGCTGCATAAGACATATCACCTCATCGTGATGTCAAGCACAATGGCTACAACAATGCATAGTATGTACAAGTGTTCATCACTTTACATGATATCCACCATGGTTCTTCTAGAGGGTGGAATCAAGGGATTTCACCTTAAACTTCTCTCACAGAGAAGAACTTGTTATCAAGGGATTTCAACTCGAACTTCTCTCACATAGAAGAACTCGTTATCAAGGAATTTCACCTCAAACTTCTATTACAGAGAAGAACTCGTTATCAAGGGATTTCACCTCGAACTTCTGTCATAGAGAAGCACTCATTATCAAGGGATTTCACCTCGAACTTCTCTCACAGAGAAGAACTTGTTATCAAGGGATTTCACCTCAAACTTTTCTCACAGAGAACTCGTTATCAAGGGATTTCACCTCAAACTTTTCTCACAGAGAACTCGTTATCAAGGGATTTCACCTTGAACTTCTCTCACAGAGAAGAACTCGTTATCAAGGGATTTCACCTCGAACTTCTCTCACAGAGAAGAACTCTTTATCAAGGGATTTCACCTCGAACTTCTCTCACAGAGAAGAACTCATTGTCAAAGCTTTGGCGGCTTCTATAATAGATCTGTTCTGCCTTTCTGTAACACCATTCTGTTGAGGATTGTAAAGGACACAAAACTCCCTCTTAATCCCTACTTCAATGCAAAAGTTATGAAATTCTTCAGAGGTGTACCCCCCTCCATTGTCGGATCTCATAACTTTGATTCTTTTCCCAAATAAGTTCTCTACCTGAGCTTTAAACTCTTTGAACCTCTCAAGTACTTTTTTTTTTAGATTCCATGGCACAACCTTTGTAGGTATCTACATGCTCCTGGTATAATTTTGGAAGACACATGACCATCTTCTCCATGATAGGTAAAGCCTGAAAGTGAAGGTGAGCCAATCTTCGATGTCAAAGATCACACAAGCTTGAAGAATCATGTACTAATGCCTAAAGTGGACAAGTGATTAGCCTATAGAGGCTCTCATGTATAACTCCAATTATAGGCACAGTGAGGCAGCTGGAGACAGAAGTAGTTGGTGATTAATTCCAACACTTCCCCCTTAATCACAACTACTGCTATCTATGATGCACAATAGATCTCTTTTCAGCTCTGTGGAACTCTTAATTATTGAATGCCATTCTATGACCATTAATACAACTTCTCGATGGCTATTGCTACCATCTCACAATGTGTTTTATCATTTACATCCTTTTTCAATACACAGATACTCGGCTCTTTTCAACGCCTTGGCTACTTTCACACTTATGTGGGTTGCTACCACATCAACATACCTTCTATTATTCCCATGAGGTCCTTAGCTTCAGCTCTCTCCAACCTCAATATTTTCCATGCTTTAGAATGGTGGTAGGCTTGCTGGTGCTATTGATGTAAGCCTTAATTTTTAGTCCAGCTGCAAAACTCACTCTATTTTCAGGTAGATAAGTACAGATTAGTGTAGGCTCCTACACTCCAAAGTATTTATTGTTAGCACGAATCACTCCAACTGCCCCAGTTTCTTTCACCATGCTAATTGATTTGTACGAGCTCGAAACCCTTGAAAGATAAGGATTATCAACCTCTTCATCACAGAGCACAATCTTACCTTTTGCCAGGTTGGATTGGAGAGTCCTTGCACGGCAATACCTGGAGATTTTGTTAAGAGATAGATACACCAAAGGAAATCTTCTCGCCGCTTTAGATTTATAAGTAGAAGAGGTGCCTTTGTAGGTCTCTTGGTTGCCAAGTGTGACAGGCCCCAAGAATTGTCTATCCATATTGTTGGCACCGAAAGTGGTTATCCAAGGTACTGTGTTTTCGATAGAAAACATAACAGGACCATAGTTCTCGACTGAAGCTGAAACAAATACGCTCTTCTCCATCACCTTAAATGTTATGATGGTAAGGGGATCCTCGTGTAATGGTTGGTCAAATCCTTCAAGGGACTAAGAGAGTATATCCACACCGTCTGCCACAGCCTTCTCCATAGCAACAGTTATGTTGATGTCATCACCATCTCCTTTTGCTCCCTAGGGGGCCTTATACATGGCCAATCTGGCATGGGGTGCCATCCCTATGGCGGTTCCATTAGCAAACCCAGAGAAATTCGCTCCCATCGCAATCGATCCAGGAATAGTAGAAGCAGTGTGTGTTTCATGCCCGTGGTCGTCCCTAACTGATTTGTATTCGCTTATATCAAGATGACCATGCGTTGCTTCGTAGCCTCTGAAGAAATAACAAGCTCCAATTATTTTCCTATTGTAGTGTGATGAATTGAACATCACACTACTTTGGCACACGCCCTTTCATTTCAAGGGAACAGGTCCCAGGCCTCCGTCATGGAAGCTTTCGTTCTCAGGCCATATTCCAGTGTCAACAACGCCCACAATTATGTCATTGTCGTAGTGAGATATGAAGAATAATAGAGTATTGCCTGCAATGACAAATCTAATCATGATCTTCTTCAAACCCGCTCTGATACCATGTTAGTTTTTTATGATCAGATTTGAAACAATTATAAAATGCAACACAATGAACACAACAATATACCCTGGCAAAACCCTCCAACTTGAAGGGAAAAACCCAGCAATAATATCTCTCTTATATATTGAATAATAAGAACAACTATCTACTTTATAATGAATTATCTTTCTTATTCTTTTTTAACAATGAGAAATCACTCTATATATATACAAGTGAGAGAAAAGAGATGCATCTCTTCAATTTCCCTGTTGGCCTCCACCAAGCAAATTATGTCTTAAATAATACAATAAGTTGGGCTGGAAGTTGGAGCCCGATGCTGCTCCTTCAACATCAGCAGAATGCTCTGAGGGGCACCAAATTCTTATTCCAGATTTTTTTCAACAATTCCATATGTTGATGGCCTCATATTGCCTTACAATCGTCTCCTTCCTAATCTAAAGATGGACCTAGTTCAAAGGTTTCTCCAAGATAAAATAGGTGGAAATTAGCTATTCCATGCACTAATATACTTTGAGGAGCACAATGTAAGAATGAAAATGTTAAAATTTGAATAAATTGGAACTAAAAAATTGAAATTTGAAAAATTATATATTAATGAGTGTTCATTTTAATTTACTGAGTTTATAAAAAACATATCAATTTTTATAAATTTATCTAAATTTAAATTCAATATATATATTGATGAAAATAAAATATAATATTAAATATAAAAAAATATAAAATATTTAAAAAAAAGCTTATTTTTTACTTTAATAATAATAAAACCAAAACAAAATACATAATATTATTTTAATAATAATATCGTCCTCCCCTATTTAATAATTGATTCCCTTCCTTAACCTATACAAAAGTCATCAAATTTAAAGAAAATAAATAAATATTCGTTATGGCGAGCTCGTCAGCTAAAACCCCAGACCTGTGAAAATCGATTCCTATCCAGTTCTGTAATGTAGGGGCGATTCTTCTGTTACCGCTAATTAGTAATTAGATACCAGACTAACATACTGAGATTCGTTAACGTGGTAAAACTGTGGCTGTACCTGTGCTCACCTGCGAGCAAGTTACATACAAAGTCATCGTGGGCAACACATCGCCGGGATCTGCTGTACACAAACACGGCTACAGGCATCGTCATCGGAATATAAGGCAATGGCGCCTCGAATCTCAAAGCCTTCACAACCTGTCTATTGGAAGGTCTGGGCTTTGGGATCCGGATGTGAACACCACAGTCCCACCATTATCAATCGCTCCATTTCATTCGTGTTGAACTCACCGCGCAGGCTTTCGGCTGCCGCATCTAAAACTTTGTGCGGTGCATATAAATCGCAGACCCACTGCAACAATACAATACGATGCTGTATACATTTTAAATTTGGAAAAATGATTGTGAAGTATGTATCAATTATTGAACAGTTTTTTTTATTTATTGAAATCCTATTTTTTATAAGGTTTAAAAGGCACAGAACTTTCACTTACTTGGTCCATAACGCTTAGAAGACGCAACTCTTTTGGGGAGAACTTATCCTTGCTGCCGCCTAGTGCTCATTCGGTTGGTAACTTCCAGGGCCTCCTCCAACAAAGAATTCTTCAAACATGGGTTATTAGGAAAAACGGCTTAAACGACACCTTGCCTCAACGCCTCAACCTCAGGTATCCCACGTACATTCAAGAATTAGATCTGATAGATTGTTGGGCCAAAGAAGTCTCGAGGAACTTCAAACACAGTAGGTTCTCTGAGCTTATGAGCAAGGAAAGCTAGTATTCTAATCAACTCTAAACAGATTGTAAGAGCGGTATGATTTCCCTACAGGTAGAACAAAGAATTAAAGATGACAAGATGACTAGCAATATTTATAGAATAGGCAACCAGGGTCTGATACCAGCAATATAGATTGAACAAAATATATTTATATAACATAGAACAACATTATATAATTGATGAAGTCCAACAAGACTCTAACCATACATAGTCATAATCCTGTTGATTGTTCAGGATCAACAATCAGAAACTAACATATATTAGTTTCATAGGCTATGCATAGCACAGAAAGCCAAACAGTTTTGAAAACTATTCGACTCTGAGCCAGGTAGCTGTCTGAACCAATACTTAACAGGGCTATCCTAAGACTTGCAGAGCTCTCTTCTTTCTACTCCGAGCATTCGATGGTAATGAATGAACTCCAAACTCTTCTTAAATAAATAATTAGGTGAGCTTTTCCAACGGTTCAAGGAGTAACCGGTTACAAACAATTGAAAACCTAGGTTTGTTGGATGACATCGCCATCCAACTAGGCAAAGTGACAAAAGCAAAGATGTTTTGGTCGTGTCACACTAAAAGGCATACTGCCCAGGGAGCATCTAATAAAAGCTAAGACGCTGATAGGCCACCCCCACCACATGTGCTACTTCTCACTTTATTGGGATTCCCTACTCGAATCATAGAGTAATACGAGAACATGTTCCTGTCGGATCAAAACCTTTATAAAAAGCAAACAACATCTCGTAGTTGTAAACGGTAGAGGACAGACCCACTCTACTAACCAAGACAAGACCTTACCATGGGTCACATGGTGTGATATCGCTGGATCACACTCTAGGATTTGCTTTCACATTTAAATCATCTACGTCACCGTATTAAAGGGACATCGAACAAACCTTGAAAGGGCCCATCCGTGCTTCCTGCTAGGGACTCCCATAAGGGCTTTCAACAAACATGTTAATGTTTATGTCATCAAAATATTCATACCTATGATAAGTGTCATGGACATAGTCATCCCACGAGTATGCATGTGTTTCATGAAGATCAGGGATTAATCTTTTAATTTGATCAGGGTGCATGGGATTTATCGCAAGAAATTCATTGTTTAATATGGTATCAGCATCTTCTAGAAGTTCACAAAACTTTCCTTAAAATGTATATCTGATTTTTTTGTTCTCATGGTTATATATACAATCTTTGAAATAGAGCTTAAATTGTATTTCATCGTACAGATGATCTTCGATAAATTTTAATAACATATTAGTATCATAAACACCTAATTTTTCATGAATGACAAGAATCTTGAACCAGGGGCTTAAAGTGGTTGGTGCATATTCTTCAAGCCATTGATCCCAAGTTAACATTTCCCATTGATCATATGGTACATCAACTGGGCTATCATGAAAGCTCCTTATAAGTAGATTGGTGCTCATATGGATATAGACTTCTCCATAGAAAATTGTCTTTGCTTTGATCAATCAGAACTCTGCAAGTGACAATTGTCCTCCAAGTATCTCGATATTTCTGTGATCCATGTCACAGAATCTAGTCCAACTTATTCCGTCAACATCAGGAAAGTTCATGTAGGCATTAACTATGAAATATTTTGACAAAATATTTTCAATAGCAAGCCCAAGAAGTTCTTTGATTCGGGTCTCTGCAGGGATAAGAAGCCATTCTTTCATTCTTTCTTTTTCTTGCTAAGTAAAATTTTTTGGAACAATATCGTAATCAAAATTATCAGATCCCTCATCACCCTGAAACATCAAAACATGATTAGTAAAAAACTTATGAGAATACCATTTCGATCCTTCTCTAGAAATCAAATCAGTTAGATAATTGGCAATGCCTTTCTTGTATTGAACATCAATCTCAAAGTTAGAAAACTATATTGCCCATCTAGTCATTATCTAGTTTCCAACTTGTTGGGTGTGTGGTTTTCTAATGATAGATTCAAACAATAACAGATCTGTCTTTAAGAAGAATTTCTTTGGGAGCAAAAAGATCCTTAGTTTGAACATGCATAGTTTCGCTGCTAATAGTTATTTTTTAGTAGAATGGTAATTCTTTTGAGTTAGGTTCCATGTTCCATTGCAGTAATAGCAGACTTCTTCTCTACCATCTTTAGTTTTCTTCAAAAGTATTCCACCATATGCTTCATCTGAAGCATCTGTTTTCAAAATCATTAAACCTTCTCCTGGCAGTTTGAGATTTGGTAGTCCTTTAACTTTTTCCTTGATTCTTTTGATTATTTGTGTCATTTTAGTAGTCAATGGGCTTGAGTCTTTTCTTAACCTTTTTTATAGTATTTTTCTATCTTTGGCCTGATCTTTATAGAACAGAGAGCAGTAATTCAGATATCCAAAGAATCTCTATAATTGAGTTTTGTCTTTTATTTCATCTGGAAATCTTTTTAAAGACTGTAAAATATGGGGTTGTAATGCAATCTTATTTGACATATATTTAACCCAAAAAATTCAATCTCTGTTTTGTCTATCTCCATTTTCTTATCACTTAAAACCAACCCATTTTGGTTACAAAGATCAGCAAATTATTTCAAATGTACAAGATGACTATTTAAATCTTTTGAAAGAACTAATATATCGTCAATATAGATAGCAAAATGCTTAGCATGGCCAAAGATTCCATCCATCCTTTTTTGAAATTCAGAGGGAGCATTTTTTAGGTCGAAAGGCATAACCTTCCACTCATAATGCCTATCTAAGACTGGCAAGACAAATGCAGTTTTATAAGTATCTTTAGGTTCTACTGCAATTTGTCAAAATCTAATTTTCAAATCAAACTTATAAAAAACACAACATTCTTTCAGCTTGTTGATAAGAACAATCTTGTTAGGAATTGGATGCCTGATAGGTATAAGCCAATCATTGAGCTTTTTATAATTTATTACCAGTCTCATTTTCCCTCTTTTTTTGTTCTAAGTGTTTATTCACATAGAATGCAGGAGAAGCCCATTCACTATGACTTTTTTGTATCAAATCCTTCTGCAATAATTTTTTGATCTCTTCTCCTATTTTAACTTGAGAAGGGGAGAAAGGGATACTATTAGATTTGATACCTCGGGTATGATCAATGCTAGGTTTTAGATCAAGAGAAACAATATATTTACACTTATCCCAAAACCTTCTAGGATCATTATCACAAAATCCTTTGATCTTTGTTATGATAGTGTTTAGGATATCTTTTCTCTTTTCAAAATCTTTTATTGCCTTGTAAATTTTCATCTACAGTTTTATGTCTTCTTCTTCATGGGGTCTTGTGGCAATTCTTACAGTTGCATGGGTTTTTTTAAGAATTTGGCATTCATTACCAAAGAAGCTTAAAAACAAGTATTTGATGTGAATAGTATAAGACATAAATTGATTCAGGGAGTTCATTCTTAAAATAATATATGTTGACATCTTATCGAACATCCATAATTTTACATATGCCTTAATGCCATTTGCTTCAAGCAGTACCCTAGGAGCAACTTTATTTATAGTAGTCCTTGACCCATTGACAGCAACAAAATCTAATGAAGCATCTTGCCACAGATTCTCTGAGATAGCTCCATGCTTTGCAATACTCATATTTACTCCAGTATCGATTAAACAATCTCAAGTCAATAATCCATTGTTTGAATCAATGATGTTTACTGAGATAATGGTTTATTTTTGTTCTCCAACATAGAAACATCCTTGGTTATGAGGAACTTCTTCATCATAATTTTATTCTATAAAATCTTCAGAAAATTTTATTAATTCATTAATATCTTGAGAAGCAGATTTTATTTTTAATTTTATAGCTCTGAGGATTTCAATAGGGGGCTTTTGGTATTTTATCAGGGTCTTTGTGCTTGGATTCTTAGGCTTAGCTTTTTGTTTTCTATTCCATCCATGTTGTGCATATAACATTGGGTTGTCCTGAAAGTCAACTTGTTGCAATGCTTTGCCCTTAGGGTCACCATGTGTGCTGTGTAATTGGGTAAGCTCAAATCCAGACATCATATTATAATTTTCCAGGTTACAAACTATTATTTTTGATTGTTAATTACCTTATTTATTACATAGTTTGTAATGCAATGACTACGTTCTCTTATTAATTTTATTTGCTTTTACTACATTTTCATATTATTCTCAATTAATCTGCAATCTGATTTACTTATAAATCCTTATTTAATTTTTATTCTAATTTAGATAAAGATAATCTAACTTTTCATTATTAATTGAAGAATTAAGATTACTTTCTACTTAATTAATTATGTCATTTTCGTATATATCTAATTCACAATTTTATAAATATTTCACAATAGAGTTTGGTAATTTATAATTTACAAGTGACCATTTTAATAAACTTTTAATTCCTTAAAATTTATGGATCTCAATAATTAAATTTACTATTGTTTAATCTTCATATGAATTTTTTTCTTTTTTCTAAGTCATTCCTACCTTTTCTACCTTTCCTAACTCGTTGACATCATTGGGCTTTATTGCTTTATCTATAAAGGAAGCTCTAAGTCTGTAATCTTATCTATTATTCTCTCATCTTGATGATGGTTCATGGAGTGTGAATCGAAACGTTGATTAAAAATTCTTGACACAATCTTACCCAGAAATCCAAACATACTCAACACATGGACTGTAGAAATACAACTGCTTTAAAGGAATGTTCTTGATCGAAGTTATGAATAGGAATGTTCTTGATTGAAGTTATGAATTGGTCTAGAATATAAATGGGAGGATCAGATCTCCCTTATAATTATCACAATAGACACGAATGACCCTACCAATATCTCCATCAATCATAACCAACTTTATATGTCACTTAAATTTAAATAAAAAATGAACACAACCAAACCACTTTAATCAATTCACTCACATTTCATTGACTATTAAACAATTTTATTAGTAAAATAGATAATAAAACATATTAATATAAATATATAATTTTTAAGTTAAATATATATTATTTAATATTTATCATGTAAAATTTGAAAGTATGAAATTTTTAATGTTTAAAATATATATACATATATATAATCTGTATTTTAATATTGAATAACATTTTTTACCCTATTTTTAGATTTATTATTTTAAATCAAATTAAAATGTAATTTTCTTTTCAATATATATAATGTTATGAGAAACTTGTTAGATAGAAGTAAAAAAACGTGTATCTAATTGGAGGAGCTCATGGCATGGTAGGAAATTGAGGAATCAATAAATATCTTCTTAGTGTGAGAATGCGTAACGCATAAAAAATCTATTGACAAGTCATAGTGACAAAATGAATGCGTCAAGATTGATATTTCAATGTATAATGGGTATGGAGTCATTATCATCATGCTGGGTAAAGAATATTTATTTCATTATCAATTCCACCCAAAGAAGGCACCATCTCTCACTTCACCGAAGTAATAAATGAGAGACAGGTGTGAATGAAAAGGTGGAACAACAATTTATACCGTCTCCAACCATATGCATTCTTGTCTCGCTACATATATATAAATAATTTTGGATATTAATTTAGTTTCAAATTTAATATTAATTTAGGATCAATTACATGTTACCGTGTTATTATTTTATAAGTAAGTCTATATCGTGTTTTACGTATAAGGGTCATTGTTGTTTCATTGTCATTTAGACAAGCTTATTTTTGACTTTTGATTTAGTTATGGACGACCTAGATCACATCTCATATATCTGATGTTGATATTGATTCATAGCAACATTGCATATTTTTATCGCTAGACTCATCAACGTAACTTATCCTATTATGTTTTCAACAATAGCAATTCCTTCAACACAAAAGGAAGTTAACAAAGTTGTTTAATTCATTGAGCACATTTAATAACAAGTGTAAATCATTCTGCAATGAGTATAAGCAACGCTATGATGACTATCAGACATTACACACCTTTTAGGTTGGTGATTGAGTCTGGCTACACCTACAAAAGGAAATATTAACAAGATCTTATCAGAAGCTTCGTCCACTTCAATACAGGGCCTATACCATCACCAAGCAACTAGGAGAGATAGCTTTCGAACTCAATCTTTTATCTTACCTTGTGATGCATCCAGTCTTCAACGCAAAACTCTTGCATCATTATTTTCCACCTCTATTAGATACCTTGGATGTTGCAAAGACTCTTCAGCAGAGAAAGATCAATCCAAGTTGTATCATCCCAACATAATTGGATCAAGTCATTGACACTCAAGTCAAATAAACACGTCGATAAGAGATCACTTTCTTGCAGATTGTCAAATCAATTCAAGTTCATTCCTAGGGAAAATGGCTTACAAAGTGTTTTCAGTTTATTTCCACATCTCTTATTACAATTACATGCAACGGGAACCATTGTTATTCAAGGAGGGGCAACTATCTAAGAGGATTTGGGCCATTAGATCTTACCATAATTTATCATTGTTACATATCCAACCTTGCACTAATGTCAACAACATCAACATTGGGTTCCACATCTACGTGCCAATGCGCAAGGTTAAAATTCACTCTGTGTTATTGCATAACTCCTATAGTGTCATTATTGTAGACCACAACTCATCAATAGCAACAATTAATGATGTACAATTTTCATCAATTACGAAACGGTTACTACCAACTCCTGTAACGATTCAACTAATGTTTATTCCTCCATTGCATATTAATGTACACTTCCATTATTTGTAATTAGTTATGTAGACAATAATGAAGTTAGGGGGCACATAGACACCACACATATGATCTCTTAGATATTGTATAAAACTTATCATAAGAAAAATTTGCTATTACAGTTCTACATTGGTTGTCATCGTCTTCTTTGTTTTCCTTGTTCTTTAATGCATTGCAATTTCATATCATTTATCATTCATAATTAATTTCCTTTCATAACCCTCTTAAATCCATTTGAGTAGGTTGTTCATTGTGTCTCTTCCTAAACCCCAGATAGCAATGCTACCCACTGCCAATCTCAATTTCAATCTCATAAAATTATGTAGATTGTCATTCGAAGGAGGCATTACAAATTTTACTTACTAGACGCAACTCGCTTACAAACTATTCTACATATCCTCACTTGTTGGAGACCTGCATTTCAAAGAAATCCCTATTAGTGGGTAAGCAAGTCCACTCCCAAAAACTTTTACAAAAGAAGCTCAAACATCAATGGCTCTTTCAACCGGAAAAGGAACTTGGAAGTTGCAAACCATTACATATAAAGACTACTATTTCAAAATAAATAATACATTGTCCCATTTTTAGTTGGACTTAATTTTGCCATAAAAAGGAAAGCTTTACCTACACATCGTGCTACCATAAACTTGGTTTATTTCCATTTACAAATGCTGGACCTTGCAACTTTTGGAGAGGAATCCATTAAGGAATTGCTCTATGTCGCACACTTTCCATTTAAAATTTACTTATCTCGTCATTAAGTTAACAATAATTTATCAGATGAGAATCAATTTTCTTGTAAATTATATCAAATGTAAGGTGAAATTTTGGGTAAGCCATCAAAAGCTCTAAAAGATCATAATATTCGCATTTAACGAGATCATGAATTGAGGTGATCACACATGTAAAAAAAAATTTACTCTATTTTTTTTGTTCTTTAAACACACAACATTAAACATACAATCTAACACAAGTCTATCTATTTTTAATAATAAATATTAGTTTCCCTAGTCTATTATTCATCCCATAACTTCTTCCTTACAGTGGTTAAAGCTATCCACTTTCCCACAATGGCCACCTAGTAAAGGAGAGGATGGCATTTAAATTCCACGTACCAGAAGGTCTTGAGGTGATAAAGCTTTCTAGGAAGATAAAATTGGCCATTCAAAGCAGACTTGGAGCTAGCCTTGGGCATATTCACTCTCAACACACCATTCTTTAATTTTGTAGAAATCCCATTATTATTTACATTTTTTGGGGAACCAGTCTCATGATTCTTCCATTCGACTGCTCCATTTAAAGCAAACGCTCAGAGCGAATACTTGTACAGTTACTAGTGAATGCACAAGAGTGATTTCGAGGAAGAATCCATTCATTAAATGCAATTACATGTGTAAATGTAAAAAAACATATTAGATGCACTTGTTGAAGGAAGGATCCAATGTTAAACCATAGTCATCTCATCCCTTGTAAAAATTGAAACAAAAGTTTTTAGTTCAACAACTTAACAAAATGATCAAAACCCTTAAACCTTTAGCAAAACAAAGCTTAAATGCACCAAATGAGGCAAAAATACAGACTATTCAAAAGCCGAAAAGATTTTAAATCAATTTGACAACCTAGTAAATCAATTTATACACACAAAATTTCAAAAATGCTTGTAATTTGCCCAAAACACACTCTAACTCAATTGGAAAAGGGAGAAAATGAAAGAAGTTTAGCATAAAATAGACATTGAAGGAGTTTTAAAAAGAAATGGCTATAGAAAATTGAACATTATGATCTACACGTTAATACACTATCTTCCACACTACCACCTAACTTTATTATTAATAACACTTAACGATATTCACATATTTTACGATGTACATTTTCATGTTATATTAAAATTATGTACGCATGCACTAATAATATTTGTTTTTATTTTACAACTAACTTATATATCTCAATAATAATAATTTTTTACTATTTTATTAATCTATACCTTTAGCTAAAATAGGAATACAACTCCATTATTCCCAAAAAATGTTAAAACAACATTCAATAGTATTTATAAAGAGTGGATCTAAAATAATTTCACCACAACTAAAATTTTAGTTAAAACCTCCCCAACATTTTATATGGCAACTTTAGTTAAATAATTCAAACATAATGAGCTTCTTGAAAAAAATTTATTCATTTCATCCATGCTAAGCAATCTCCTACCAAATCAGCGCATGATTTTATCAAATAATGGAAATATTTAGCTCACAAAGTTGATAAAAACATGATTGATGACAACTTGTTTAAAATTTTCATAACAACATTCACACCTTCATTCCAATATAAGGTTTGAAAATTTTCTCCCCAAACTTTAAATGATTCTCTTAACCAAGCTAAGCATCAAGAATTTATTATAATAATAATAATAATAATAATAATAATAATAATAATAATAAAATGTAAATAACACCTCATCATATAAATAGTGATGTTACTTCTGACAAAATCTATTTACCTCCCATTTACACAATTTGACAAGACCCTCAATTATTTATATGTCAAATTGAATATGACAAATTGAAACTCAATAGTTATCATGTGAGTCCGAAGTTAAGGGCCTAAACTTTGCAAGTTAAATGGAGTTGCATTTTATAATGCAATGATTGGTTTCTTTTTTTCACACGTAGCGACTCCCAAGCACTTGAAAAACATGTCATGGTTCCAAAACTCTTTTTAGACGATACTTTTCTCTTCATTATCTCAACAATAATGAAAGCCTTGGTGGGTGACCTTGCATGCTAGTGGCATCACCTAGCAATTATCTTATGAGCAAAACTTCATCATCATTTCTCTACAATATCATCTCGGTTGTCCAATGTAAGTTTGTCATTTATTCGTATATTTCATTGACAATCATATTATGTTATCTTGATAATAAACCCAAAATATAATTCCAAATATCAACATTACACAGATCAAATCACAACTTTTACATTATTTAATGTCAATTCAATACAATACAAATTCTTAACAACTAATTTAATATACATAAAAAAAACACAAATTCGAAGTGCAATTAATTATAGTATTCTCTCTCTTTTTTAATAATTATAAATCATGGACCAACTTTGTGACTTCAAGTTCCAACATGTTACTTGTAAAAATTAAAAGTAAATTATTTTTATTGTATACATTATAAAAAGACCTAATGATCATTCATTTCAAATGTACTTAAGATCCTCGATCCAGAAATTTTTCCCTCTTAATAAAGTAGTTGAAAATGGACAAGTCTTCAAAGGAATCAAACTAAAGCCGTCAATTAACAAACACTCCGTAACTACCAGTCTCTTCCAAAGACAAACCAGAGTAATTATTCACAAAACTAAAATTCTTATTTAATTTAATGGATCCAGGGCGGCATCATATCATCACACGTTCCGAGCATTAAAAAAAAAAAAGCTATTATAAAGATTTGAAAGCACACAGGCTGTATCTTATCTTAGCATGCGGGGGGAAGCCCTAAATGAGCATGGAATTGAAGCTATAGCATTATTACAACATAATTATTTATATAATAAAGATTAAAAAATATTACTGACCCTGATCCGGAACCCATGGTTATTTATAACTAAGCCCAGAGTTACAGAGATATATGGAAAGTCTTAAATGAGTATGGGACGCTGATGTTAATAAAATATTTTTTAGGGGAAAAGTTTTAGTAGTCGTGTATTTTAATTTTAGATAACAAATTAAAGTATTATGATATCACACTAGATTCTAAAATTTTTATTAGTTTTAATATGTGTCTTAACTACTTATAATTAAGGTTTCATGTTTCAACTCAGTATACATTTTACGATAAAATCGATTTTATCACAAGAAATCATTAAAAAAAAAATTAAACCTATGACTCAAACTTAACCTTTGAAATATCAATAACCATGTATTAGAATATCAATACTTGAGTTTTACTTGTCAAGATGTGATTGGTTACTTTTAATTTTATAAAAATAAATGTTAAACAAATACTGGATACTATATGCACCGCTACTGGTGCACTTTAATATTTATGCACACCAATATGTTCCATCAATGGAACCCCTGTGAACAAAAATCATGTTCCACCATTAGTAGGTGTACCACAACTGGGACCTTTCCCTTACCTACTTTGTCTATAGAATTGAAGTTATAGTATTATTTTTTTGGGATCGATAATGGCTTTTGATCAGAGTGTAGACCGGTTCGGGGCAAAATCAAGGGTGGAATCTTAACAACATGAATACCACATGTATATGGAAGCTATAGTATCATTATTTTTTGATCGACAATGGTTTTTTATAAGAGCATAGACCGGTCTGATACACATTCGGGTGGACAAATCTTCATGTAATTTATAAACACATTGAATACCATCTTTATATTCAAACTATATTATTATTATTTTTTGATGTATAATAGCGTTTGACTAGAGCGTAGACTGATTTAGAACACAATTAGGAGCCTAGATCCCCATGTAATTTATTACCCCCTATATACCACATGTATACCAACTATTACCAACAACCACCACCATTAATCTCAAAGATAACCAACAACCATTAACGACTCTAAAAATATAATCATCGATTAAAAACTCCAAGAATACATAACCAACAGCGATAACCGGTTTCATATATCTTTCCAAAAATTTGATCTTGAATGGAGCTTAAAACCACCAAACCACTTAATGAACTCATCACATCTCATTGATTGAACTATCATATTATTCCAATATAATTATTTTCAAAATAAAAATTAAAAAATATTACATGTTTTACTATCACATTAAATTTTTTTTAATATTAAAATTATGAATAAATTCAAGTAATAAATAAGTAAATATGTAAGTGACTTAAATGGTGTTATATTAAAGTTCAAATTTTATTTTACAATTAAAATGTTGATCCAATATTTATATAAATATAATTTTTTAATAATTATAAATGTTACATATTAAATTGTGATTGATTATAAATATTAAATAACACATATTCAACTTTAAATACTCAACGCCTGCGGTCTTTTTCGGACAATTCAAAAAAGAAAAGAAAAACTCGTCGTTTTAAAATTATGAGAATTTTAAACTTTTACAATTATAGTACACAAGAATTACATGATCACGCAAGCTATCGGTACAATAGCCTATGCAAAAGTAATTAGGCTTTATAAAAACAAAAAAGAATATTCGACTTGGTTGGCCGAGGCTCCTAACCTGCAATCCCCCAAGCTCTGCAAATGGATTCCTGCCCGGTTCTGTAATGCAGGGGCGGTTCCTCTGTCTGTTTACTAAACCGCAGTAACGAGATACCAGAAGTACTACCATACCCAATTCAGTTAACGTGGCAAAACTGGGGCTGTACTTGTGCTCACCTGCGAGCAAGTTCCATACAAAGTCGTGGCGGGTAACACTTCGCCGGGATTACTGTACACAAACACGGCTACAGGCATCGTCGTCGGAATATACGGCAATGGCGCCTCGAATCTCAAAGCCTTCACAACTTCTCTCATGGAAGGCCTGGCCTTGGGATCCGGATGCGAACACCACAGTCCCACCATTATCAACCGCTCCATTTCATCCGTGTTGAACTCACCGCGCAGGCTTTCGGCCGCCGCATCTAAAACTCTGCCCTGTGCATATAAATCCCAGACCCACTGCACCAGCCTCATGTTATATTTCTCCCTCAGCCTCTCGTCCAGCGCCCGCCTTCCGCAGGCTATTTCCAGGGCAACGGCTCCGAAGCTGAACACGTCGGATTCCGGAGTCGCCTTTCCCGTTGACACACATTCCGGCGCCAGATAACCCAGGGTCCCTGCAACCACCGTCGTGTGGGAAGAAGACTCCATATCTCGCTCCACAAGCCGCGCCAGACCAAAATCTCCCAGTTTTGCGTTGAAATTGGAATCCAACATTACATTGCTGGATTTCACGTCCCTGTGCAGGATACATTGGTCCCAATCCTCGTGAAGATAAACCAGAGCCGAGGCAATGCCGCACGCAATATTATACCTGCGGTCCCAATCCAGACCGTCCGCGTAAATACGCTTGTCCAGGCTTCCGTTGGGCATGTACTCGTAGACCAGAAGCAGTTCGCCCCTTTCGTGACACCACCCCAGGAGCTGCACCAGGTTACGGTGCCCCAGCCGCGTGATTATGCTCACCTCTGCAACGTACTCTTTCTTGCCCTGTTTCGATCCCTGAGAAACCCGCTTCACCGCCACAAACTCCCCCGTCTCGTGCAAAACCCCTCTGTATACAGATCCGAAACCCCCCTGCCCGAGCTTTTCGTCCTCGCTGAAGTTTTTCGTGGCGGCGCTGAGCTCAGCGTAGGTGAACTTCCGCGGGCCTTGCGAAAACTGTTCGTCCAGTGCCATTTCACTTTCATGCTCTGTTTTTGACCGTCCCCTGCGCTTGATGCGCCACCACCACCAGCCACCGGCGAAGGTCAAGCCACAGACGGCCGCGGACCCGGCGGCCACGACGGATATCAGAATGGCATTATAACCCTTCCTCTTCGACTTCTGAACCGCGCCGCCGTTACCCTCACTGTCGATGCTGAGGAAAGAAGCGTTCCAGGAGGTTTTACAAGAGAAATCCCATGAAAGCAAGGTGTGACTCTCTGTTCCCATAGACGTCGAAGCCGAGAAGCCAACCATGACATTCTCAGGAAGAAACTCCGCCAAATCTACATCATAGCTCAACGTCGGAGGTGCTGATTTAGATCCATTACGAGACAGAAAAACTTGAAGCCTCTTCACTCGCCCGTCGTAATCCACCCACGCCTCCCACTTTTTTCCGTCTTTTAGACTTCCATTAACCACCGAATGATTTGCCTGCGAAAACACCGTATTGATGTCGATTCCCACATGGTTGTCATCGGCATCGTGGGAGTTTTTATCTGTGTCGAACTCTACCGCAACTATTCGATTTGCCGGATGTCCGTTAGTGGTTGAGTTGAAGAGGCCGAGAAATTTACCTGCGGAGAGCTCCGGCGCCCTGAAACCGAGCGGCGCCATGAAGAAAGCAAACCCTCCCCCCGAACCGAAATTGTTGGTGGCGTCTGGTTTGATGATGAATTGAAAGCGCGTGGTGAAACTTGCGAGAGCCCCGGAAGATTTGTCCCATACTGGAATGGATTTCTCATAAACTGCCCAGCCGGCGCTGTAGGTTTTCCCGGCTCGATTTGTGGTAAGCTGGATGAGATTAACGTCACCGCTGCGCTGAAAGTAAGAATCATTGAAGAGCTTGACATTATCGGCAGCAGACTTGTTAAAGGTCGGAAAACTAAAGCTAAGGCTACTTCCCCCTTGACCGGCGGCTACAGAACTTGCAGCACAAAAAGTTAGGAAAACTAAAACAAAGCTCATTTTGGAGGGGCTCAGCCGTTGGAGAAGAAAATCCGACCTGTTAAAGACTAGTTGTATCTTAACATTGCATTTCTGATCTGATATAAGATCTGGACAAAAGTTTATCCAGGCACTCTCTCCGAAGCAACCCGCCCTAGGAAATCGAAGTGCGTCATGATTCTAACCGGGCAAATCCTACAGCATCGATTGAGAGGAAATGCTAATTTTGGAATTTGGATGTTCCAGCGCTGCAGTCCGAAAGGCACTTGTTTTATCTGCCCACAGGAATGTACAATGGACCGGGCGGGCCACGTAAACGATGGAATTCAGCCCGGTTATCGATTGGATTGCTGGGTGGGTTCAGCTATTCCCATGAAATGGTGTTACCTACCCAGTGTTGACCACACATTTCTGGTGGAGTTTTGACAGCCACATTGTCCACTTGCATCTCGCGTTTATTTCATTGCAAATTCGAGGCCACTTAAATCTGAAATCATTTTCTTTCCCATTTTCAAAGGAGGTGGTGAAAATCTTTCATACCAATAGATATTACTAGGGTCTAAGTAATGTCGGAAGGGATTGTTTAGTAGGATATTTTATGAAAATTGAAAATTAGATATAATAATGAAGGAAAACTACACAATAGGTATTTTGATAATTGTATTTTTCATTTTTTAATTGTTGTAGCGATTCTGTCATGAAGCTGCGACCATCTTTACAATTAGTGCTCATCCATTTGGACTACCCTTTCACTCTCAAGATTTTAGGCAATTTGATTAAAAAACTCCCGTTCAATCTCTGACTAAGGGAAGGAGAATAAATGGAATGCTATGGTCTTAGGATTGCACTGAATGGTTTTCCTGACTAGGCTTTAAGGCTTTTAAACGAAATGTGTCGAGTAGATGTAATATCTCGAAGTGCCAAAGTTGCAGGATGTCCGAGAATAAGATACGGGAAGGAACACTCTCTTTTGTTTCTCTTCAAGATTTCATGCCTTGTGAGCGTAACATCTGAGGAAGCAGAAGCCATGGACATTTCATGCCCTGAGAGTTTAACATACAAGGAAGTTGTAGACATGACGTGCAATCTACAGAAACAGAGAGCGATCTGCCTTGGCCACCTATGGCAGAGTAAAGAATTGTGGAGGCCCTGCCTTTACCACCTATGAGAGAGGAAAGATTTGTCAAAGCCCTGCCTTTTCCACCTATGGCCACAGATATATTCACGAAGGTGATGCCTTTGCCTCTGTGGTGGAAGAAAGATTTAGGAAGGTGTTTTATCTATGTGGACTTAATGGACAGAAGGAGGATGCTCTGAGATTGTCTGTCAAAGAGGAGGAAGTACTTTCATTACGACCTACTGCCTCGCATGGGTAAGAGGTTAATTTATTAGGATGAGAGGAGGTGACATTATCCAATGAAGCCGTGAGGCATCCTCGTCCGCCAATAGCATTTTAGAAATACATATAATGGATTTCTGATCAGCGTACATGGGCCACGCCATCAACAGAACTTCCAGAGTCACATTTTCCACCATAGAATTCCATCCACAGTGAATCATGAAGGCACCCACAGCTGGATGGGAAAGAAGTCAATGCAACATCATTGGCCCTTGTAGGTCTTCATAGAGGTGAGCCCTAGTAACATCCCAGGTGGGTCCCTGAAATGCTGCCACTTGGTAGTATCGTGACTTACTTATAGCCTTCTCTACATTTTGCCATGTGGCATAATCTTGTTGAATATGAGCCCCCGGTTGCTTGGACTATATACTACTTCATTTGGTCTTTGAATGCATAAGATGTCACCATGTGGTGGCATCTCAGGTTTTAGATTTCATAGGCTTCCAAGATAACTGCCAATCATTGAGGGTCTCTACAAAGGTGAGGCTATCTGAGACACTTGGTACCCACCATAGATTGCAATATGTGTCAAGCTAGGCAACTCAATAGGTGTTGTACGAGTAGCTCAACAAATGTTTATGGTGTGGCATTTGGGCATTAACGTATTTATGCAGGGCCATTATGATTCTCAGTACAAAAATGTATGATTCACCTTCCTTTTTTCTATAGTCTTGATATTTTTTTCTTAATTTCATTTTATGTATGTATGTATATTTAATTTTTATGATCTTTTTGGGTAAGTGTTTTATTTTCATTTATGGAGTAAATTCCCCTTTAAAGTGTATGATGTGGGCACCCCCTAATGCTTGAGAATTAAACCTACCAACCCTCCCTGCCACTTAGGACTGATAACCAATCAACCATCTTTTCTCTTAACTAGTGACTCCTCTACCATGGCATTCACATTGTATGACGAAAGATGCCCCATTATACACCCGTGTGGCATGCACTTTGCAAAAGCTTCGACACTCACTTCAACCATAACAAAAGTAATAAGATAAACTCCATAACCTCAATGTATTGCCCCCACATTAGCATCATTGTAGAATGTGTATGATATGGGCCCTCAAGTGTACAATATCACATGAAATATGATGTCACTGCCCCTCATCATCACTGCCCAACTCACTTTGAAATCTTTTACCACTTTTTTTATTTGTAAGTTTTGTATGGTCTTGTCATAATTTCTCTAGGTGTCAATATATTGGCAACGTAGACAAACATAGGTTACAATATAGACTTTGGAACCTCGGTGTCTTGTCTCCATATCATTGGCATTGTAACGCTGACTTGAGTCTCACATCCAACATAGAGCCTTCTCACAATCAAAGCAACGTCATGTTGTCCTTATCAACCCTTCATAATAGGAAACATCCAATCAAAGAACTTGACACCTTGGAAGCTCTATACCCCTTTCTGATGAATGCAAGTCATGTAAATCTAACAGTTGCTTTAAATCTACACAATCCCAACAAACAAAGGCAATCTATCACAAAATTTGAATGAACATTTCACACGAAGGTTTCGAATTGGAATTATGAGGATTGTTGGCACAGATCATGCTTAAGTATAGTGTGGAAACATTTTTTCATTAACCACATCACACCATGTTTGATCACCCCGACAGATGGTTGAGAAAAATAATCACAAACGGTTGGTGCATTTACAACTTGGATCTTGATTACATGCACCCATATCCACTTCATTTTTTAATCCAAATCCCAAATTTCTCTTGATTGCTTCTAATTTTTTTAGTGCCATTGTAATGAAAATAATTTATCTATTGCAGTCACCAAGACAAAACCTAATCACCCATAGTTGGTCCGACCCCAAAATGTTGGCCTCTTCAACCAACGAATATAGATGTCCCTTGATTGAAACCAAGGGAGTTGTAGTTTTGACATAGTGATTGGGCAAAGAGGTTATCTCTTCCCACGAAGAATGCAAGTCATTTTAGACTAAAGCATTGCATGGTGATTCAGATCCCGATCGCTCTACCCCCACAATTACTTTACACGAACTTATTTTGACATCCAAATGAATTATTATAGAGCATGAAAGTAGTGAAATATTTCTAGGTGAGTTGGGCAATGATTGTGAGAAGCCATGATACAACATTTAAGGTGATCGACTCAAAGAACCCCAAGAACATACACCTACAAAGTTTAATGACATGTCCACATTTCACACGAAGGTTTGAAATTGGAATGTTGATGTTTGTTGGTACATATCATGCTTAAGTACAATATGGCAATAATTTTTTGTCAACCACATCGCACCATGTTTGATCACCCTGACTGATGGTCGAGAAAAATAATCACAAACGGTAGGAGCATTTACAACTTCAATATTGATATTGATTGTATATGCCCATGTCCACTTTAATTTTTTATCCAAATTCCAAACCCAAAATTATAATTTTCTCTTGGTTGTTCCTAATTTTTCCAGCACCATTGTAATGAAAACAATTTATTCATTACAATCACCAAGATAAAACCTAATCACCTACAGTTGGCCAGACCCCAACATATTGGGTTCTTCAACTAGTGAATACAAATGTCCTCTGATTGAAATGAAGGGAGTTGTAGTTTTGACATAGTGATTTGGAAAATAAGCTCTCTTTCCATGAAGAATGCAAGCCATTGTAGACCAAAGCATTGTGTGGCAATTTAGATCCTGATTAGTTTGCACCCACTATTTATTTACACAAACTTATTTTGACATCCAAATACATTATTCTAAAGCATTAAAGTGGTGAAATATTTTAAGGTGAGTTGGGCGATGATGGTGAAAATAAATCGTAAGGTATTTAAGGCAATGGATTTGAAGAACCCCAAGGACATAAACCTGCAGAGTTTAATGACATGTCACTTATGTCAATGCAATCTGTAACTTCCATATAAAAATTTCAATTATCCAATACATGATTCAAACATGGGTCATCTCAATGGAAAATAAGGGTCAGATATTTAATGACTCCTCTAAAAGTGTAGAGAATTCACCATGTCAATTTATACTCATTTAATTGAAATTAGATCAAAATTATGATTACTTTAACTATTTAAAACCTATAGGTTTTATGATTTCATAGTCCATACAAATGAAGGTTGCTTTTGGGAATAACAGTGTAATAGTTTTTAACTTGATGTTTTAAATCACCACCCGTGATCCTTCATTAGGATCAAGACAGGACGATGGAACAACCAACCTAGCATCTCTTAAATAGGTCAAAGGTAATGGTCACATGGAAATATGTTTTTCTATTAGGGAAATCAAGACTTAACTTTTAAGTTTTCACTGTTTAGTCATCTCGACAACATAGATCCTTGGAGTACATAGTAATCTTCCCTTTCCACTCCTCGCCTACATTTTAATTTTATGCACAATTTTTGTAATTCTTTTGGAAGGATCAAATTCATGTTGATATTTCATGATTGATGTTGATTGGTTGATATTAGGCACCGCCCCCATTGTTATAGCTTTCTTTGTACGTCAAAAGGTTGTAAATCAATCTTTTTACTTCACTCGAAGCTCATTACCATAACCCTATATCACTTCTTGTGCACGAAGCATTAAGCAACAATACTCTAATATTCATTTTAATAATCCTTCTAAAACATATTTTTCCTAATTAGTGATCCCTTAGATTTTATTTTTTAATGCTTACAAAGATATGTTCTAATTGTGATTATAGTTTCTTTTAAGGGTCTGAGTATTTTGTTTCTATATATTCTTAACAAGCGAAAGCAACAAGATAGATTCCATAACCTCAAATTATTTCTTTGTAAGCTAGAGACCCTTTTGTAATGAGTGCATATCATTTAAAACTAAAAATTGCCCTAAAACCAAGTCTTGTGTATGATATAAGCCCTTTGGTGTATGATATCCCCTACAATACCTTGTCATTTCACCTCATCATCACTACCCAATGCACTTTGAAATATTTCACCATTTGCATGTTATGTAAGGCCTTGCCCTTTCTTCCATGGTTATGAGTATGGTGTTTATGTATGTTCTTAACACTGACGTAATTTCTCTAGGCATCAATATATTGGTAGCATAGATGAACAAAAGCTACAAGATAGATTTTGGAACCTCAATGTCTTGTCCCCACATCAACATCATTATAGCATTGTGAGTTTCACATTGGGCATGGAACCTTGTAATTAAATTAGCATCATGACATCGTTGTCCACCCTTTACAATACAAAACATCTAATCAAAGATGGTGCCCCCCTATATGTTGCACATCCTTTTGTAATGGGTGCAAGACATCTAAATCCAATAACTACCCTAAATTTGGGTTTGGTTTAGGATATCATTTTCCCTTACCATCACCACTTGACACCCCTTGAAATATTTCCACCCTTAACAATAAAAATGGTCATTGAAAGATGTTACCATGTTGCAAGCTACAAATCCATTTGCAATGCGTGATGGTCATGTAAATCCAAAATCTATCTTGAATATAGGTTTGTTGTTTCATATGGGCCCCTTGGCATATGATATCATCATAAATACCTTGTCATTTCCCCTCACCATCGTTTCTCATCTAACCTTGAACTATTTCAATATGCATGCAATGATTTGATCATAGGGCATATGCAAATGGTATGGTAAAAGACTTATGGTGAATGGCCTCATCGTAATGAGGTCAGGAATGGTTTGGTACATTGATTTAACTTGAAAATCTTGTAGAGCATCATGCCCTGTTATGACTAACCAACTAAATCCTTGTCCTTGCCTTGCATATAACCCATAGAAATTGATTGATGGTCTATATTAGTTTATTTCTCCTTGTTTGCAGCTATCAATCTAAAATTGATAGCCAAGGTGTTGTGACAAAAGATATATGAAAGATATCATGACAGATCTCTCCAAGCCAATCATGGAGTGGTAGATTCCCAAGACATTCAAGCAACTAAGGGGGTTTATGTGGCTAACTAGTTACTATCATAGGTTTGTCAAACACTATGGTAGTATTGCAACACTGCTCACTTCTTTACTTGAGTAAAAACACCTTCCAATGGACTAATACAACTACCAAGGCATTTGAATAGCTGAAAATGGCTTTTTGCACCACTCCGGTATTGGCTACTCTAGATTTTTCTAAAACTTTTATGGTTGAATGTGATGCATCTAGATATGGTATGGGTGCAGTATTCATGCAAGAGGATAGGCCCATTTCCTTTAAAATTTATCAATTGAAGGGTAAAAATTGATTCAAACCCATATATGAGAAAGAGATGATGGTTATTATACATGTCGTCAAACAATGGAGAGATTATCTATTGGGTCATCACTTTCAGGTAAACATTGATCATGATAGCCTTAAATATTTTTAGAACGATGGTTGTCCTCTAAAGAACAAAAAAAATGGGTGATGAAAATGTTAGGCTTTGATTTTAAAATAGTCTACAAGAAAGGAAAAGAAAATGTGGTGGTCGATGCATTATCTAGGCGAGATGAACCAATTGAGGCATTATTATGTGCCATGACCATTTGGTAGGCAGACTGGCTCGAGGAAGCAATGTCGGAATGAGAGAATGATAGTGTTACCCATGCATTGATTCAAAATCTATAGTAGGGTTTATATGGGATTGAAAAGTTTACATGTAAGGGGAATGCATTATGGTACAAAGATAGATTATATCTGTGTTAGAATTCTCTTCTCAAATAGAAAATCCTTCAATAACTTCATGCATCCCCACTTGGCTTTCACTTAGGTTTTTTGAAAAGCTATCATAGAGTCAAGAAGCATTTTTTTTTGGGAAGGACTCAAGGGGGATGCACATAAATATGTAACCGAATGTATGGTCTGTCAACAAAATAAAGGTGAAACAATTGAAACACTTGGTCTTTAACAACCCTTATCCATCCCTAGTCAATGATGGGAAGAGGTGTCTATGGATTTCATTACTGAGTTACCACAATATGAAGGAAGAAATGTTATCATGGTTATTTTGGATTGACTCACAAAGTATGTTGATTTTTGTTCTTTATCTCAACCATTGGTGGCTAGTACAATAGCTTTTGCTTTTCTCAATACAGTTCAAAAATTGCATAGTACTCCCAAGATTATTGTCAGTGATCAAGATCCCATATTCACTAGTAATTTTTGGATAGAATTATTTGTATGTTTGGGAACCCAACTGGCTCATAGCTCATTCTATCATCCTCAATTCAATGGATAAATTGAGGTAGTCAACAAGTGTCTGGAAGGGTACCTTCATCATTGTGTGTCAGATAAACAAGATAAATGGATTCAGTGGCTGCCCCTAGCTGAATGTTGGTATAATAATTTAGTACATAGTTCATCCAAAATTTCTCCTTTTATGGCACTGTATGGATACTGTTTCTATCTGATTTTTGCTTTTTCTTAAGTGTGAAAAGGAGAAACTAGTCAAGAAGGGTGTGGAAGAATACCTATTGAATTGCGCATGTTGAATCCAAGTGATTGTGGAGAGATTCTCTTTGGCTTGAGAGGATGACCCACAAATAAGAAAACACTACCACAAAACTTTTTTGTTAGACAAGTAGTTGGGTGGATTGCCTAGTGTGAGCTAGATCCTAGAAGCAAAAGCTTTCTAGGAGGCTGTCAATCTACCTACTTTAAAACACTTAAGCTGGAATGATAAAAGAAGTATTCTTGCATTAAATTACAGTAAAATAAAATTAAAACCAAAAAACAACTAAATTTAATACAACATAAATAAATGCTTTGCTAAAAATAACTAAAATAAAGCAATGGTTTGATTAATACTAGTGCTGAAAAATAGCTAAAGCAAAGTTGTGGTTTTGGTTTGGTAATTTGACAAGGGTCAAAAATATAGTTGGGTTGGGGTTGCTAAATAATTGAAATAGTAAAAAGTTAAAGGTTAAATGATTGAAAAGATAAGTATTCAAGATGGTGAAAGGGGTAAATGGGCAAAGTGCTAAAGATGGTAAATGGGCAAAGGGTAAATGGATAAGGATGGCAAATGGGCAAAAGTGGAGATGGAAAAGAAGAAGTAAAGGGGTTATGGTTTAGAGGTCAAGAAAAAAGGGGCCAAAGGATGGGGTTTAGAATTCAAGAGAGAAGACGTCAAAGGGAAGGGAGGAGATAAATTGAAATTGCAAAATAACAAGGTTACCTTCCAAGCTTGAAGAAGAATGGTTGTTGATAGTTGATGAAGACTTGAAGCAATTTTAGCAGAGTTTTGTTTCTTGAGCTCCTTCTCTTCAAGATGATGACCTCCTTGATGATTCCTATAAACCTGTAAGATAAAATGTTACAATCAAATACTTACTTACCACCCTTTTGGGGTGAAGGAAAGGGTGGGTATTTATAACATTTACCATCAAGAACCATGCCAAAAGAGGGAATAGTAGAAGTATGGCACCATTTTTCAAGTGGGCTCATAAATGACAAAGGGGGTAAGGGTGGTGGGATTTTTACCTTGTGGTTTGTCTCCCACCTTTCACATGAGTCTAATTTGGAGTGGGAATCATGCACATGGGCTTAAATAAGTCCAAATGACTTTTCACCAAGATAATTTATGTTTTGGCTGAGTGCCCCATGAATTTGGACACCATTCTCCATATGGGTACATGAGTGGTCATGAAAGACAAATGGGTGATATTCCCACTTAGATCATAGGTCTCCCACTTGGTTGGTTTGTTTCCCAGCTTGATAAAGAGTCCAAAATGGAGAGGGAATCATGCACATGGGCTCATATGAGGCCAAAGGAATTTTCACCACCTTTTATAATATTTTTCTAAGTAATTAAAAAAATGCCCCATGAATTTTGGCACCATTTTCCAAGTGGGATGAGGGAAAATTCGAAATACTTCCAATGGGACCCTTGTGGTGCTTAATGATGTCATTAGGTACCTTGGATGAGGGCCCCAAGTGGGGTATGATGTCCCACTTCAAGCCACCTCATTTTTAATCCAGGTCACTTACCAAATCACCTTCCATATCACTTGCCATGTCATATGCCATGTCACTTGCCATGTTATATGCCATGTCACTTCCCATGTCATCATTAATAGTGATAGTGGGTCCCATAGTGAATAGTGAATAGTACTTTTGAATAGCACCATATGAATAGGGGATTGGTGATTTGATTAGATTGAGAGAGGTTGGTTTAGGCTTAAGAAGGTTTTAGGGGGTCGTTATGGGGTCTTGAGATATTCAGTCATCAAAAACTATAAGTGTGCAGTTTTCTAGTGTCTATATTTTGCCATTTTCTGTTATGCAACTTTAAAGTAGAAAGCTGTAAAACAAAAATGGATCACTTGGTCAAAGTTTAGGATGCCCTGAGTATGGGAGGAGGTGTTCCTGCTCAAATTAGGATTTGATGAGGTAAATCAGAATTGGGTGCAAGTTTGATAAGCAATTGGTGGGAAGGCACTAGGTGGTGCCACAAGGTAATTAGGTATTCAAGACACAAACATGCACATAAAATGTGACTAAGTGTGGTAGCCAATGTCAAAAATGAATTAAAGTTGCCAGTTTTGGTAAAATAAAGGTTAAATTATAAGAGACAAGTGACCAATGTACCACGTGATCACACCTGCGATTGGGTACACTTGTTAGCCTCTTATACAATGCAGTGTTTTGATGAGTATCTGAATTCAGAAGTGCTCCCTTGAAAACACAAATGGTCTGATCATAAAAATGGGTGGTTCAAATTTGAATGTTCAACATGTAGAAAATGGTTAGTGTGGTCAAAAGGACCAAAACAAATATGTCACAAAATATGTGAATAGATTAGGTCAAAAATGATCAACATCAAAGTGAACATGGTTGAATGCTTGGGTGGTTGGTTGAGGTTGGTGGGCAAGGATATTTTGTAGGGTGTGGTTGAGCTGACTTCATATGCACTAGGTAAGTAGATTTTACCTATATAGTTTCATGGATATGATATCCAACAAAAACTTCAGGCTAAATGTAGTTCTATCGTGGTGTTCAAATTGGTTGCCCCAATTTGAGGTACCACACAATTTGGTTTGGGTTGATAGTTTGGTTTGGGGTGTTGGTGAAGGTAATGGTGAGGTTTCACGATGTAAATTGGTGAATAGTTACCATAATTTTTCCACATGCATTAGAATGAGAAAACATAGATGGTTAAGGTAGGATAAATAAGAGGTGAATTCAATACGAATCACAATAAATGCCCTTCAATGGAGCAAAGCTAAAGAAGACGTTTCTTCGTGAGGAGGCTACACCTTCTAAAATTATGCGAAGGTGTAGGCATAATGATAGTGGTTATCATTACAATTTTGGTTTTAGGCTAAGGTTTTCTATCATAATCTGAAAAGTCATGATGGAAAAAGGATGTCATCGCTATGAGCCAAGTTTTATTGGTTGTAGGGGAAAAAGGGGTTCTAAAGATTTTCTTTAAAGGCTTTGCAAAATTTGGTGGATAAAGAATCAGTAGATTGCACCTTATTCAAGAGTGACATAATCAAGGTATGACAAAAGGTTTCCATGTTTGCATCCTCTACCCTACGACATTAGGACCAAAAACCTGGGGGTTCTAGTAGTTGGAAAAGGGTACTACTAAATGGTTTTCTAATTGGTTTGGTAGAAACGGTGGATGAGATTGCCTAGGATGCAATTAGATGATTTCTCTAACTATGTAAAAGGAATTCGTAGCCATGAATAAGAAGGTTCAAGAAATACAAATTGTTGACCACACTCTAATGAGTGAGGAGCTGGAGGTGGAATGGGAGAAAATAAGGCAAAGCCAACAAGGGCATGATGTGTAGGCTAGCTAGGAGATGGATGAAGTAGGAATGAAAAGACAATGAGTTCATAGATAAAAATGAAGGTGGAAAATGATGGGAGAAATCAAACATGGATATGGAAAAAAATAATATCTTGAAGACAAATAAAATAAAGGTGTAATAATATTGAAATTTTTTCCACCATAAAAATGAGAAAAATATGCTTTACTAGGATTTAGAAAATATGACACTACTCAAATTGCCATAATGATCTGAGGGTTCTTTCATCACCATCCAAATAAGCCAACATTGTGCACACTCCACAACAATGTCATTAACATACTATGAAGGGAAATTATTCAACAATTCAGGGAAGCAAAGTAGTAGAGTGGGTAAATGAGAAGTGGAAAAGATTCAAACCCTTGACCCTTGAGCCAGTGAGGCCCCAAAATAAGTAAGCATTGAGTTTTGAGGGAATTCAAAGAAATATTCTAAGGGGTTTTGGAATATGGAGTGAGGCAAATAATAATAATATTAATTAAATGAGGGAGCAGGTTGAAATAGGAAGGAAAATAAATGGAATAAATGGAAAAATGAGAGGGAAACTAGAAGAAGAATTTACAAAGAAAAATAGATTGGGGAGTTTAAAAGGAAGGTGGGAGAAATAGGTCTAAAAGAGACCAAGGAGAAAATAGTTTGGTGGAAGAGGTGACTCCTATAAAAGGTTACTGGGTGGAATGCGATTAAAGAGTAGGGCTATTATAGTGCATAGGAAGATGTAGGCCGCATAGGGAAAATCAAGGGAAATTATTGGTTGGGAGGTAGGTCATGTGAGAGGGTATAGATAGAATCCACACACAGGTACCCAAAATATTCCATTTAAGGCTAGTTTTAGTTTTGATTCTAACAACTCCAAAGGTTAGAGTAAAAGGGGTTCAAAATAGGCAAGACCAGAGGAGATGGGGAAGGAATATGCATCCTGATAGCTGGCAGTGCTCATGCTCACTTATGGGTCATACGAGCTTGCAAACGTGGTCAATTATGTTATAGAGTCATAATATCGATATATATCTCACAGTAAACCAAAATCGAATGGAAGACATTCACGACCATAACATGTCATATGTTGTGATCATATAAGCTCAAAATGGGTAGAGGGTTTAAAAGAGAAAAAGGTGATAGGTAGGGTGAAGGGAATAGTTAGACAGGGACAAAAGGGGGATCTAGGATCAAAATATAAAAGGTATTAAAGGAATAAAGGGATGCACTTAAAGTAACAAATCTAACCATATTTCATGCATTAAAGCAAGGGCATGGAGGACAAGAGGAAGGAAACAAGGAAATATACATAAAAGAGGTACAACTAATTATCACACTCTAATGAGTGAGAAGATGGAGTGCCAATGGGAGGAAGTAAAGGAGACCTAACAAAGGATGAGGTGAAGGCAGACTAGGAGATAGATGAAGAGACAGGTAGAGAAAACAATGAGGTTTTAGATAAAAATGAGGGTCGAGAAGGATGGAGGGAGTCAAGCATGGTCATAGAGGAGGAAAAAAAGAAGGTCAGGAAGAACAAGGAATGTCATCAAGGGAGATGAAAAAAATGATATGAAATGGAGAAAAAAGAAGGAAAATAAAAGTTATAAGATGGGGGGTTGAAGGATACACTAAAGAATGACAAGTTGGAGAATTGAAAAGGATGATGAGAGAAGTGTAATAAGCATGAAAGGGAAGGGGAGGATTAAGAATATGGGAGGCTATGAAAGGTTTGAAAATAAGTCTAAAAAAGACCAAGGAGAAAAAAAATTGGTGATGAAAATGAAAAATAAGGAAACACATGGAAGAAAAGGAAACAAAAGGAAAAAGGAGTAAAATGAGGACACAAAGAGGATGACAGGAGGGTGAAGACGCAGGTGGTATCTTGACTAACTAAGCATGGATGATGATAGACAAGGAGAGGAATAATGAATCGAATTAGATGGTGGTGTTGGAGATGAGAATGGGTTGGAAAATGGGAAAGGGGTTAAGAAAAATGAGGGGAAGCAAAGGATGGATGGACAAGAAGGTGAAGAGATAAGCTAGGTGTCAATCAGCTCATTAGAAGAGATTGACAAGCTGAATGGGTGATTAGAAGAGATTGACAAGCTGAAAAGTGGTGAGGTGGTGAAGAAATAGGGGAACACAATGAAAGGTCATGAAATGAAAATAAGGGATGAAGATCAGGGATGATAAAAAAGAAAAGGAAGAATTTAAGTAGGGATATAAAACACATACACTCACATAGATGAAAAAGATAAGCGAGTACCATGATAGAAAGATGGAAAGGGGAATGCAAAGTGCAAAAGGAAAGAAGAGATAAGAAGAAAAGGGTAATTATCGAAGGCTTCTCAAAGGATAAAGACCCAGTTAGCAGCTAGTTGTGGAGGAAAAAAATGGAAAAGGTGGGAAGAGTGGCAAACCGATAGAGAGTGGTGGCACACGTAAGAAAAAAATGGGATGCTAGAAGAAATAAAAATCATGCCAGATTGAAAAGATGGGAAAGAGGAGAACATGAAATAAAAATTGGAATGAAGGTGGTTTAGAAGTAGTAGGAGAGCAGTAAGAAGGTGGTAGCAAATAAGAGAAAGAGGTAAAAGTATCCCTCAGTGTGCAGGGGAATAAAATGATGTGGCATTGGTGAGGAAATGAGAGTGATAAAGAGGGTATAACGAATATTCAAGGGTGAGGGGAGATGATAAGGATGGTGAAAGAAGACAAAGGGGATAAAGGGAATGGTTGGTAAGAAGTTGAGAGAGGGACAAAAAACATGAAAAGTGGGTGGAAGAGTGAGCTACGAAGCTTGTGCAAGGAAAGGTGATGGGAAGGTTAGCGAAGTAGAGTAGGTGATGGATTTATGGGAGATAAGAGGGGATAATGAGGAAGGTTGTTAGTTCTTGTGTTAAAAGAGATTTACAAGCTAAAGGGAGGGAGGAAGTGAGGAGATAGGTAGAGAAGTGGAGAAAAAGACATAAGGTGAGAAGGGCAAGTAAAGGATACGACCTAGCTAACCTCAGTAATTGAGTGCTGCCTATATAGTCCAAAAATACCTCAGGCCAATGTAGTTCTCCCAGCACTAGGGGAAAACTAAGAGGAAGTATTAGATGGTGTTAAAACATAAGGACACTTAAGAAAAAAATTCAAAGCTTCCTTGATGTAAGATGCCCTAAGAAAGAGGGAATTGTTAGCGATGGAAAGAGTGAGAAGAAAAAGGGGATGGAAATGGGTTGTTAGTGGCTGAACTGTCCTTAAGAGTCAGGCAATGCCTACATAGTCCATGGACATCAAGGCAATGTAGTTCAACAAGGGTTGGAGAATGGTGCTCAAATGGGTTGCCCCAATTTGAGGGACTACATGGTTTGGTTTTGTTGAAGGTTTGTGGAGAAAGGGTGTGCATCGAAGGTTGGTTGAGGGATCAAAAATAAGGATTTGACATTAATGTTGTTCTAATGCTATTCATGGTTAGGGTTATGATGATTTTATAGATGATAGTGGTAGCACATAATTACGTTAGATAACCATACCAGATGAAAAATCGTGAGACATGGGTCTAATAGAATACATGACTCAATGATGAGAGAACAATAAATGAGGTATAATACCTACTTGTTGATAAGGACAAAATGAAACAAAACCCAAAGTTGGACATGATTAAGGAACATAATCCTTTCAATTACTTCACATTAGCATACGTTGGTTGATAAAACAAGTTTCTTGATCATAGTGTGTCAAGTAAGATCTAAATCTCTTGATTTATAGATAGTATACAGGGGAGATGGGTGATAGGTGGTATAAAGGATAAGGGCTAATATTTATGGTAACCTTATGTGGGCTACTTTTCCCCTTCTATAGGTAACCTAAGAATAGTAATAGACGAGTCCATGTCATATGCTAGATGTAGACTAATCAATGCGAGGAGTCTACATGTGGATTTCAAGATTATTTATAATTTGATTTGATTATGATAGTGGGTCTTTTGTTTTATATATGGGAGGCTGATCAATGCAGTAAGCTTCCAAGAAATTACTCTGCTTTTTGACAAAGTTAACTTAGCCATTCTTCAAGGGAGTGGTCTAAGTTTATTGGATTTGTTTAGTGTTCTTGATAGCTTTCCTTCAAGGGAAAAGTTTACCTTTAGTTCAAGCACTTTTTATTTTTATTGTGTTTTCGGGTAGTTGTTCTTCAAGGGAGCAATCTATAATGCTAGAGATATTGATCCAAGTAATATTGTGATATTTGAATTGCTTTTTTAGAGGTAATGTTTTTAGACATGGACAAGTCTAATTAGGTTCATAGGTTTACCTTTACGAGGGCAAAACTTTAACATGAGAAGGTTAAATTATAAGTGAAAGGAGATGGTTTGAGAGACAATGACCATGAGATTTCATCTTGTTAGAGTTGAAAAGTATCCATGAGAACCATATTATGGGTAGATCCATGGTACCCATATTTTGGATTAGGCTATGACTGTGATGGTTAATCATATTGTTCTATGCTGTAATCAATTATCCTCAAAAGGAAAGAAGGAAAATGGGTGAAGGTGAAAATATTATAATAAAGGGATGAGCTTAAGTTAGACAAACATGTGAGCTTGATCTTTCTTTAATAAAAAAATGGATGTAGATGTGAAGCATTGAGAGGTTCAAGTTTTAGTTTGCCTTCGAGAGTGAACAAATGATAAGCTTCTGATCCATACTTATGGGTAATGATGCAGGGTCCAAGCCAATTGAAAGCAAGCTTGACTTGTTTACTTTTCTCCATGTTGGTCACATCTTGGTTTTCCTTTAGGATGAGGTCTCTGATATTGAAGTCTTGAAGTTTGAGGTAAGGTTGGTTAGGTTTGATGGAGAAGGGTAATATCCAATGGTTTGAAGGGAGAAATTGAATGCCAAATAGGTTGGGTGGTGTCCAAATGGGTTTCCCCAATTTGATATACCACTTGGTTCAAGTTGGGTTGATGGATAGGTTTGGTTGATAGGTTGAGGCAAAAAAGCCAAGGGTTAGTTCAGTTAATGGTTAAGGTATGGTTGAAGTTAGTAAATAGTTAAAGCCTTATGAAGGAAAGTTCCCCCACTTTACTCTTTGCATGGGTGGGAAAAAGATCCCAAAGTGAAGGTGTTTGTGGTTGGGTTCAGTTAGAATGTTGAGGGTTTGAAGGGTATGTCCATAGAATGGACATTTTAGCCTTTCCCTTATCCTTTTGTTGGACCCAAGAGTGGTTAGCCCTAAAGATGGTGTGGATAAAAGGAAGTGTTGGTTTAGCTTGTTTCTTTGGTTCCTCCTCACTCTTAGGTGAGAATGGGCGAATAAGCAAGTGTTGGGTAGGTTTGGTTGATGGTTAGGTTAGTAATGGGCTCAAAGGATGTTCATTTGATAACATATTATCCTTGTCATAAATCTGGTGGATAGTGGTTTTAAGAGCCTTGCAGTGATCTATATCATGGCCAAGTATCCTATGGTAAGAGCACACATGGTGGTCATTGTACCATAATGGTTTTGGGTGTGAAGGGTCAAAAGTTTTAATAGGGTCAAAAAAATTTATAGGTGGTAAGGTTAAGGAAGAAGTTTTCAACAACCTTTGTAAAATGGTTGAATAGGATTCATGCAAAGGTGTTGGAGGTGATAAGTTTTTAGTTTTGGGAGCCTTCCTAAAATTAGTTTTTATTGCAAAAGTTATGGGTGGTGGGGTAGTTTTGGTTTGTTGGCTAGGCTAGGATGGCTTGGTTAAGGGAGGTTCATCTTATAAGATATTATCCTCATATAAGTTGTGGATGAGTGCTTAGAGAGATTTGAAATTCTTTGTGTCATGTCCAGGTGTCCTATGGTATACACAGACTAAGCTGACATTAAACCATTTTGGTTGAAGACGTGAAGGGTCAAATGTTTTGACAGGTTAGAAACATTTGGGAGGTGGTAAGGTTAAGGAGGAGGTTTGCAACAACCTTTTTAAAATGGTTGAATCAGATTCAAGTAAAGGCATTGGGGGTGATGAATTTTTGGGCTTTGGAGTGGAAGACTTCTTAGCAGTAGGCTTCACCCTAGAAGTTGTTGGTTGTGGAATGGTTTTAGTAGATTGGTTAGGTTTGGGTTGCTTGGTTAGTTTGGAAGTAGAAGATTTAATAGAAGGGGGGGGCATGGGTCTATTTCAAGATGGTTTAAGGCATTGCACCCTTCTAATATGTTTAGTCAAAGTTTTCTTTGATGGACTTGATGGAGTTAGGTCCAATTTCAAAGATTGGTGAGCTATGCTAGGAATAGGAAGTATTCATAGATTCTTGATGGGTTTGGTCAAAGAGGTGTAAGGATATTTAACAATTTTAGATGGAAGTGGGTTGGATGGTTACCCTATGGTTTAGGAGGATGGAGTATCTGAGGATGGGGTTGAGGCAATGATAGTTTTGAGGGTGCATTCAAGTGAAGCTAAGGGTTCTTGTTTGTTTTGATAGGGGAGGCCAAGATGATGCCAAAAAGTGGCTCTATCAAGATTGGGTTGAGAAGTGAACTCTAGGCTTTGTACTTGCCTAAAAAAGGGCTTGTAGATAGGTTTGGTTCCTTGATCATTGATTTCAAAGCTTAAAACCTTGGGTGGAGAAGAGGGAATGGTTTCCCCATCTATGTTTTTGGTGGAAGGTTCAAAATTTAGAGAAGATGCTTCTTCCATAGATGGAGTGGATAAGGTGACATCTTTTAAAGGAATGATTTCCAAAGGAAGAGTAGGTGAGTCTGTGGTGGGGGAGGAAGGTGTAATGGTATCAAGTGAAAGGAAGGAAATGGTTGCTTCCTTTGTTTGGTCATCCAAAGGAATGGGAAGTGCTTCCCCCACTTCAATGAGTGGGGTGGAAGAAGTAATAGTAATGTGTTTATCAACAATAACATTGATTGTGTGCACCTCATAAGTGTGGGATGATTTTGGTTGGCTTTGATTCACTAAAAGGGGAAGTGGAAAAGATTGTTTGGTTTCCTTAATTATGGTTTGTAAGGAAATTTGTAAAGGTTATACTTGGTGAACAAGTGGATTGGTTAAGGTTAGTTTTATTATAGTTTGTTTAGTTGTAGGTTTACTAAGGACCAAAAGAGGGTGTGCCAATGTCTCAGTTAGCACATTAGGGTGTGAAACTATTTGAAGTTATTTGGTTGGCTTGAAGAGGCTAGTTGGTTTGATAGGTTAACAAGTTGGTTGGTTTGATAGGTTGATTGATCAGTTAAGGGTGATGAAATTGATTGGGTTAACAAGGTGGGTTGAGGTTGATATGATGGTTGGGGGAAATGGCCTAATATTTGACAAGGTTGGGGTGATTGAGACTATAGATGTTGATATATTGTTGGTTGGGAATGATAATAATTAAATGGTTGATCATAGCCCATTGGTTGGTTTTAAGTGAGGTTTGATTGATCATGGATACCATAAATAGATGGCTTAAGTTTTGACTCTAATCTAGCTATCCAGTCTATTATCACTGCAACAAACTCAGGTGGTAGTTCGGGTGAAGGTTGATAGTTTATGGGTTGGTTGAAGTTGGAGTTTGATGAGTTATAGGTGAGGTTAGGTTGATTTTAGATAGAGTTGGGTTAGATATAGACAATGTTGGGTTAGTTGTATACATGATTGGGTTGGTTGTAGACAAGGTTGGGTTGATTGTTGGTAAGGAAGAAAGCATAAGTGGCTTACGATGTAAGGTACCACTTTAAGGCGAAAGGAATGTTCTCCAAGATCCTAAAAAAGTTAGGATATTCAGGAAAGAAAATAGGAAATATCTCCATTGAACAAGGTAGTGGAGATGAGGTATTGGAAAATAGGTTCTTGGTTGGTTTGATTCTTCAATTTGTAGTCTTGTAAAGACTATGTGAAGAATGGAGAGAAACGAAGCTCACACCTCAAATAAGAAGTAAGAAAAATAAAAGCTTTAATATAATCAAAGCATAATAAGATACGTTAAATCCTAGAGTTTTAATTATCTCTCTTTTGGCTTATGCCTTAGAAAGTGTGAAGAATAAATCTAGTTTGGAGAATAGGTCCTAAACAAGGTAGTCTATGTTTGATTTTAGGTTGTGTTTAGGTGCTTAAGAAGAAGTCTATATTGGATTTTAGTACATGGCTTGATACTTGGGGCTTTCTCCCCTCACTTCATGATCTCATAGAAAGTGTGGGCACTTAGACAATATATACCAATTTCCAAGGATTATACTCAGCCAGAGAACTGAGTTGGTTATCCCCTTGGTGATAAAATCTAAGTATGGTAGTCGGGAGGGGGTAAGGTGATTTGATATGTGGTGAAATCCTAGTTGGACCTTATATCAAGTGTGTTTGATGTTTAGTTGTGAAAGTGGTTTGGTTTGTGTAGCATTTTTGATGCTATTATTAATGTGGTTGATTAATTAAACTATGTGAGCTAACCAACACAAGTAAACAATGGATGTAGTTAATTTTAACCAAAAAGAAATTCTTTGATTTCTTTTTTAATGAAAAATAAAACAACTAAAATTTTCCTAAATGTAACATGAAAATACAATATTAATCCTATGATGAATGTTATTTTTCATTTAAAAAATGCAAGAAAAAAAGAAGGATAATTTTTTTTTTGTTTTTTTGTTTTTTTAATTTTTAGAAAGAAAAAGAGACTAAAACTTACATTTTTAGAAGGAAAAAAGGAACGTTTAAATTTCATAAATGAAATTTGAAGCTAAATGATATTTTCTGAATTTAACTAAATGTCCTAAAACATCTATGAACCTAAAAAAATTGAGGGTCCCACTAGGCGTGCCAAAATGTTTCTATCTAATTTTCGCTTTTTCTTAAGTGTGAAAAGAAGAAACTAGTCAAGAAGGGTGTGGAATAATACCTGTTGAATGTGCACAAATTAAATACAAGTGTTTATGGATAGATCCTATTTGGCTTTGGAGGATGAATTTCAAATAAGAAAACACTACCACAAAACTTGTTTGTTAGACAAGTAGTTGCATCGATTGCCTAGCGTGAGCTAGATCCTAGAAGCGAAAGCTTTCTAGGAGGCTGTTAATCCATATTCTTTAAAACACATAAGTTATAATGATAAAATAATTATTCTTGCATTAAATTACATCAAACTAAAATTAAAACCAATAAATAATTGAATTTAATACAAGAGAATTAAACACTTTGCTAAAAGTAACTAAAATAAAGCAATAGTTTGATTAATACTAGTGTTGAAAATTAGGTAAAGCAAAGTTGTGGTTTTAGTTTGGTAATTTGACAAGGGTCTAAAATATAGTTGGGTTGGGGTTGGTAAATAAATGATCCAGGTAACAATTCAGGGGATAATTCAGGTGATGTCCACTCCAATTGATGATGAAACTTTCAGGAGGCATAACTTTTGCACCGTAGCTCCAATTGATTCACCGTTTGAACCGTTGAAAAGATAAGAATGAGGAGAACGTGGTGAGATAACATGGATATTTTATAGATGAAGTTTGACCCTTGAAAACACAATGGAAGTGCCCCAAATTTCAATTTTAGTAGTGCAGTCTAAAAATAGTAAGTTTCTAAAAATAATAATTCCTCAAATTCTATATTGTTATAAATCATGGAAGTCGAACCAATTCATCTCCCTCGATATTGATGACCTTACACATCCTCTCCCCACCTTCAAAAAATGTATAAATGAAGATGTAACCCAAATTGAAAATCAGACATCTCTTCTCAGAGATAAGCATATGTTTGGGTCTGCAAATTTGATCAATAAAACATCTCTTCTTAGAGATAACATTATTTGAATTGTATTTTTCTTGTTTCTTGAATTATCTTTCAACCAAAGTTTTTTTTTGAGTTTTGGATCAGTGGTATTAGAGCGGTTTGTATTTAGAGTGTATGATCCCAAGGACGAGGTCAGATTATAGGAAGCTTGGGTGGAAAATAGAACCAACAAACTGTCCACCTATTCTCTCCAAATGACTTCAAATGGTAGACAACACTGAGACATCTGATCCTTTCAAGGATATGGTGAATGAAGTCCTCCAACATCAACAAGCGTAGATGCTACAATTTTTTTTCAAATTATCCAATAAATCTCAATGGAAAATTCTAGCTCCTCGTCGCACCCCCACATCCTTTTAGTTCCCCAACACCCTTCAAGGTTCAGGTGAATTTTGATATCCCTACATTTGAAGGCAAAATCAATGATGATGTAGTAGAAAATTGGTTGGATCAATTGTCATCTTATTTTTTTGTAAATAAATTCACTGATAAAGAGAAGGTCACTTTTTCTCTTTTGAAAGCATCATTGCTTGTCAAAAATTGGTGGGAATTGTACAAAAAGAGATTCAGCGTAGATGATATTGGCCTTGAAACAGAACCTACCTAAGATGACTTCATAGAAGCTATAAAGGAAGAATACTACCCCATTGGAGCATATGATGATCTATATATAGAGTGGCAACAACTTCACCAAGGTAAGAAATAGTTTGTTCAAGATTACATTGACATTTTTCAATCTTTATCTGTGAGATTAGGCATCCAAGAAAGTGAGAAACACAAGGTTCTTAAATGCCATGGCATACTACAATGGTACATACAAGGAGAAATAGAACTCTTTAATTTGGAAACCATTGGTGAGGTGTACAAGTTCGCAGTGAAGATTGAACAGAAGCATGGAAGAATGAATACGAAGAGTCAACCTTCAAAATGGAAAAGTGACAAAGAAGTTCAAACACGAGGCCAAAATTAGAAGCAAAAGGAAGGAAAGACTAGGAAATGGTGTGATTATCACAAATCTGAAACTCACTTCAAAGAAGAATGTCTAGCCATCAAGTCCCTGCTTTCTGAATCACAATCCTTAACATCCACTACTCTACCTCATACAGACCCTGCAGTCGAAGAGGTTAAATAAGAGATTATAGATGCTGAGCCCAAAGCTATTGTTGCTTCATCACAGACCCACGAGAAGAGGCTAGATGACAAGGAAAGGTTGTTTCACTCTAAGTTATGGGTGAAAGGTAAGCCCCTGCATTTCATTATTAATAGTGGAAGTCAAAAGAATTTTATCTCTGCTTATATTGTGAAAGCCTAAATCTATCCATGAAGCCTCACCCAAAGACATACAGTATTGGATGGTTGAGTCCAGGGAGAAAGATCTGTGTCACCCACCAATGTCTTCTCTCATATGTAATAAAAACCTTTCCAAGATGAGGTATTATGTGATGTGGTCAATCTAGATGTTTGTGATGTACTCTTTGGTCAGCCATTCATGTATGATCGACATGGCATCTATGAATCAAGAACTTGAAGGATTACTCTCACTCTTGGAATACGGTGCTACAGGGTACCAGTGGTACCACCTTCTACATCTGTCTCTTTGATTAGTGCTAAAAAAATTGTTCTCATGGTGGTCAAGCCACAAGATTCCAAAAGGTATGATTTTATAGCCTTGACTATAAAAACAACACAACAACATAATCAAATAGATACCAAGCTAAAGATGTTCATGGCCTTCCATCCACAGACCAATGGTCAGATAGAAATGATGAACAATCGAGCCCTGTACAGTTCCATAAATCACAGTCCATTCCAAGTATGCATCTAGAATCAAATCAAAGTACAACTACCACACTTGATGAAAAATCTTGATGTAATGGGGACCATTGGTTCTCAAGGAGGGAGGAATGATCTAGGTGACAATTTAGGTGATGGGTCCACTCCAATTGATGATGAAACTTTTGGGAGCCATAACTTTTGCACTATAGCTCCAATTGACTCGTCGCTTGAACCGTTGGAAAGCTAAGAATGAGGAGAATGTGGTGAGATGGCATGGAGATTTGATCAATGAAGTTTGACCCATAAAAACCCAATGAAAGTGCCCCAAATTTCAATTTTAGTAGTGCAGTCTAAAAATAGTAAGTTTCTAAAAATAGTAATTCCTCAAATTTTGTATTGTTGTAAATCATGGAAGTCAAACCAATTCATATCCTTCAAGATTGGTGACCTTTCACATCCTCCCCCCATCTTTAAAACATGTATAAATGAATATGTAACCCAAAATGGAAATCAGACATCTCTTCTCAGAGATAGCATTATTTGAATTGTCTTGTTTTTGTTTCTTGAATTATCTTTCAACCAAAGCTTTTTTTTGAGTTTTGGATCAATAATTGAGATAGTAAAAAGGTACAGGGTAAATGGTTGAAAAGATATGTAGTCAAGATGGAAAAAGGGGTAAATGGGCAAAGTGTTAAAGATGGCAAATGGGCAAAGGGTAAATGGATAAATGGATAAGGATGGCAAATGGGAAAAAGTGGAAATGACAAAGAAGAGGTAAAGGGTTATAGTTTAGAGGTCAAGAAAGAAGGGGCCAAGGGATGGGGTTTAGAAGTCAAGAGAGAAGAGGTCAAAGGAAAGGGGGGAGATAAATTGAAATTGTAAAATAACAAGGTTACCTTCTAAGCTTAAAGAAGAATGGTTTTTGATAGTTGATGAAGACTTGAAACAATTTTAGTAGAGTTCTATTGCTTGATCTCCTTCTCTTCAAGATGATGACCTCCTTGATGATGCATCCAAACCTGCAAGATAAAATGCTACAACCAAAGACTCACTTACCACCCTTTTTGAGTGAAGGAGAGGGGGTATTTATAACATTTGTTGTCAAGAACCATGCCACAATAGGGAATAGTATAATTATGGAGCCATTTTTTTAGTGGGCTCATAAATGACAAAGGGGGTAAGGGTGGTGGGATTCCCACCTTGTTGGTTTGTCTCCCACCTTGCACATGAGTCTAATTTGGAGTGTGAATCATGCACATGGGATTAAATAAGGCCAAAGGAATTTTCACCAAGATAATTGTATTTTGGATAAGTGCCCCATGAATTCAGGCACCATTCCCCATGTAGTTGCATGAGTGGTCATGAAAGACAAAGGGGTGAGATTCCCACTTAGATCATAGGTCTCCCACTTGGTTGGTTTGTCTGCCAACTTGCTATAGAGTCCAAAATGGAGAGGGAATCATGCACATAGGCTCATATGAGGCCAAAGGAATTTTCACCACCTTCTCTCATCTTTTCCTGAGTACTTAAAAAGATGCCCCATGAATTTTGGCAGCATTTTCCAATTGGGATGAGTGAAAATTTGAAATACTTCTAAGGGGGACCCTTGTAGTGCTTAATGATGTCATTAGGTACCTTGGATGAGGGTCCCAAGTATGGTATGATGTCACACTTCAAACCACCTCATTTTTTAGCCATGTTATTTACAAAATCACCTTCCATGTCACTTTCCATATCACTTGCCATGTCATCATGAATAGTGATAGTAGGTCCCATAATGAATAGTAATTTCAAATAGTACTATATGAATAGGGGATTAGTGATTTGGTTAGGTTGAGAGGGGTTAGTTAAGGCTTAAGAAGGTTTTGGGGGGTCTTTAGGGGGTCCTGAGGCATTCAATCATAAGAAATTGTAAGTGTACAGTTTTCTAGCATCTACAGATACCATCCTCCATCCCTTACTTCACCCTCTAAGTCCCACCCAAAGGTGTGTGCAATGGAAGAACACCTTCAACATCAACATGAAGTCCTTGCTAGTTTACGTGAAAATTTAGCTTTGGCCCAAAATTGCATAAAACAATAGGTATATTAGCACATGAGTGAGAGGCAATTTGAAATTGGTAACTGGGTCTTTGTTTGCTTACAACCATATAAATATATGTCCTTAAATCAACATAGAAAGGATACAAGTTATCTCCCAAGTATTATGGCCCTTATCTAATCTTACATAAAATTGGTAGTGTGGCCTACAAACTAGAATTTCCTCCATTCACTCGCATTCATCTAATATTTTATGTATCTTGACTTAAGAAGGTCATTGGACATAGAGTTACCTCTCAAATCAAGTTACCAAAATTATATACGGAAGGGAGGGTTATTCTTTATCCTAAAGTGGTCATTCAAATGTGTACTAAGTAGCTACCGTCTAGAATGATTATAGAGTAATTGATTAAATGAAAGAATTTGCCTTCTAAATACCTCCATGAAACAACATTCGAGATTGCTTCAATGTTGAGAAAAACATTATTTTGAAGGGGAGGGGCATGCTACGCCCTTAACTGTTGGCGTGTCTAAAGATATGTGTAGCTAAATTGTGGCTTGCGTAAGCCTTTTGCATATTATTTTACATTTTTCTATGCACTTGGTAGACTATAAATAGGAGGTAGGGTTAGTTTTTCATCATCATATCAGAGTATTCATTTCTTATTACAAGCATTTGGGAGGTTTCCCCCTTGAAGTGGCTTATCTATTATTCATATTTTTTGCTATATTTCCCTATCATTGTGATCTATTGTTGTATTTTTACTTATTTGGTGAAGTAATATCATTCCACATGATGTATGATTTGGGTGCAGTTAGTGCATAATTTTTATGGTATTCTATTATGAGGGTAGATGACAATGGCCTTATTATTTTATATTAGTTATATTTATGAGAGATTCCTGATGTATCATATGCAAGATTGTGGCATGTGGTATATCCTGACTTGTTATGTGTGCAGTCATGTATGCAAAAATGGATGCAAGGTCATATGTTGTGTATTATACCACATGATCTGTCATTATAGATGATCACACAAGGAGATATTATTTAGTGGTTGTATCAGGGCATGGTGGATACTTGGACCTCATGGTCAAGTGCCTTTCAAGCATAGGTGCGTGCAAGGATTATAGGGCACTATCATTTGTGGGTAGAGACACATATCGTCCTCACTTACCAAGATATTTTGGGTTACCACATTTGACAGCTCTTATACTAGTGTCGACAGTTTAGGCATGGCATGCGAGGGAGTGTCATGATGTGGAGGGTATAGGATTGCTGACATATGTTGATGCAAGTGCATCATTGTATAAAGTCAAATTACATTAATTAGTGGCCTTAAGAGGTCATATGATTCATATATAGTCAATAAGAAGCTCTATTTAGGCTTAAGTGTGTTTTAGAAGTCATTTAGTGGTGTTTTAGATTTTCCCTCCAAAACCAATAATTCAAAATTTTAAATTGGTTTTGGCTTGTTCAAGGAGTTTTAGCGAGTGTCAAGGACCAATCAATAGAGAAATTATGTAGGGTTGCACAACACACACTGTATTATCAAGTTGATAATCATGCTACACAATAGTTTCATGTAGGTGTTATACATTTACATGAATGAGGGTTACTTTACATAACATCTCCACATGGGTGGCATACTAAAAGATTACATCACAATTACATTCACATTTACATAGTTAGAAGTTACCTACATAAGAAATTTTAAATTTTATACTTAAACATATACATCATGATCATGCAACAATACTATTATTTAAGAAAGAATGATTTTGTTCTAATATTTGTATAGATATAAGATGATGCAAGATTACAACAAGAGGTTTCAAATTTACACATACATGGGTTGCTACTTAGGTTAAGGAAACACATAATTAACACATGTTATATCTTTTCACATTAGTTCAAAATAATGGGTCTAAGGAAATACAAGTACATCACAAAAAATATAATAAGTACACTGGTAATAAGCAAGGATCAAGTTCATCTCATTAGTCACAATAATAGTACAAATATTTTCTCTATAACTTCAAATCACTTATCAATGTATCGCTATTATTTCCTAAATGAAGAAGAATATCAAGTGGGCATCCCCACACATAACAACCCAATGCATATCATCTCATGAAAAATATACATGTTTTATATATGTTCCTTAAATATCTTACCAATCATGAATCATGACTGCTATTAAGTTGAATAAAAGCAAAGTTGACATCCACAAAAATTGTATCTTAGTATAGACAATGTATCATAAAAATTCTCATGGATAATATTCCACCCATCAAGGACCAACCTTAAAGTATAAAACATATTTTATGCCTACTTCAGAAGGTAACTGAACCAATCATACTTATTTAACTATAGTCCCTAGTGTCGAAACCATCATCCAATATCAAAATGTCATGCACTTATTTTGATCCAATAAAATCTAATAAAAATGGTATAATTTTATTTTATTTAAATATCAGAACATTAGATTATTAGTGACTCATTTAAAGTCAGATCAATTTAATTTCCTTATATTCATTTGCTCACAAGTCTAAAGTAAATTACGTTTTTGGTTTCAACCTTCTATTTTATACTTAGGTGTAAACATGTGGATCCTTATTATGTATGCCAAGGTTTGGAAATAATACAAGTCCATATACTCATATATGCATGTGTCTATAATGAAAAAATTCTTTTTCCTTGGGATGAAAATTAACATTTCTATCGTTCAATCCCTTAATTTTAGTTAGGCAAGAATGTATCAGGTATTATTAACAAGTAAAAAATTCAACCTCATTTTATTTCTTGTATGTAAACACACTATCATAAGTAGGTAAAAAAAACAGTGTAGTGAAATGGTTCCTTTTAGACAACTATAACTCTTCCTAAACTTTAGTAATAAACCTAAGGAATTTCATTCAGTATCTTCATTTGACACACAAGACAAATCAATACTAAACAAGAATCATTTTAAGGGAGCACAAAACTTAGATAATATTTACATTCCTACACTCATCTCCAAAACAACACACATTATCTCATAATAGGTTAGATTGAAGGTCGATAGTACTAGGAACTAAGGTTTCTATTTAAATTTTAGTTACTTCTTATAATGAATATCCTAGCAAATGATTCAAATCCTATTTTCAAGGTTTGTCATAAATACAACCTTAACCTAGCCTGAGACTTAGAATCTGATGCTCCATTCCAACGAGACAACCTACATATCCACTCCTTAGAATCAGGGTTAGATGTAGTTCTCCATTAACTTGTGAAGCACATCATCCATGAAATGTTGTCATTGAAAAAGGTTGGAGATCTAAGCCAAATAAGGGATTAAAACTATCAAGACACAATTAAGCTTCTATAAGATCTAGGCATAAACACCCAAACATAAACCATTACATAAATTATACCTTAGCATGATACGATACAAATCAACATATTAAGCTCATTGTGCTAAGACAAAGCACTATCCCATATTCAAACTTTTGAGTGCCGATAGAAACAAAAAGGATCATATATCACTTTGTCATAAATAATATGAAGTTTAAGTAATATACAAACTCACACTACTTGGATTAGCTCCGACTCTCTTGAGAAGTTTTTGTAAACAACAAATGTCTAATAAGATATAACCATGATTCAAATTTTTACCCCACATTATGATGAACAAAAGATGTGATTAGTTATTTATTAGGACCACACACATTGCTTTTCCTTTGGCCTTGATTAATTTAACATGGTAGGAAGTATGCTTAGCATACGATAAAAATGCCCTATAAGTTAATAATTAGTGCCCGCATCCACTCACCGAGATGTCTACATGTCAGCTCATGTACGCCTACACAAGTGGAATCGGGGATAACTATAGTTCACTCATTACCAAAATGAGTGTTGGTTATATTGTGAAGGTAATCAACCTTCGCGACTCTACCTTACGACTAAAGTTAACACATTTACCCTTGCAAATAATAGTATAACTACTGACTAATCTGTGCACAATTAAATAATACCAAAAGTTAATATGAAATAACCCAATATACAAAAAAATGTTCGTTAAACTATCTAAATATCACACTGGATAACAAAAATTTGAGTTACTCTACCACTCATGATATCCTCTTAAAATCATCTAACCAAAAATACAAAAATTCACAATTTGAATTTAATTTTAGACTTCTTTATAATTATACTTTCTCAAAAGAACATGTTATGAAGTCACCAATGCAAAAGGTGAATTTATCATAATTTGTCTCAAATTCTATAAGATAAACCATTCTTAAATAGACCATCACTACCAAGGCTCATACATTCAATCTTAAGAGGATGACCAAGGAAGTGGTCCCACAAAAAAAATATAATTAGACTCTGATATAAATCATGAAATTAGACTCTGATATAAATCTGAAACTTTAGCAACTTTATGCATACATATAAAAATTGGAAGGATGCATCAACCTATATAAGTTTATTATATGAAAAATAAAGAATTCCAATCGTCTGACCAAAAAAAAAAAAAAAAACAACATAAACTATCCACAATCCACAAAACACATTAAGTACATATACAACAATGATCTCTTATTACCCTCACTAAAATAATCATCATTTTCTAAGAATAAAACTAAAGTTAAAAACCGTGGTTCATGCCAAAGAAGACATGTTAATGATCACAATGATCTCCTCTTGGTTTTGAACTGTTTTAAATGCACATATTATTCTAAATATTTTATTAATATTATTATTTTCTTTCTTCTATGCATTAACTTTGTTTCATTCCTTTATAGTTAGAAAATATTAATCATATAAAGGAAAATTATCTGTGGTGCTTTAAAGATCAGGGCGATTTCTAAGGAGTGAAAATCGTATGTTAAAGCACACCAAATAAAATATGGTTTATAATAAATATTTATTTTATTAATTTTAAAATGTCTCAAAATACAAATCTCAAAATCATTCATCCCTTCTAAATATTTATACTAAATCGTTGAGAATATAAAAGGAGGATATCCTCAAATTAATAATGATATATGAAATAACACAATGCATTTTTATTTATATATTTTTCAAATTCATTTATTTTATAAAAGGAATCATAAAATTTTAAAGATTTTATTTTTATTATTATTATTTTTTTGGATTGGTGGAGTGTTATAAATATATTTTATATATAATTTAATATATTTATATTTTTTCTCATTTTTAATTTCTTTAGTGTGAATATATAAAAACAAATGAAATTATATCTATTGATGGAAAATTTACTCCCATATAAAAAGTAATGAAGGAATCTCCTTAATGGAATAGATGAATTTACTCCAAAATATTTATATATGGAGATTAATAAAGGAATCTCCCAAATTTTTAATCCAGAATAGATGGAAATTCATAATTATAAAGGTAGTGTATGTTTCAAAGATATATTAAAGCCACTGCACATCAAATAATAAACGCCAAGCCCAATATATAGGGTGGTAGTTGATATTTCTTTCTTTCACTGATTCTTTAAATGATAATAATGGTTTTAAGATAAATAATTTTATTATAATCTTTTTTATTATGGATAAAGGATGTTTTTTAAAAACTAGGGACCTTTACTTTAGAAATAAAACACATAGTCAAAACCTAAACAACCAAATATTATAATACGTTCGGTAGCACAATAACATGAAAAAGAACATAAAAAACAATTAAAAATAGTTCTCAATGACCCACTCAAACCAAGGGTTAAATACAATTAATAGTTGTTTGAAATATATCTATTGCTTAAACTATTTCCTTAAAGTCTATTTCATTCTGGTCTTTCAAGTCATGCCTCCACCTTCCATGAGGTTTCTACAGGGCCCTCTTGAACGGAGTAACTTGTTGGATGGCTAGACCTCCTCTTTTCTGTTTTTCTTCTTTTGCTGAACTTTAATCCATCCTCTGTCATCCTTATAGGTTTTGAGAGAAATAACATTCCCCAAACCCTCATCATAATTGTACAAACACAAGTCAAAATCCTCACTATCCAATATGTTATTTTTTCTTTCCCCTTCATATGAGGATGTGATGATCAGAATTTTAGCTTCTTCAGAAAGATTTGAAATCTTACCATCTTGAAGAGGTATTGGAATACAATCATATATACTATCTTCCTTATATACTCTTGCTACATCGAGATGTTTCGCTATAAGCCCTATATCCGTCTCTTCTTCTAAATCCGATGAACCATCATACTTCGGACCACAAACTGTAAGAAGTTCTAAAGAAGAATGCTTCCACCAAGTTGAATATGCTTTTATTTTTGCAAGAGGACAATCAAAAGATAAATGATCAGTAATAAAACACCTACAACACCTAAAAGGAAATCCCTCATAATCTAGCAACTGACTCCATACTTGGTCTTCTACTATTAGATCTATGGAGGCCGAAAGATCAAGCATAGTATCAATGAAAACTAAAATTCTGGCAAAAGTTGTATGAAAAAACAAATCAGTTGCTGAGTCAGTGCATATGAATTTGCCAATGGAGTTACCAATAGCATTGAAGCAATGTTTAGCCCAAAAATGAAGGGTAAGATACGGGACTCGGATCCATACGGGTTTGGAGGAGAAAGTATCAATAAGGGGATTAAAATTTGGATCCTAAGGTTTCATAAACAACTGGTGTTGATTCCAGTGCCACTTATGCCCAAGAATAAGATCTTTATCTGAAGAGAGGAGAAAGACATTAGTAAAAAACCTTTTGCAAAAGAATAAAGTTCCACTTTACCTTTCAGAATAGGTTTCCATTGTAACGAGATCCAATCATTTGGACCTTGGAGATTGAGCCATACTTTTGCAAACTTGCATATGACTCCTTTTTTGAGATAGTACTCTTTGTTCACCAGGACCAAGCTAAGAGCATCATTTTCTAGTTTGAGCGATATATTATTAGGAGCCCGTTTCAAGGGCTTTCATTTGAAGGTTTTCAGAGGATTTTTTACCTCCTCTGAGAATGATTTAGCTCCCTTATTCACTTCTCCACTAACTACTGCCTCAATCGACACAAGTTACACCGACCTAGAATATTCTTTAACAGGGGAAAGGGTTGAAAAATCAACTGACTGTGTTTTGCCACTGCTTGGGGAGATGCCAATCTTGTATGGTGATTCCCTAAACTCAATATAAAGTCCCTCGACACTAGCAGGGGGATCGCTATTACCCAGTGCCTCATCATTACCAAATCTTGCCTTCACCCCATCCATCGTTGGTGCATCCTTCCCTAACTTCACAATCACCATTTCCCCTGATTACCCTATCGAGCCAGTTACCACTGAAATGGAGTAAAATGAGTTTCAAATCCTAACCCTATCACTTTCTACATCAGGAACGAGCAAAACCTAATACCATTTTTATTATTTTAATAAACTAATATTTGAAAAAAAAAAAAAATGATGCCGTCCGACACAAATTTCGTGGAAAAAAATAAGAAACATTTCTTTGCACTTGTAAAAATAGATGCCAAGAGTATAATGTACCTAGTGCAAGTCTCCCATGAGTATATAGGGATACAAAGCTTGTTGAAATTATCTCCTCTAAACAATATTTTATCCATTTGCCTAAGGGGAGGGGAAGAAACATCCAAGTATAATAAACTCATACATATTCATTCCTTCGCCAACTTCATTGTGTGCTGTTACAACTGAAAAAACATGCAGAGGGGTACACTATCTTTTTATTTCACAATCTGTGAAGTTTCGAGGGAAAATGATACCCATGTGGAAATATATACGTGAAGTGCTTAAATAATTGCCAAAAATAAATGTGGTCCTAAGGAATATGATGATGGTAGGATACGCATAGAATTGTGTTCTTGGCATACTTATCAAGTCCGAAATTTCATTAAGGAGGGTCCAAAAAAAATTCGAAATCTATTTTTTTTTTTTCCTAAAGAATTCTGATTTCGAGTATATACTGAGAATATAATTTTACAAATATATAAAAAATTAATAAATATTATAAAAAATATCAATAAAATTATAAATCTTAAAAATTAAGATAGAGATTATATTATTAAAATAAAATAGATTTTAGAAATTAAGATAGAAATTATATATCAATAGAGTGGTATACCTCTCATCAAGGAGATAATCTTTTATATATATGTATATGTATATATAATTTTAAAAAATATTTTAGTAGATATATAATGGATGGTGTATAAATAATATTAACAAATTAAAATAGATCCTTTTTTTTTGAAAAGAATTTAGTTATTTATTTGATTTGTTCTAAGTGATCTCACATTCTTTTTTCAAAATATATAAAATTTAATAAAAATTACTTTAAGTGAAAACTATTCTCTATTACATAGACTAATAATATAAAATGTAAATACTATATGATATTTATAGTTTCTTAGTATTTTTATTTAAAATAAATTTAAATTAAAAACAAAAACAAAAATAAAAAAATAAAAAAACAAAAAATAAAAAAAATTAGGGTTTTTTTCTTTTCAAAAACCTCTTTTGCCCTGCACAAAAATAAAGAAAAATAACAGGGTACGAGCGGTCTTAGCTCAATCTTTTATGGGAAATGTGACTGGGCCACCATGAGGGTTTGATGGACCTCTTTTCAATCGCTGGGTAAGTGGCAGCTACCTAGAAGCTTCTTGTGCTCTGACACAGAGGTTATGCAAGAGACGTTGGACCACTGTCATTAATTATAGACCAAAAAAATAATTTAGGAATTGGCCTTTCAAATGCAAGAGACGCGTGAATGTGGACAGTTTTAGTGAGTTATTTGAGGATGAGAAGCTACACAACAGAACCCGGCTGTTGATAAAAATTCATAAAAAACGAAATGACATCGAAAAGACTCGAAGAACTCCTAATGATCTTGACACTTGATACTCTTTAGTCTTATAGACGTTATTAAAACTCATTCATTCATTCAAATTTAGGGGTGACTGATAATGATCATCAACAACCACGTGGAGACGCAAATGAGAGAAAGCACACGCAAATGAGTTGTCATGTCTTTAATAATGGGTGCTAACTGGAGATGAAAGCAGGTGACTTTATCGTACGTTCTGGGGCCCTCCATTAAGTGCTCTAAATTATTAACAGGATGGAAGCTTCCTCTCTCTAATTTTCTCTCAAGGATGGAAGCTTCCGCGCTCTAATTTTTTTTTAACGTTTTAATTGTAATGCTTGTATTTGTATTTTCTTATGACAATTCTTATTTTTATAATGTTTTACTTGTAATGTATGGATACGATTCACCCATAACTATTTATTTTTCCATTTTATTATTCTCTCTATGTAATAGGTTGTGCATATGATGACAAAAAGTTTATTTCCGGTTATCATGATGACTTAAAAAAAATTTCGTACATAGTTTTCTTACGAGTTTTATTGCAGCCAGGGTTGTGGTAAAGCGTTTTTGATATTTGTACTATATATTTATTGAAAGCTACAAACTTCTTTGAGCAAAATGTGTAGAATAATTTAATTAGTTTTAAGTGTAAATAATAATAATTATTTAAGGGATAAACAATGATTATTGATCATATCGCTGATGAAATATGAGAGTGGCATGCTTCACTATAAGCTATTACATGTACACAAATAGTGAAAAATAGATCGTTTACATCTGCAAAGCGCACTTTGCGAAAGACCATCGGACTTTTCATGTGCTCAAGCTATGAAATATGTCAATTGATAATTATTAATCAATCTTTAGGCGACTATTTTTAAATTACCACAAACCACATTAATTAATAATTCCATAACATTTATTGTAAACCCTTGTTGATTAGGGACAAGTGACATCAACTTAATTGCACTACTATTTTGGGTTCAAAAGTCCACTGTATATCAAAGCAATGCATTTTATCTCACTTAACACATATGATGCAAACTTTAAGACACTGCCCAATGACAACGAATAGGGGATAACACATGAAAGGCACTAGAACAAGGGAGTCCTGGAATGCATCGATTGAAATGGATAAGCTAATATCGAAAAGGGACCAATAACTCAACATGATGGCATTACAAAAATGCTTGGAATGCCAAGTTAAGGTTGAGCATTGTCATTCAAGTGGATTTCATGGCCTATAATTTCCATGGATTTCATAATAGGATTACCCAAATATCGAGGTTGGCGATTCAAAAGTTCACTAAGGTTACACATTTTATTGCAAGCAATATAAAAGTTGATGCACCTACCTTTGTTGAAATATTTGTGAAGGAAAAAATTCACCTTCATAAAGTTATTGAGGTTATTATCTTAGATAAATAAAAAAAATTAGCTTGAGGTTTTAGAAAATCTCGATTGTTGCATTTGGGATTCAGTTGAATTTAGATCCTCATATTACCTTGAGATGAATGGTCAAATAGAAATATTAAATCAAGTTGTTGAAGGCATGCTAAGAATGTATGTGATGGATCATACTATGTGGGAAGGTGACCTCTACTTAGTTGAATTTGATCACAATAACACCGATCATTTTGTTATCAAGATGGCCCCCTTCGAATCCTTATCTTGATACAAATTCTAAACTCCTTTTAACCGAGAAAGTTTAGAAAATAAGGCTATTGTAAGCCTTGAAACATTATTTGATTTTGACAATTAAATGACTTATTCATCAAATATTGAAGGTCGAATCTAATAGAAAAAAGATCTATGCAGACTTGAAAATTACTTTCAGAGAATTTGAGATATAGAATAGGTTTTTTCTTAGAGCGAGAATTCAAAAGAGCTCTATCAAAATTGGAATTTTTGAAAAAATAACTCTTCATTTTTTCAATCTATTTTACACAATATAAATTATCATAACTAACCATGAAAATCTTCTTCATTATATATCTAGAATTCGTGATGTGTTTCATGTCTCTTTCTTAAATAAATATTTATCTAATCTATCTCACATTTTGGGTTGGAACAAAAATTAAGTGGCATATGAAGACTAAATATAGTTGGACCCTTTCAAGATCTTAATCCAACGTAGTGTTAAGTTGTTAGGTCATGATATACAATAGGTATTGGTCCATTGAGACCAACTCAATAAGCAAAGTGCCACTTGGAAAGATGAATATCTCTTCCATTAGCATTATCCTCAGTTATTTTTTAAGGCACTGGGACAACACTTAATTTAAGGGGGTGATGATCTAATCTCTTAGGTTTAGACTCTAAATAAGTGTGCATTGACTACCATTGTAATAAAAACTATTTATATGTTTTTAGAATTAATATTGTAGTTTTCTAACTTGAACTTTATATTTGTTAAGATAAGTTTTACTAGTTCTATGTGCTTACTTTTAATTTTCAAGTTGGATTAGATTCATATTTTAATACTTTCATTAAATTTTAGTTATTTAAATTCAATTATATATTTATAACATTTTTATTTTCATCTTTTCCATTCAGGTATTACAGATGTGTGCATGTTTAAATGGTATTATCTAATGAGATGAGTTAGGTGTGGCAATTAAAAAGTCTAAAAGTACAATTTTTACCACCTTACAGATATATTAAGGCATATGATAATCCGAAAGAGATTTTGTTTTCATTTCTTGCTGATTGTTATTTCATACTGTGTTAGACTCATAATGTTTGTATATTGTTTGTTGCATTTTTCATAGCCCTATACTAGGGTGGTTGCAGATCAATTTTGGTCGATTGATTTTAAAATAAAAAAATGTTTGATTAGATATGAATATCAATAATTTTTTAATGTAATTTATATCCATTTGATGTTGTAAGTGAGAATAACATGCATTGGACTTAAATTGAGCCCTTGGCAAGAAAGTGAAGAAAGAATGAAGTGTTTGATTGAAACTTGAACATTGGGATGACACATAGTGATTATAGCATTATATTTTTTATGTACACATTTTTAAATTAAAGTAATAGGGTGCTTGTTATTATTGACCTCCACTTTTCTCAAAATCCAAAATAACTCAAAATATTAATGAGGAAAGTGGTGTTAAGATTATTTGAATGATTTTTAAAGTTAAGAAGATTGCACCCTGAAATAATAATAGGGAGCTATAGGACTTCGCCAACCCAAATTAGATATACCACTTGAATGGTGAACGATTAAGAATGGCATCATGATCAATTTGCAGAGAATCATGAGCACGTATTAGTACCATACTACCATACCACCATTTTAATTCTATCTAAAGATCGGTAGCATCCATTCTTCTCAGATTGGACATGGTTATTCTCATGGATTACTTTATATTCATACGTATGGATTGATAGATTGATTCCCCACCATAACTTATTACTATTAGTATTAGATTTGGATAATTACCTAGTAAGAATAAAATAAAATAATCTCTATGTCATGCCTAAAATTTTCATTTGATAAAGCCGAATTAAAAACTAAGAAAATAGAATAATTTTTTTATAATTTACTTAGTTTAACGATGCTTAATTATTTAAGTGTTGTTTCAAACATCTAATGTCACAAAAAAGAGTATGACACAAAATTATTTAGTGGATAAATTAATTTATTTAGTTTTATTAACCACAAAGATACATGAAAGTGTGATAAATGATCTAGAAGGGGGGATGTTGATTTATTTAGTTAATTTCTACTTTAAGAACAAGGTTTCAAAGTTCTTGGTGAAAAATAAAGGGCTTAAAACCAATTTTATTTTCCTATTTATAAATGAATCTAAAATGTTGTACTAGGTTTAGTTAAAAAGAAAATAATTTTATAATAATCATTCTTTTATTGATTTAGGTAATAATGATTATCAATAGATGGACATAGTTCCCACAAAGATGATTCTATAATAATAATTGAATAAGTCCCTTGTAAATGTTTTCACTTAAATTTGAGAAAAAAACATGACCACCCTAACCTAGCCTAATACTTAGGACTTGATACCCCCACATTTTAGGTAGCATACATATTTGTTCCTCAGAATCAGGGTCAAATGTAGTTATCCTTAAACTTGTGAAGAGTTTCCTTCATGAGGCATCATCAAGAAAAGGTGTTAGAAATCCAAGCCCATAAGTAAAGATCTATCACAACTCAAGTGAAATCATATAAGCTCCAGACATACATAATCAAGACCAAATGAAAGACTCACATCAATCCTTTGCATAAGTCACTTTGAAATCCTAAGGTCTTTGTGAACACTCAGATCACTATATTCCAGGAAACTATATGAATGTTTGAAGCAATGATAAAGGAAGCTATGATACTTTGACCTATCTAATTTATAAGTCTAAACAACTCAAATTTCATTTTACTCAGAGAATATTTATCTCTCAAAAGTGTCTTTATTGATGATTTGGGTCAATTCAGATGTATCCTAAAAACACTCATTAGAGTCACCACATAGGTCACTACCTAAAAAATAACTTTACTCACACCTTTTGATCATCCATTCATCTTGTGAAGTTAATAAATAGGATAAAATGTTAAACACATAAGGTAGGAAACTATAAGGTGTTGTGCCCTAACACACACACACACACACACACATACCCCATTTTAAAATTCAAATAGGGACCCAATATTATTTGAATATCCTTATTCAAGGTCATATAAGCATTAAACACCCATGACATTGGTTCTAATTTACTTAAGTCTAAGGTTGTCTTCAAAAATCTAAAATTATAGAGTTTCAAAATTATGAAAATCAAAACTTGAACATTGATTTTGATTTATCTTAAAACTTGGGTTTTCATAATTGACTTTATGATTTGTTTGGACTAATAGAATTAGTATGTCCCATCCTAGTGTTCCTATATTTTTTTGGGTATGTTCACTGAACTATTGGCCAAGACTTGCAGATCATTCATAGTCGAGCCTTGCCTTTATTATTCAAGATCGAGAAAAGTGGCAAGACTTCATTACTCAAATCCCTTCAGCCTTTGCACAAAATTTATAAGTGTTAAAAAATTTTGGTCTTCAAAATCTTGATAGGTGGTGTTATTACATTACTCAGAAATGATCATAATTTAGCAAAGATATGTACTTTATCAATAGTCAAGTCACTTTAGGACATCTACATGGAAGAACCACATTTAGCAAGGACAAAGTTCACTTTAAAGATAATTCTAAGTCCTCAATTTTTTTGAGCCTTGAAGACACACTAGGCAGTGTAATAACATTACGTAAAACCATAAAATTTCAAATCAAGGTTAATCATCTAATGGTTCAAAGGTCCCACAGTTATAAGAGCTTGAATAGTTGTAAAATTATATTAACCCAGATCCCCAAAGGATTAAACAAAGTCTAATGGATATGAGGCCTTGTAGTCTAAAGGTCCCAGCATTTTGAGCTTTGAGAGATTGATAGTTGGCATGATTTTTCTAAGCTCAAAACCTTGAAAGTTTAAAATCATGTTAATATATTAATAGTCCTAAAGTGTTGAGGCTCCAAGATCTCAGAGTGTTGAGATCATGACACGTGGAAATATCACGTTACCCAAAGCCTTACCAAATATGTACATAGTTTAAAGGTTTAAATAGTCAAAGCCTATAGTCTTTGAGTTCCATTAGGATTGAGATTATTCCACATGGCTCAACCATGTTAGCCCATAGCCATGGAGTACGTAAAATAGGATGATAAATCTGAAGACTTGGGTAAGCGAGAAGCAGACAAGTTTCACGATTAAATATATACATGGACATAATAATAATAAATGAGTTTGATATTGAAACAAAAACCAATGAATGAGAAATAGACACCTATATTAAATGAAGTGATTGGACATATAAAGTTAACAAAAAGTTTCCATATGATAAACACAAACCCATCAAAGTTGACTAACACATTCAAATTTAAAATGAGAACCAAAATCAAATGTTGTTATTCTCATTGAAGTTACATTAATTGAGCATTCAAGGTGTAGATTTTGGGAAATATATGCAAAATATAAACAAAGGAATGTCACTTCACCATTAATCTACAAGTGAAAATTACAATTTTGATCTCTCCAGTGACGAAAAGCCTTAATTTTCCTAGTGAATTTTAGAAGAGAGTTCATACAATTTTACAAAAGAATTTCATAGTTCATATCATCAAAATGGATTCTCCAAAAATACCAAGAGTCTAGGATCATTATATCTACTCCATTACTGGGCATACCAAGTATACTAACATAATATTTGAAAAGTGTGTCCTAGATTTTAAATTCCCACACTATTTAACCCTCGGGAACAAGGTAGAGTCTATAGCACCATACCCTTGACAAGACTAATTATCTCAAGTGGACAAGCAATACATTGATGACCTACTTATAATCAAGACCATGAGACTTCATCAAATGATGGCCAAACCAAAGATAATGCCTTGTGTCAATTTGCTTCGAGATTTGTTTTTCAATGAAACTTGTTCCAGGGACCATTCACAACTTAGGAAAGGAAAGAATGTAATGAAATGCATTTTGGGAAGGGAATTTGAAATGTACCTCAGGCTCCCAATACCTGAGGTAGCTTATAATCAAGTCTCAGCCAATGTATGGATCGACCACAACATTGTAGAGGGCAAACTGAAACAATAGATAGTGAAAGGCCAAGGACTAAACCCAAAGGGGGCCATTTATTTCAAGGGTATCATAAAATTTAGGCCTAGTATCATAACAACCATGGCACTTTTGAACATACTATATGGTTTTTCTAGAATATCCTAGATACATGTAGAATGGGTCCCATTACAGGATATCCTCCTAACTTCTGATAAAATTATGGCCCTAGGAGAGGTAATTAGTGTTAGAGTGAAGGCCCACATATATAAGCACAAAAAAAGGGCTATAGATAGAAAATTTTATATGATGTCATACCTATTGGATGTATTCCTTGGGTCAGTCCATAAAACCTATGGTAAATTATAGCAACTATCAACAAAATATGTTGATAACAGAATTTATGAAGATTATTATTTTATGTTTGTCTACAGATATAAGAATGAAATCATAAATATTTATGAGGAAATGTATCCTCAAGTTTATTAAGTCATTCATGGTAATCAAATGCCTAGAATATCTAAGAATTTGAAAAGACACATTAGCAAAATAAGGGATTATTGGTACTATCCAGACTGTACCATAATTTGGATTGCTAGAACAAAATCACCTCCTATGTTTTTACCATGCCATGTTCCATACAAGATTTTAGAGAACGAGGTGGCCCATCAGTTATAAAATAGTATAGATAAACAACTTGGCCTTAAACATCAGGCCTATTACTATAAGACCCCTATGAGCATTGAATAACTCCAATTTGTGGTGTTGGCACATTTTAACCAAGATGGGAAAATTAGATTCTATTATAATCTAAAGGTGGCCCAATTCATGAGTGGGACCCTAAATGACATGCTAGACACTATCTATAATCTTTTAAGGAAAAGAAGGGGGTGACCATTACTTATGGTCACTAAGATATTACCATGATGCTATTTTTTTGAATGCATTAGATGATTTAAAGGTGTAGACATGTATGAAGAATAATAAAATATCCATGATATTTGTACAATCCATTCAATATGTTCCAAAAATCACTAAAGAACGAGCAATCAAAATGTTAAATTATGTTGAATAAGCTTGGAGTCATCAGTGGCATTTAACACAACCATAAGACATAGCAAGACAAGGCCAACCTCCCTCTCCTATAGGAGAAGAAAACAATTTACAAGAGGGAGAGTCAAGCAGTCAAAGGGAAGATAACTTATAAATAAGAAAATAAATACTTAGATGTCTCCCTAGTCCTCATCTAGCCTCCACACATCCAACTACTACCACCATTTTGGGTACAACTATTATAGTGGATAAGACTACAACTCATCAAGATAGGCAAAAGAGCACGTACTCTGTGACACCTCTCTCTCTACTTACAACACCTACATAGGTGAGCCTCCCTAAGTTTATACATGCTTCCTTCTCATCTCTCCCATCCACTCCTTCATCCCCTCAACCAAGTCCATCTCCATTCATTTTTCCTTCCATCACTTTTTTCCACTCTCCATTCTTTCACGACCACCTGTAATAGTTGTCCCTACTACTGTGGCTTCATCATTTGTTTCATCATCACATTTTACTACCATTCCCCCCATATTAACATATATAAGCAAGTCCAAATTTTTTCTAGGCTCCTACAAAGCTCTCAACAACTAGAGAAAAGACCATCATTAGGTATTACTAATCTATAATAATCCACTGCTAAGGATGAAGTAAAGGAAGAAGAACATGGACATGTAATATCCTTAGTAGAATATGCTACTAATGAGGAGGAAGGAAATGTAGGAATAATGATTGGACATGAAAAAATATCAAGTGAGGAGGGAGTGATAGATGAAGTAGAGTTAGAAAAGGCCAAAGCATTAAGCTTGGGAAGTTTATAAGAGGAAAAAAGTCCAACTGGAATATTAGGCCAATAGATCCTCATTGAGGAAGAACAAAAAACATCAATAAGGTAGTTTATTCCTTTGTTTCTTTTGTTACTATTGTAGATACTTAAAATAAATATTTTACTCCAACCATTCCAAGGCCACCTTCTTCTAGTTTAGGTGACTCTTCCATTATTTTAACATCAACACAAATAAAAGATCCAAAGAAGGGAGTCCATTTTGAGAATTTAGTTTTAATTTTTTTTTTGGATCCTAAAGGGATACCAATCACCCCTACATATTTAGCTTAATTAGAGATACATATGCCAAAATCCACACTTGTATAATCAGCCATAATGATAGTTATAAAAACCCTAAGATTGACTAAGCATGTGGTTGAAGTCACCCCATAGAGGGGACCCTCCCCATGGCAAAGAATTATTTATCCACACCTAAAGTTCCTAATTAAAAAAAATGCCTCATTGGCACCTCCAATAATAAATCCCCCTCTAATGATCACTCCTCCCTCTATCTATGAAGACCCAAGTCCACCAAAAAAATAAGAACTTGTTGTTTCTGAATTTAAAGAGATGCAAGGTTGAACGGATGAGAGATAGAATTTGGTATTCACCACACTACCTATAATCTCCACTCATTTTGATAAGTAGAGTGGAACTATATAGAGGGTGAATAAAAGGAAGGCTATGAATATAAACACCAGGAAGGAGATGGATCTTGAACAAAGGTAAAACTTGTTTCCCTTGGCCAAGAAGTCAAAAAAGAATCCAACTGACCCAACAGAGTATCTAGAGTTTTTTTTACTTTTGTGGATTTAGTTGGAGAAGCAATGAAAGAAATGTACCAAAGAAAGGAGGAGGCACAACAAAATCTACTATAGAGATAAATTATTCATGCCCTTCAAGAAATTATAGATAGTGTGTAAAGTGTAGCCACCAAGTTGTACAATATTTTGAACAATATTTGAGTCTCTATAGGAGGGAAAAAATATGATAGGACAAAGGTGTTTAAACTCTATAACTAACTAAAATAATATGAGAAAAGCATACTTTTTTGGTTCAGTGTTCAAGGATTAACACATTCAATCACCTGAACCTAATGTCCAACCAAGATGCTACATGGGCCCTTAGTTATGTAATTATAATAAGGAATATTGCCCTTAATTGGAATACACAGAAGAAGGATTTAATGGGACATTTTGGAATCCATAAAAGTGAGGCCTTATAATTTTTTAAAGAGATGAGGGTCACTAATGTGATTAGTTAACATTCCCAATTTTGAGAAACTCCTTAAAGCAACTGCAAATAACTTTATAGATGAATTTGAAGGAAATGAATATAATACCAACAATGAGATCATGTAGTTGATTAATTTTGATAAAGATAGAGTGATAAAGGCTGAATCCCTTGGAGCTGAGTTTAAGAACTTAAAGGCAGAACATACAAGGTTGATGGTTGAAGCCATAAAAATATTAAATCCTACCTTGCTCAATTTTGATATTATTAATAAAGAGTTTGATACAACACACATTATTTGAAAAACTCAAAGCTACAGAGAGAGCATTAGGATCATCACCTAGCGTGCAAGATTCAATTACAAGCACTGCCACATCATCCTAGGGTCCTTAATTTTCTTGATATACAATCATGCATACTCTATCTAGGCTAATTTTGATTTCCCAAGTGGTTGCATCAGCTATTTATGTTTCAATAATTGTCACTCAACCATCCTCTAATCTTTTAATAGTACCACATCAACACCACTCTATATATAAATATGTATTTTCATGTTTTAGGTTAAGTGTAGAACTATTGGCTCCTAATTTATTTGGCATACACATTATCATTTTAGATGAGGAATTCTATTCTATAGAAATACTTTCGTGTATACATGTATGATCTATATGATTTTGACATAGTATCTTATTTTGGATAGTTGTAAATTTATATTTTCAGTTGGAGGATAAGGTAATTCCTTAACCTCCCCAAGACTTGTATATATTTTTATCCTCCCTATTTTAAATGAGAGGAGAATTTTGTACTATTAATATTAATTGGAAATTCTGCATAGTTGTTCTATAATTGGTCTTGTTGTGAAAATATGAATTCTTATCCTAAACCTAAGAATCTTGTAAGAAGTTGTCATAATTATGGTATCTAAGTCATCTTGGTTGTGTATGAATTATATCTTTTAAATATAGTTATTAATATGTATTTTATTGGTAATTTAAATTTATTTGGTATATTAATCACAATCTCCTTTTGTAGATGTACAAACACAATATTATAAATGCAAAATAACCTTTGATTATATATGCTTATGTTTATTGTATTATTATTTCTTTGGAATCTTAACTATATGTTTATTATTGGTGTGCTTATAGTAACTTGAAACATACATTAGTTATTGATTACTTATCCAAATCCTAGTTCAAGATCTGGCTTAGAATGGTTTCATATTATTAGGTCTACAAGCCTCCTTTCCTAAATCAACTTCAAAATTTTTATTTTATTTTGGGTAGACTCACATTAGGTTAGATATATCATCTATCTACCCATATCAAGTAGATTTAGATTCATCCATAGTTGAACAATCCATGTTAAATAATTATTCAACTTACTATTATTCCACCAATAGGTTGTTTACAAAACCTAATACCCCGTAACTCATGCCTTGAAGTGAATTTATTTCATTGATCCTAAAACATTATAGGCTACCTTGTAAGGTTCTCTAGTGTGCATAGAACCCACACCAACAAGAATTTATCTAGTGATATAAGGAGGGCATGAACCTCCTCCTCTATTTCTTTGAAAAGAATCACTTGAGTTACATGAGATATACTCAAAATATTAACAAGGTCTACCTCAAATACTACCTTACTATGCCCACATTTAGAAATCTATATAAAAGGTAGGTATAATAAAGGTGTAAAGAAAGGAACCTAGGTTCAATAATATTTTCCAAGAAAATGACCCTATTTTCCTTTGCATCCAATGGCCCAAACTTGACTAACTAGTTCTACTATCAATGTCATTAGAGATGTGCATGATCTACCCATAAACCCTGAGAAGTATATTCCCTGCTTTTCTCCCTTGGGAGGTAGGACTACTGAAGAGCATTTCAAGGCTTTTAAAATTGCTTTGGGAATACTAAATGTAACCTATGAAGATGTGGCATGTAGACTCTTTCCATTTACATTGCAATAAGGTGCATATGACTGATTTATTAATGTCCCCAAAGATTCAATTACATTTTGGGAACAATGCCTGAACACCTTTTTAGCATAATTTTTCCAAGTTACCAACATAAGTGTTATTTACCAACACTTTACAAGCATGAGAATAGAATTGAATGAACTAATTCAAGCCTTGAATGCTAGGTTCTAAAATATGTACACCAAACTTGAGACTACTCACAAACCCGCTAAAACATTAGCCCTCAAATGTATAATAATGAATGGGACCCCATGACTATTGCCTTTCTATGTATAGTTGTCAATGTTGATACACTACTTTTAGAATAAGCCAATAGGTGATCTTCTGGTAGAATGAGCACACAAAAATTTTGCAACAATTGACTTTGCTTGTATTCAGAAATATGTAAGAAGAGAATGTGTAATAATTCCCTAATGTATTAAATTGCCTTGCTTACTAATTATCTGATCTATCACAATATCCTAGTGAAGAGGAATATAAAGGAGTAGGGGGATTTAACTCAGATGAGAACTCATGATGGAATTGAGTGTAACTCATAGGAAAACTCACAATGACACTCAATTGGACTCTATGTGGAACTCTAGGTAGAACTCACCCTCTCACCCACTTGACCTCTTTGTTACACCTAAATAAGTTGAAGCTAATATGTAGAGATAATCCATTCAATAAATAAATGGATAATAAATATCTTACACTAATAACCCCCTTAAGTGTAGCTTAAGTGGATGAAAAAGAAATGTTGGGTCCTGAAAACAAGGCTTGATGAGGTACCCATGTACAATGAAACTCTCAACAAGTGGAATAAAAGGAGAAAACCTAGTGGGAAAAAAATTCCCCCCTAAAAAGAGAGACAAAGAAGAGAAGGTAGGACTAGAAATACCCACTCTAATACCCCCTTAAGCATAACTTAGGTGGGCTAGAAAATTGGGTCCTGGTAATAAGGCCTGATGAGGTACCCATGTACATAGCAATGATCCCAGTATCCTAAAAAATATGAAGGATGTGTGTCTCAATAAAAAAGAGAGATAAGGTAAGTGTAAAATATCACATGGTGAATGTTGTAGTACGTCCCTCTAGAACATATCTTGTCTCTTCTTTTCAAAAGAAAGAAACCACAAGCTATCAAATTACTGAATTCCCACTCAAGTGGAATGCAGATAGGAATCATCATGTAGATATGTGGAAAATGCTCAAAAGTCTCCCTACTAGTTTTCAAATGTGCCAAAGTCTGATAAGGAATCACAAGCCTAATTATAGATGGAAATAAATAAGCACACAATGAAGGGGAGAAAACATGAGGGTTTATAGGTACCCTCATTACATCCCTAGAAGAAGAATGGCATTGAAAATTTACTAAAAGAATGTCCATGGGAAGAGGAGAGCAAGGATCAACATCCATAAAAAATGAAGACTAATTTATAAATGAAGCACTTAGATTTGTAAGATGAATGTCCACAAGAACATATGGGTTGTCGATCCTCTCAATCTATATTCTCTCAATGAAATCAGTAAAGTCTTATGAAATATAAATATGTGAAGGCTTTGGAAGAGCAATAATCTGCATAGGAACAAATGTAAAATCTATGATGAGATAACTAAGGTTTGGCAGAATCTCATCTTGTAGTGGAGGCTTGACAGAAGGAAGAGCACTATCTATTATGGATATATCATCAGAATAAATAAAATCAAGACGAGAGAGTACAATAGTCTTAGAAGAGATAATAGAAAGAGGAGGAGGAGGTGTGACATAAAGCCTAGTAAGATCCTTGAAAAGACTCTAAAGGACTCTGTGTAGTCCACATGGTGGTGTAGATCCCATGAAACATGCAATAATAAGTGATCATAAGCATAGTCACAAGAGTTGACCCAGTCATTGTATTGACCTAGGTTAATAGGAGTAGGAATCTGTCTATATAAAAATGGAATAAGTTATTGATCCTTGAGTGAATGTTCCATGTACACACACCATGAAGCATAATTGGTATTCCCAAGATGGAGCACTCGCATAGACTCAACCTTCTTCCTCTATAATCTCTCAAATGGAGTCATCATGATTGGGAGAAGACACCAAATAAGTGAAAGACAACACAAAATACTCTATAATGAACCCTTGAAGCACATTTATGAATGGGACATCAGGCACAACTGAGGATGCATCTAAGTGAGCAATCAATGTTAGAGTGATGAGGGATAATGCACTCTCATAATAGGGATGTTGGATATAGTTAAAAATTCATCCATATGTGAGCAATTGGTGCATGAAGTACAATGTAGAAAGTAGTAGGGCCCATATCATAGGTAACCTCCCTGAATATGGCACTTTATAACTTTAGTGCATTTTATAATTAAAATAAGACTAATGTGTGGTAAATGAGAAAATATGAACTTTTGAAAAATACGATGCTCAATTTCAAGCTATAGATCAAAAGTTGTTATAATATTACTTTCTTGTAAATAAGGCCTATTTAATAAAACTTTCACTAAAACTTTAAAAATATTGACCAAACAAAGGGTAAGGTAACCTTATAACTACTCATTGGAACCAAAATAGAGAGCCTAACCTCCTCAAGATAATAAAAGATAAAAATACCCTTGCCCTTACACTTCTACGTGTACTTTTATGGAAAACACTTATAAAAGGTGTTTTAATTGTTAAAAACAAACATGTTTTAGAATTTCTAATATTTTTAGAACAAATGGTTAAAAATAACATATTTTCCAAAAAATATTTTCGGGCAAATTTTTAAGGTTTTTGTCTTTTAGCAAGGGAGATATAGAGAAGCATTGTATATTGCCACCATGGAGGAAAACATTTTTAGGTTTCAAGCAGAGAAACAAACTAGATCTAATCACCATTGGGGAAGAGATTAGATCAAACAAAATGATGCCAAAAAGGATCGAGTATGCAACCCCAAAAAACACCATAGAGAAAAAAGCACCCCAGGATAGAAGTAAATAAGTTGTAGAACGTGCTATAATGGTGTGAAACTAGAATGCCCAAGGAGATTTGACCCACCTGATCTTGGCCACTGTGAGCGAATTCTCCTATCTTCTTTCTTATAATTAAGAGATAGATAGTTTGATATCTAGTGGGAGAGGTTTTGAGTCTGAAACCTTAAATTTGATTATATATATCTTTCAATCCTTATAGTTATTCTTCAGATGGTACTCACCCCAATCTGCATGAGAGAAAGGCAATGCAGGAGAGCTTTAATCTGAATCAATACATGTTTCAGCATCTTGTCAGGATTTTACAAATTATTATTGATGGAAACTATGATTTGGCAGTACGCTAAGTTGCAATTATACACTTCTTCATGCATATTAATATAGAGTGAATTTATAGATCTATAAATTATGGTTGATGCATTAGAAAGAGGGAGGATGTCAACCATTAGAATTAAAACCCTACTAATGCACCATTCACCCCATGAAATCCATATGCCATTAGATCTTGAAAATGCCTCTAGACTGCATGATGAGTCATGGGTAGATTAGTAGATCATAGAAGAGTAAATCAATTACTAAGATGTATACAACCAATGACACATGTCAAAAATATGCAAATGCCAATATGAATTAAGAGGGTAATAAACCATAGATGAAACACATAAATCTGTAAGTTTCATTATAACAAATTTCTATTAGAATATAATGCAGAAAAACTACTCAAGATTTCAAACAAAAAAATAAAATGGTGATCGATACCAAACTCAGAGCTCTGATAACATGTCAGAATAGGCCAATAGGTGATCTTTTGGTAGAGTGAGCAAACAAAATTTTTGCAATAATAATGACCCTGTTTGTATTCATAAATATGCAAGAAGAGGATGTGCAATAATTACCTAATGTATTAAACTACCTTGTTTACCAATTATCTAGTCTATCACAATAGCTTGGTGAAGAGGAATATAAAGAAGGATAGGGGGAGTTAAATCAAAAGAGAACTCATGGTAAAACTAAGTGGAACTCACTGTATAACTCATAGGAGAACCCATAGTGGCACTCAGTTGAACTCCAGGTGGAACTCTAGCTATAACTCACCCTCTTACCCACTTGACCTCTTTGTTACACCTAAGTAAGCTAAAGCTAATGTGTAGGGATAATCCATTTAATAAATAAATGGAATAATAAATATCCTACACCAGCAGTGATCTTTGGCTTACACTAAAGCTACAAAATTTGATAAACATTTGAATCCTTAGTTACAATCATTAGCCCCACTTAATATTAGTCTCATATTTTTGGCCTTAAGTCAAATTCCAAATGAAAATCATAATGTTGTGGCCGAAAACTGGAACTAGGTGTACACCTATTTGCCTTTGGTCCATGCTTCACCTAACCAATACCTTAGCTTCTTAAAAAATTATATGCACACATCTAACCAACAAAGCTAGATTCATTATTTAATACCACTTAATATTAATACTACATAAGGTACTACTTATAAATCTATGAAACAAAATTGGAAGCTATCTCATAGATGGTGTAGAAATTAAGCAATGAGTTTATGAACATGTAGAAGCACATGGGGAATATTTGTGGACATATTATCAACTAGAGTTTTGGATTCCAAAGGTATGATAAGCATTTTAATAGGCTTGAAAATAATATATAAAAATAGCCACCTAATAGGATGCCAAAGATAAATATCATGAAATTATCTCTTCTTAATTGGTGTCAAGTTTATAACACAACACAACATAGTGAGCTAGATTGCATAGAGTTCTACACTACCCTTGAGATATTTCAAAAGGAAATGGGTATATAATAATAATTTGAAAATCTAATAGAACTGTTGGGAGGATGTACACCGGAAGCACACAATTTGATTACTAATACCAAGCAACTTAATATGCGGAAATTAACCAGATTCACCAAGTAACTAGAATTCAGAATAACACAGCATATGAGAGACAATACCAAATTGTATTAACACTTTATACAGAAAAGAATACAATAAAGAAGATGCCACTTCTTCTCCACCACCTTACAGAGGTTTCCCACACCTCAAGTGAACAGTAATTCTTCTCCCCAAAGCTCTCCCTCTCACAGGTCCCAACACCCAACTCAAATACAGAGTTGGTGTTCACCTCCCGTGCTCCACGCACACCACAAGTGCTCCACGCACTCCACAAGCACTCCACGTGCTCCACAAGTACTCAAGGTACTTCAAGTAGATCTCCCATGAATCTGCAACAACCTGCAATTCAACAGACCATACTTATGGAAGGAACTCCCTTGCCTTCCTCTTGCTCTATCCGAGTACACACCTGTACTCCAAGTAGATCCTGCCTGATACTGCTCCCTGTTGTGTTGCTGTCTGTATGACCTTGCACACCTGCAAATCAAGCAATGGTTCTAATCACCTGTGAACCTCGACCTTGCACACACATACACCTGCAGATCAACGATCTTACTTACCATGTAGATCTCCTATATAGGCCATGCAACTGTGACCAAGATCCTACACTCTTGAAGAACCCAGCTGGCTCTCCAATCCAGCACCAACACACCTGGTACTGTGGCACTAGGAGGAACGCACCATAGCTCTACCTCACACACAGAAGGAGCTTATAATTATGCTCTCTTACTCCCTAGCACACTTTTCCAATACAACCATGAGTCTATTATATAGATCTCATCCAAACAATGATTAGACATCTAATTACAATAATTAGATCCGCAGCTATGAGTCTAAAATTAGCGCTCATCATGCAAACTCTTGGTTCATTAGTTCACTGCCCGTAATTAACTCGCAGTCGAACTACACAGGCGACCGACGTCGGTCCCTGTCCGCCTGGGGTCGCCGACGCCGGCCGATATATGACCGACGTCGGTTGCCTTCCTGTCTTACCCTGCCGACGCCGGTTGGCCAGACCAACGCCAAACACTTGTGACACTCAGCAACTCATTCTGCAACCTCCTCCATGTCTGCATCAGTGAAGCTTTTAGCTCCACAATCCTAACAATCTCCCACTTGGAGATAAACAGCTGCACTGTACCTGTACCTGTACTCCGTCTAATCTATTTCCTAGTTTGTATCCCTCTTCAAGCTCCCACCTGAAGACAACCCACCACACAACCTGTGATGTACCACCTGTCATCCGAGTACCCTGCCACATCCGAACCTACAAATACATGTAGTGAAGTCCTGACCCTGCATAGCAACACCTGCTACCGGTCCCTCTCAGAAAACCTGAGAACCCACTTCCCCGAATTGGCTCCTAACTCTCTGACAGCTCCCACTGCATGGGAATACTCAGGTCTATACCAGACCTCATGTGATTTCGGACACTGTACCTGTCCAGCCCTTAGTGTGCTCCCGGTTCTGCATCCCAAACCTCACCAACACCTGATTCACATCAGCTCCCGCTCGAGACAAAATCAACCTGTGATCTCCATGCCTCCCATGTCAAAGAATTCCGCTGCTCCAAACTCCTCATGACATGCCACTGAACTAATCTTACCCTTAGCTCAGCAAAACCCTGTATGTACACCCCTGCTAGCTAGCATACTATCCACATACAGTAACAGAATGATGTTGCAATCACCATCCCCCTGGTAAGTCAAATCACAGTAGTTACTTGACACTGACTGAAGCCATGCTCCGTCCTCCACCTGTCAAAACCTGGTACCACTGTCCTGCAGCTCCACAAGACCATATACCTGATCTTCCGTCTCATGTATCCGTTCTCTCTATTCTTCTACTAAGGTATCCATTCGTCTCTGTGCTTTTCATACCTGCTGGCATCTCCACCAAGACACACCTGTCTGGTTCTCCTCCAAGGAATCACATCCTCATCCATGCCAAGCTCACACCTGTTTCCTGGATCCTTCCTGCTCTACAATCAGCAACAAGTATGAAGAAGAGGAACAACGAACTTGAGGGCCTACTTATGCCTTCAGTCCTCCGTATGGGTGTTTGAGACTCCTTGACAGCTTGCTGTCCACCCAAAATTCGTTACAGTGACCGACCTCGGTCACTCCACAGTCTGCATCCGACCGACGTCGGTTCCATGCATCTGTACCTGACTGCCAACCTGCTTGCGCTGGTGTCCCTGCTGCTGATGTCGGTCCTCCTAACCGACATCGGTCTTAAATTCTGCCGACGTCGGTCCCATGACCGACATCGGTCTTACCCTGCCCGACATCGCCGGCTTCGGTCTGCACATGACTGACATCGGCACCTGTCTGTTAGACGCCGGTTCCTTCTGACCGACATCGGTATCTGTGTTCGCCTGTGAGTGATGACTTTTTACCCGTGAGCTCCTTTGAATCAAAATCCATGTCCAAACTGCCCTGCTCAGAAGTATCCAGCCACATCCACTGGGTTCTGTCCGCCATCTCCTCCATAAACACCAAGGCTTTCCAGTTCTTAAGCCTGTCAAATATATCTGTCTTCCGCTTAAGAACATGCATCTCCTTCCTGCTCATGTGACCAAGGCTACGAAGCCACGTCTCCGCAACAAAAGAAGAATCAGTAATATAAACAAGTAGATAAAGGATACCTGTTTTCTTACCACCAGCTAATTCAAGTGCATCCGCTGTGAGAGTTCTTGTGCATCTCTCATCACCCAATCTTTCTGAAGAAATCAGCCATATCTCCAAACCTGGGCCCTGCATGACCTTCATCAACACCTGTGTGTTGGCCGCCTGCAATTTCAGCTTCACTTCCCCTTTGCCAATTCTTTGGCAAGGCTTACCAGCTCCTCTACCTGGAACTGCATGGAAAGAGGCAACCGAATCTTTTATCCAAGATTCAACTTTATCCAAGAAACCTGCAAACACATCCTGTGCAACAACACCTGCTACATCTGTATCTTCAGTTTCTTCATGCTGATCTGTTACCAACCAACAATAATATTTTACCTGCTCTTTCTTTCCATAGGACCGTGAGTGACCATCTGTGCTTTTCAACTCCTCCATTCTTAGCTTACTTTGATCTGCAGTTGCTCTACTCCCACTCGATCAGAAACCCCTGAGAGTGCCCTGTAACCAAACACAAAACCTGCTTCTTCCAACCTCAGCTCAGATACCACCTGTTGGTATCAAGCTCAAGAACCTACAACCAAGGCTCTGATACCACTTGTTGGGAGGATGTACACCGGAAGCACACAATTTGATTACTAATACCAAGCAACTTAATATGCGGAAATTAACCAGATTCACCAAGTAACTAGAATTCAGAATAACACAGCATATGAGAGACAATACCAAATTGTATTAACACTTTATACAGAAAAGAATACAATAAAGAAGATGCCACTTCTTCTCCACCACCTTACAGAGGTTTCCCACACCTCAAGTGAACAGTAATTCTTCTCCCCAAAGCTCTCCCTCTCACAGGTCCCAACACCCAACTCAAATACAGAGTTGGTGTTCACCTCCCGTGCTCCACGCACACCACAAGTGCTCCACGCACTCCACAAGCACTCCACGTGCTCCACAAGTACTCAAGGTACTTCAAGTAGATCTCCCATGAATCTGCAACAACCTGCAATTCAACAGACCATACTTATGGAAGGAACTCCCTTGCCTTCCTCTTGCTCTATCCGAGTACACACCTGTACTCCAAGTAGATCCTGCCTGATACTGCTCCCTGTTGTGTTGCTGTCTGTATGACCTTGCACACCTGCAAATCAAGTAATGGTTCTAATCACCTGTGAACCTCGACCTTGCACACACATACACCTGCAAATCAACGATCTTACTTACCATGTAGATCTCCTATATAGGCCATGCAACTGTGACCAAGATCCTACACTCCTTAAGAACCCAGCTGGCTCTCCAATCCAGCACCAACACACCTGGTACTGTGGCACTAGGAGGAACGCACCATAGCTCTACCTCACACACAGAAGGAGCTTATAATTATGCTCTCTTACTCCCTATCACACTTTTCCAATACAACCATGAGTCTATTATATAGATCTCATCCAAACAATGATTAGACATCTAATTACAATAATTAGATCCGCAGCTATGAGTCTAAAATTAGCGCTCATCATGCAAACTCTTGGTTCGTTAGTTCACTGCCCGTAATTAACTCGCAGTCGAACTACACAGGCGACCGACGTCGGTCCCTGTCCGCCTGGGGTCGCCGACGCCGGCCGATATATGACCGACGTCGGTTGCCTTCCTGTCTTACCCTGTCGACGCCGGTTGGCCAGACCAACGCCAAACACTTGTGACACTCAGCAACTCATTCTGCAACCTCCTCCATGTCTGCATCAGTGAAGCTTTTAGCTCCACAATCCTAACAGCTATTGTCAATTTATTTAGCTATTGTTAGGATTGTGGAGCTAAAAGCTTCACTGATGCAGACATGGAGGAGGTTGCAGAATGAGTTGCTGAGTGTCACAAGTGTTTGGCGTTGGTCTGGCCAACCGGCGTCGGCAGGGTAAGACAGGAAGGCAACCGACGTCGGTCATATATCGGCCGGCGTCGGCGACCCCAGGCGGACAGGGACCGACGTCGATCGCCTGTGTAGTTCGACTGCGAGTTAATTACGGGCAGTGAACTAGCGAACCAAGAGTTTGCATGATGAGCGCTAATTTTAGACTCATAGCTGCGGATCTAATTATTGTAATTAGATGTCTAATCATTGTTTGGATGAGATCTATATCATAGACTCATGGTTGTCTAATCATTGTTAGATGTCTAATCATTGTTTGGATGATATTTCTCTTTCTGATATTTAGCTCCAAAGATAAATATCATGAAATTATCTCTTCTTAATTGGTGTCAAGTTTATAACACAACACAACATAGTGAGCTAGATTGCATAGAGTTCTACACTACCCTTGAGATATTTCAAAAGGAAATGGGTATATAATAATAATTTGAAAATCTAATAGAACCATCTTCCTCTAATGCTATAAGACATCATAATACATTAATGTTCTTTAAGACCTATACCTTTACATTCTCAGTATAAGATGAGAATGAACTAGAGGATAATACTAATGATATCCATACTTTTCAATAGTTCCAGAGGAATAATTATAATTTGAGGAACAAGCAACCTATTACCACTTCAACACCACCAAAAAATAGTGCTATCATTCCTCTAAATCCTAAGGCTGACAATAATCTACCTCCTCCCAAAAGAGATGATCATTTGTAGAGTTAATAACTACACAACATAGGATGATATAATATTGTTGATAACATGAAGAAGATCAAGGCTAATATCAACCTTTATGAGCTATCCCAAATCACCAATACAAGAGAACTGTTGCTTAAAGCCTTAAATTAAAGGTCATCTAATGACAAGTCAAAAGCAATGCAGGCAAATGTGATGGTATATAAAGATAATCTTCAAGTAATACATTTTATGTTGACTACCATAATATTTGTAAAGAACGTGTATAATTACTTGGTTGAATCAGGTGTCTCAGCAAATGTGATGCCTATAACTATATACAAGAGATTGGGTTTGACCCTAGATAAGTAAAAAAGAGTGGTCCTACAACTAGGCAAGTCTTCTATTCTATGTGAATGTACACATATATTTGGCATCTATAATAAATGTACAATAATATATCGATATTCTAGTAGTTAACTTTCTAAAATCAAATGTCCTATTGCTAAGTCATGATTGGTCAAAGACATTGAATGGGTACATGGTCACAAATTTATCACACATGTGGCTACCTTAGAAAATAGTAGCCAACCAAATCCAAGTAGATAGAGAATCGAAGATGAAATACCTAATCACAAATTACAATGACAAGAATGAGAAGGTTGAATTTACATCTCCACATGAAAGAGTGTACACATTCACCACAAAGCAAGAACCTTGTGAACAAGAATTCAAAGGTCCATCTTAGCTATAGACTCTGAAATTTGACATAATAAGATAAAAATGAGGTTTAGGAATTGGTGTATCCCTAATCGATCTAGATGAAAAGAAGTATCTAGCTACCTACAAATTTAATTTCCCTACACTAATAATAGAGTTGGGTCTAAAACTTTAATCCTCAGCTTGCAGTTCATAGTGAAACATAATGTCAAGTAGTTGTAAATCTTTAGTGATTCAGAGTTGGTTGTTAATTGGATCAGTAAAAAGTATCAATGCAAGCTCAACTAATTGAGGAAGTATAAACACTAAGCATGGGAATTGATCAAATCCTTTGATGCATTCAACATCAGATCCATCCCAAGAGAAAGAAATCAAACTTCAAATTCACTAGCAGCTTTAAATGCTAATTTGGCACCGCTCTAAGAATTTAAGATACATAAATTATTTGTGAAACTATTTTCATTCCCCTCTATCCCAGACAATGTGGACAACTTCCATGTATTTGAAGAAGATCAGTAGATTGCATAATTTATAACTAGTTCTAGAGATTTCAAATCTCAACTGATATATGAGAAGGATGTTGATCCCATGCATATTGAATATGTATGAGAAGATGGTTTCCCATAATTTAAGGAGAATCACATCCTTCTAAGGATGTTTTCCATAGAGTGGTATTTTGACATAGATCCACAAGCTCAAAATTAGAATAAACTTAAACTAAGTCTAATTTCATCAAGGAGGATCTAAGCACTCACTAACATCCTCAATATGTGAACATTGGTCTAATTTGCATTGAAAGTGAGAAACAAAAGATGAAGAGTGTATTGACATAATACAAAGATGTGAGCACTTGAACAAATGAATATTTGAAAGTCTTTGACTCTAGGGTAATCACACATGACATCCCATTGAAGCCATAGCATAAGCTTTTAGGTAGAGACAAAGGCTATAAAATATAATTTTATAACCTCTCATCCAAATAGAGGTACATAATATATTGAATGCCAAAATTATCTTTCTAATTAGGCATTCTACCTAGTTATCCAACATATTACTAGTCATAAATGAGAATGGATAAATTAGACTATGGTTGACTTTAACCTAAAATAAGTATCTAAAAATGACAACTATCCTTCTCTGGATGAGGTAATTCAAATGGTTAGTGGATATGGGTTGATGTCCTTGGATGAATTCTCAGGATATAATCAAGTGCTATTGGAAGCACAAGATAGAACAAAGACTACATTTACCATCAAGTGGGGAACTTTTTCATATAAAAGGATGCTTTACTAATCAATGAAGGAGAAACCTTATAGTGAGTAATGGAATTCACCTTTCAGAGACTTGTTATAAAATGCATCATCATTTATATGGATGACTTGATAGTATATTATTAAGATAGAGCTGATCATGCCAACCATAAACAAAGGGTATTTGATAGGTGTAAAATGTATGGGGTATCATTCAATAAAAAAATAGCATCTTTGGAGTCACTGAAGGAAATTTTTTAGGTCTTGTCATCACCAAAGATGGGATGCTCATTGATCCAAAAAGAGTTCAAGCCATTTCCAAGTTGACGCCTGCCAACATTAAGAAGGATTTAAAGTCTTTCTTTGGTAAGACAAAATTTTTAAGGAAATTTTTTTCTAGATTTGTAGAGATTGTCAAACCATTAAATGCTATGTTAAATCAAGATGTTAAGATAGAATGGATAAAAAAGTCTAGGAGATATTTTTAGGACTTAAAGATTTCCATTTCTAAATCTCCAGTTTTAATCAACCCATACTTCAATAAAGACTTATACCTTTATTCATTTGCCTTAGAGCACACTATAGTATATGTACTCACCTAAATGGTAGATGATAATAAGCATCTGATTACCTTCATGAGCACCAATCTAAAGGATTCAAAGTCAAAGTATTCAATGATAGATAGACATATATATGCACTGATCAAAGTAATGAAAATGTTTGAGAAATATATTGTAAGAAATAATACATATACTATCATTTTAGACCTAGCTATCAAGTTCATGCTCAGCCAGAATGAATTAGGAAAAATAAGAAGAAAGTGGATGGAAAAGTTATAAAATTTTGATCTTAAAATTAGACCAGCCAAGATGGTGAGAGGATAGAGAATCATCCATCTCATGAGTAAGATCGATCCATGTGTTTATATTAAAAAAATAATGAGACTCAAGTAGCTGATAATGAACAGTATGCTCAAATCATCCATTATTTTCTCATCATCACATGTCACCTTGAGCTAAATAAAAGGCAAAGATGAGCCCTTAGGCTCAAATTAACTCATTATATGATAAATAAAGGAGTCCTATAAATAAATAACTATGAGGGCATATACTTGAGATATGTTTCAAAAGAAGAAGTTATGGACATCTTGGACAATCTACATTAGAAGATAGGCAATGGATATCCTTCATGTAACATAAAAACTCATAAAATATTAAGAATAAGATATTAATATCCTACAATATTTGAGGATACACATAACCATGTAATAACCTACCATGAATGCTAAGTATTTTGGAAAAAAAAGTGAATACTACCATGCCTTTGTAATTGATCATCGAAGGATGCCCTTTTTATCAATGGGGTTTAGACTTCATTGGGGTAATCAACCCAAATTATTTAATAGGGATTTTTTTTTTATTAATAGGTACTAACTATTGCACCAGATGGACAGAAGCTATGGCCACAAATAATTCCATAGCACTAGATGTCATCCAATTTCTAAAAGATAACACACTATCTAGGTTTAGTACTCTAATTTATTTGGTTTGTGCTAATGGTCTAGCTTTCTAATCTACTAAATTTACATAATGGGATTATAAAAACCAAATCATTATCAAGTTCTCTTTAAACTAGTACCCATAAGGGAATGCAGTGGTTGAATCCAAAAATAGTAATATGATAGATGCTGTCAAGAAGGCAACACAAGATAAACCAAGAAAATGGCATCTATTACTGAAGTATGCACTATGGGTAAACATAATGAGAAAAAATCAAGCCCTTAAGGCTTCACCTTTTCTACTGGTGTATGGATAACACCCAGTTTTCTTCATAACTATTAAAATCCCAACCTATCAATTCATACAAGATTACATGGGGGAAGATGAAATAATCCAACCTAGACTACTTGACATAGTCTAGATGGAAGATGAAAGAAACTAAGTACTACATAGCTTAAAAAAACACCAAGACATCATTAAGGGTGGTTTGAAAAAAGATCCAAGATCAAAGCTTTCAATATTTTAGACCTTGTGCTCTTCTAGGATAAGGTACATGAGAATAAAGGACAACATGATAAGTTCACTCCTTTATGGATTGGACCATATCAAATATCCAAGATACTAGGTAATAATGCCTTCCACTTAAATGATCTTCAAGGTAATAACCTCACTTTTCTAATTAATAAATAATTTTTGAAACATTATTTCATGGCTGCTCCAATTAGAGATGCTTTTGAGTGACGATAAGTGGAGATAGAGATTTAGGACTAGAGTAGGCTTTCTAATTTATAGAATAGATTTCTTACTTTCTAGATTATATTCCATGCTTTCTGTAGTAGACTTCATGCTTTACTAGATTAATGTTTCTTGATTTTTGTATTTGCTTTCAGTAGATTAATTGTTATGATTTCTAGACTAGTTTTCTAAAATTACAGAACAAACCAACTGATTTCCTACATTGGAGTTATAAAGACTTGCAAAAAATAAAGGGGATGAAATAAAAGGGAACACAATTGGCATCCATAGGGATTTATTCTTATATTACTTGAACTTCTAGGATTGAGGTATGTGATCTGACTGAATTAGGTTCTACTTGGAATTAGTGAGTCTTTTAGACCTTTTGGATTTACTATGATATACTCATGAAAATTTTAGAAAGGATTTAATTTCCAAAGATAAACTATATTATTACATGATAAAACTTGGATGAGAGATAATAAACATATAATTAGATGCTTGCTAGCAGGGACATATTGATTAAAATAAGTTTTCATATACATACACCCAACCAATGGTGGTACCTAATCCTCCTTCTATTTGTGTTTCAAAAAACAAACATTGTGCAAACTTATAAAAGATGGGTGATTTAAGTAATATCTACTGGGACTATGGATGCCTAGTTGGAAGTATGTTAAGGATTAAATAGGAATCAAAAGTATCTCTATTGGGGCTATGAACGTTTGGCTGATAACAAAGTAATGCCTAGGCTTTCCTTACTATTTGGTTATAAAATCTAAAGTCAAAACAAAACCTATACTGTTTATCTATGACTTTGTCAAAACTCTCATAACTAGGGGAAGAATGAATTTAAAAAAATCACACACATAGATTCAAGAAATGTAAAGGGTTAGTATGTTTCATGGGGAAGTAGGAGTCTTTTTCTAGGGAATGGTTTATTTATTCTTTTCTTATTGGAGCTAAACTTCTGTTATGATGCATTACTAAGATTTTGGGTTCTCAAATGCTCAAAAGTATTTCCATATTGAGTTACCATTTTTTATGTCCTAACATACACACTCCATTTTAAAATGCAAATAAGGACCCAATAATTTTTGAATATCTTTATTCAAGGTCCTATAATCCTTATACACCCATGATACCGGTTCTAATTTACATAATTTTAAGGTTGTCTTCAAAATTCTAAGGTTACAGAGTTATAAAATTATGAAAATCAAAGCTTGAACATTGATTTTGATTTATCTTAAAACTTGGGTTTTCATAATTGACTTTATGATGTGTTTGGACTAACATAGCTAATATGTCTCATCCTAATGTTCCTATGTTTCTTTTGTATGTTTGTAGGACTATCGACCAAGAATTTCAAATCATTCATGGTTGGGCCCTACCTTTATTATTAAAGATTGGGATAGGTATAAATATTTTTTTACCTAGATCCCTTTAGACCTTACACAAAATTTTTAAGTGTTCAAAGTTTTTAGGCTTCAAAATCTTGACATGTGGTGTTATTATGTTACTAAAAAATGATCATAATTTAGCAAAGTTTCATTCTTTATCAACAATTGGGTCACTTCAAGACATCCATGTGGTAGAACCACATTTATCCAAGATAAAGTTCACTTCAAATAAAATTTTAAGTCCTTAAACACTTTCTAAGCCTCAAAGACACACCACATGGCATAATCACTTTACTCAAAACCACAAAAGTTCAAAGCAAGGTTAATCATCTAATGGTTTTGAGGTCCCATAGTTCTAAGATCTTTACTAGTGGCATAATTTTATTAACACATAAACCTAAAGGATTAAACAAAGTCTAATGGCCTTGAGGCCTCATAGTCTAAATATCTTGAGGCTCTAAGCTCTGAGAGCTTGATAGTTGGCATAATTTTGCTAGTCTTAGAACCATGGAAGTTCAGAATCATGTTAATAGCTTAATAGTCTCAAGGTTTTTAGGTTTTGAGGCTTTGAGTTCTTGTAATTCCAAGTTCATGGCACATGGTAAGGTCATGTTACCTGGATCCTTCCCAAATACATACATAATTTAAAACATTTAAATAATCGAGGCCCCACCTCTTCAAGTTTCCATAGGCCCAAGATTGTTCCACGTGGTTCAATCACGTTAGCCTGCAACCATAGAGTACATAAAATACGATCATAAATCTAAATACCTAGGTAAGTGAGAATCATATAATTACCATGATTAAATATATACTTGAACAAAATATAAATAATTGAGTTTGACAGTGAATCAAAAGTTAGTGAATGAGAAATTGACACTTGTCTTAAATGAAGTAACTAGGTATACAAAGTTAATGAGTAGTTTTCATATGGAAACACAAACCTACCAAAGCTAATTGACACATTAAAATTTAAAATAAGAACCAAAATCAAAATCTATTATTTATATTGAATTCACTATAATTGAGCATTCAATGTGTAGATTTTGGGTAATATATGCAAAAATTTAAGCAAAGGAATGTCACTTTGCCATTAATTTATGAGTGAAAATTAAAATCTTGAGCTCTTTAGTGACAAAAAACCTTAATCTTCCTAAATACTTTGTGAAGATAATTCTGAAAATGCAATAGAAGAATTGAATAGTTCATATCATTGAAATCACTTCTCCAAAAGTACCAGGAGTCCAGGCTCATAATGTCTACTCCATTTCTAGACATACCAAGTATACTGACATAATATTCAATAAGAGCACCTTGAATTTTAATTTCTCATACTATTCAACCCTATGGAATGAATTAGATTCTATATCACCATACTCTTCACAAGACCAATTATCTCAAAAAAATGAATAATACATTGATGACCTAATTTTAATAAAGACCATGAGACTTTATCAAGTGACGACCAAACTGGAGGTAATGCCTTATGTCAATTTGCTTTGAGATTTATTTTTCAATAGAAAATATTATAGGGAATGTTTACAACTTAGAAAAGGAAAGAATGCAATTGCATAAATTTTAGGAAGTGTATTTGAAAGGCACCTCAGGTTCCTATTACCTGAGGTTGATTATAACCAAGTCTCAGCCAATGTATGGATTGAGCACAATAATGTAGAGGGAAAAATAAAATAATGGCCAATTAAAGACCAAAGAATGAACTCAAAGGGGGACATTTTTGCCAATAGTATCTTCAAATTTAGGACTGGTATCATAATAGCCATGATCTTTTTGAATAGACTATATGGTTTTGATAACATAGCCTATGTATAGGTGGAATGGATCCTATTATTGGATATCCTCCTAAATTTTGATAAAATTATGGTACTAGGAGAGGTAATCAATGTTAGACCACAGGCCCAAATGTATAAATGAATAAAGGGTTGTAGATGGAAAATTTTATATGATGTCATACCTATTGGATGTAGTCCTTGGGATGGTCCATAGAACCCATGGTGAATTATGGCATCCATCAAAAAAATATGTGAAGATTATTCTTTTATGTTTGTCTATAGATACAAGATTTAAATCAAAAAGATTTGTAGGAAATATATCCTCAAGTTTATCAAATCATTCATGGCACTCATATGCCTAGAATATCTAAGAATTTGAAAAGAAGCATTGGAAAAATAGGGGATTATTGGTACTATCCATATTGCGCCATAATTTGGATTGTTGGAACAAGGGAAACTCCTCTATTTTTGACACAACATGTTCTAGATAAAATTGAAGATTAGGACGTGGCCCATAAATTATACAATAGTATAGATGGATAACTTGGCCTTCAACATCATGCTTATTACTATAAGACCCTTATGAGCATCGAACAAATCTAATTTATGGTGAGGGAACTTTTCAACCAAGATGGAAAAATTAGATCCCATAATAATCTAAAGGTGTCCCAATTTAGGGAATGGGACCCTTTAAAGGAAATGCTAGACATTATCTCCAATCTCTTAAGGAGAAGATGGGGGTGACCATTAATTATGGTCACCAATATTATGACCATGATGCTATTTTTTTGAATGCATTAGATGATTTTGAGGTGTAGACATGTATGAGGAACAATAAAATGTCTATTATAGTTGCACAAGACATTCACTATGACCCAGACATCACCAAAGAACAAGTAAGTGAAATGGTAAAGTAGGTTAAACAAGCCTAGATTCATCAATGGCATTCAACACAACCACAAAACCCATCATGAGAAGACCAACCTTCCTCTCCTATAGGATAAGAAACAAACTTACAAGAGGGAGGGTTCAAAAGTCAAAGGGAGGAGAACCTCTAAATTAGAAAATAAATCATAAGAGGTCTACCTAGTCCTCATCTAGTCTCCACACATCCAACTGATACCAACAATTTGGGCATTATTACTATAGTGGAGAATATTCTACTTCCTCAAGACAAACCAAAGAATTCATTCTCTATAGCACCTCTTCTTCCAATTACAACACCTACACAGGTGAGCCTCCAAGATTTTAGGTAAGCTTCTTTATCATCTCTCTTGTCCAATCCTCCATCCCCTTAACTAGGTCCATCTCCATCCATTGTTTCTTCCACCATTGTTGTTACACTCTCCATTGCTTCACCACCACCTAAAATAGTAGTCCCTACTACTATGGCTCCATAATTTATTTCATCATCTCCTTTGCCTACCATTCCCCCCATAGTCTCTCATAGAATGAAGTCCAAACATATTTCATATTTTTCAATAGCTCAACAACTAGAGGAAAAACCATCATTAGGTCTTACTGCTCTAGAACAATCCCTTGATGAGGAGGAAGCAAAGGAATAAGAACATGGACATGCAATATCCTTAGTAGACTATACTACTAATGAGGACAAAAAAATGTAATAATAATGATGGCACCTAAACAAAGGTTAAGTGAGGATGAATCCATAGATGAAGTAGATGAGGAAGCATAGTTAGAAAAGGCCAAAGCATTGATCCTAATAAATTTACAAAGGAAAGAAACTCTAGCTAGAACATTAGGCCAATAGATCCTCACTGAAGAGGAAAAACAAATCATCAACAAGGTTGTTTCTTCCCTTGTTTCTTATGTTAAAATTGTAGATACTTCAACTATATATTTGACTCTAACCATTCTAAGGCCACTTTATTTTAGTTTAGGTGATTCTTCCATTCTTTCAACATCCACACAAATAAAAGATCCAAAGAAGGGAGTCCATTTTGAGAATTTAGTTTTAATTTACATTTTTAATCCTAAAGGGCCACGAGTTCCCCCTACATATTAAACTTAATTTGATTTATAAATGCCATAATACACACCTGTACAATCAACCATAATGATAGTTATAAAATCTCTAGGCTTGACTAAGTATGTGGTTGAAGTCACCCCACAGAGGGAACCCTCACCATGGAAAATAATTTTTAATGCACGCCTAGAGTTCCCAATATAAATAAATGCCTCATTGGCATCTCCAACAATAACTCCCCCTCTAATGATCACTCCTCCCTTTGTCTTTAAAGACCCAAGTACACCAAAAGAACAAGAACTTGTTGTTCTTGAATGGACTAAAGAGATGCAAGACCAAAAGGATGAGGGATAGAATTAGTGCATCACCAAATTACCTATAATATCCACTCATTTTGATAGGAAGAGTGACACTATATATAGAGGATGAAAAATAGGAAGGGATTGAATATAAACACTAGGGAGGAGATAGAGTTTGAACAAAAGGAAAACCTAATTCCCTTGGTCAAAAAAGCATAAAAGAATCTAACTAACCAAACATAGTACAAAATATTTCTATACTTTTGTGGATTTAGCTGGACAAGCAATGAAAGTAATGTACTAGAGTAAGGAGGAGACACAACAAAAGCTACCATAGAGACATATTATTCATGCCTTTTTGAAAATTGTAGATAGTGTGCAAAGTACAACTACCTGGTTGTACAATATTTTAAACAACATTGGAGTTTCTATAGGAGGGAGCCAATTTGATAGGTTAAAGGTGCTTAAACTATGAGACTAACTAAAATTATATGAGAAAAATCTCACCTTTTTGATTTCGTGTTGAAGGAGAAACACATTTAATCATGTGAACCTAATGTCCAACCAAGATGTTGCATGAGCCCTTAGTCATGTAATTTAAAAAAGGGATGTTATCCTTAATTGACATACATAGATGAAGGATTTTATGGGAGATTTTGAAAGCCATGAAAGTGAGACTTTATAAAATTTACCTCTATTAGTCTACTGCCCCAATTTTGAGATATTCCTTAAGCAACTAAAAATAGTTTTAAAGATGAAGTTGAAATAAATGTATACAAGACCAATGGTGATATCATGTAGCTAATCAATTTTACTAAAGACATAATGACAAAGGCTAAATCCCTTGGAGATGAGTTCAAGAACTTAAAGGCAAAACATACAAGGTTGATGGATTCAAGCCTACCTTGCTCAATTTTGATGTTATTAAAAAATAGTTTAATACAACACATAAATTATTTACAAAAATCAGAGCTACAAATAGAGCATCAAGATTAGCACCCAGTATGCAAACAACTACAAGTGCTATGATGTCATCCTAGGTTCCCCAATTTTATGGATATGTAATCATGCATACTCTAACAGGGCCACATTTGATTCCCCAAGTAGTTGTATTTAATATTTTTATTTTAATAGTTGTCACTCAACCATTTTTGTCTTCTAGCTATGCCATATTAACACCATTCTAAATATAAATATGTATTTACATGTTTATGTTCAGTTGAAACTATTGGTTCCTAATGTATTTGGTGTATATATATATATATATATATATATATATATATATATATATATATATATATATATATATTAGATGAGGAATTCTATTATGAGAAAATGCTTTTGTACATGTATCTTCTACATGAAATTAACACATAATCTTATTTTTAGAGATGTAAATTAGACTTCACTTAGAGGATGAGGCCTTCCCCTCCCAAAGCCTATATATATATTTATGTCCTCACTATTACAAATGAAGGAGAATTTTGGCTATTAATATTAATAAGAAATTATATAGATTGTTCTTTAATTGGTCTTGATGTGCAAATTTGAATCTTCTCCAAACCTATGAATCTTGTAAGAAGTTCTATCATTCTGGTATCTTAGTATCTTGGTTGTGGATGAGCTATATTTTCAATACAATTATTCATATTGTGAGATTATTAATTTGAATTTCTTTTATGCATTAATCATAATCTCCCCTTGTAGATGTGCCAATGCAATCTCAAAATCATAGTAAACTTTGATTATATATGCTTAAGTTTACTATATTCTTGTTTCCTTGGAATCTTAACTATGTTTAAGTTTTGGTGCACTTATATTAGCTTGCATCAGACATTAGGTCCTGATTGCTTGTTCGACACCTAGTTCAAGAGCTGATGTAGAAAGGTTTCATCTTGTTTAGTCAATAGGCCTTCATTTTTGCCTTACCTTTCCCTCTTTTTGAGTTTATTTTGGTCAGACCACATTAGGTTATATCTATCATCTATCCACCCATCTCAAGTATATCTAGATTCACATTCATAACTAAACCATTAGTGATAAACAAATTCTTCACTCATTGCTATTCCACCAACAAGTTGTTTACAAAACCTAATACCCCATAACTTGTGACTTGGAGTGAATTTATTTTATTGATCCTAAAATGTTAGAGGATTTTAAGGTTCCCTAGTGTGCATAAAACCCACATCAACATAAGTTTAGTGGTTAGAACTCACGCTAAGGGTAAACACTCGCAGGGTTAGTAGTTAACACCCATAATAGAAATAATACCCTATAAGTTAGTTACTAGTGTATGCCATCACATTTTGAGTTGCCTATATCTCTACTATGACCTCATTCATAAGTATAATTATGGTTGTCTATAGTTTACCTGTTACCAAACTAAGTGTTATTTCTATTGCAAAGGAAATCAATATCTCCATTGAGTCTTACAGTTATGGTTAACATAATTACCCTTACACGTAACACTATGGGCACTAACTAGCCCAAACATAGTTATATACTACAAAATGATAGCATTAGATACCTATTATGTAAAGTAATTTTATTTGAATTATCTAATATTGACACAGGGTAACAATATTGTGACTTACTCTACCGCTCACCAATAGTCTCATAGAATCAACTAACCCAGTATCTAAAATGTCATGATGAGGGTATTTTAGTTTGGATTAGGGTTTTAAAAGTTTTTACTATACTATAAAGAGTGAAGGCTATTTTTCTGTTAGCTACAAGATATCAAACATGACTAAATACAAAAAATATTTAGAACACTAGCCTTAAGGAAAAGGTTATATAAATGATGTATAAAATAATTACATGATAATGCTACTAGATTCATTTAATAGTTCCATCTTACATTTTATATGAAAATAACATAAATAAGTTAGCTATATATTATAATTAAGAAGGGAACCAAAAAGGTCATTGTAGAAAACTAGCAGCTCAAAACATTAATCTTTACTCTAGTTTTTAGTATACAAAAAGTGTTCAAAAATGCCTTAAAATAATTGTTTGAAAGATGCAATAAATTATTCTAATAGTATTAACGTGTTTACTAAACTACATGAAGTACATTTCCATTCTTAAATATTTTTTATTTAGGATTTAATTAAATATTTACCTGTCATTTTAAAGTGGTTTTGACAAATATGGAGTTTTCTAATAATTTTCTCTTTACAAAATTAATTTAAATCCCATCCAAATTTAATTAAAGTATCCAAGAATAAAATTAATTATTTGTTTAACTAGTAAATTTTGGCTATTTTAATTATGTTTGAATTATTAGGTTTGATAAACTTGACTTTGGGTTATTTAATTTTTTTTGTTCCAAGTTGAATTTATAGACAATGAAAAGTACTAAAATTTTCCTTTTACAAACATCTTCCAGAATTGACCGAATATAATATTGACGATTGAGAAAAAAAATTATCTAATTGTTACACTGACATTTCACATCCATATGAAATCTAGTCCAAGTCTTAGATTTTGAAATTTTTATATTTTAAGAATTTATTTTCTCTGATTCCAAACAAGTTTTAACTAGATTGATAAGGGTGGTAATGCATTAGTATATAATTTTTTCATTTGTATGGTTAAAAAATATTTTCTTCATTAATCTAGTTGGATATAAAAATCTGGTTTTCAAATTGAGACACGATATAAATTATTAATCAAGTTTAACATTTCTTTAAAATGTGCCAATGATTAAAATCACACAAGGCCATGGTTTTCTAAGAATTAAATCATTTAGGTACAAAGTTTATTTTCAACTAAGGAATACTCTAAGTTTCATTTTAGTACCATTATTAACATGTAAGCCACCTAAAGTAGGCAATGATGCATTAGTTTTAATATAAAGCATCATATAAAGTTAAATTTAAATTCTAATGGACACTAAAGTTTAATTAGGAGTTATCATAGTTTATATAAAAATGTGCATGTATATAAAGTGATAAATAAGTTTTAATAATAGAGTCAAAATTCAACTAGGTTTGAAAAGTATTATTTCCTTAAAGATCAAGAATCATGATCCACCCAACGATCAAAATGATTTAGACCATCAGATTAAAACCCCCTACGAAAACCTTTAATCATTTTTTGAGTGGGTATAAAAGTCTTTTTCATTTTCTAAATTTTTATTTTATCTTTTTATTTGTAGATTTAAAGATGATTTGGGGAAGCACAAGGAGAACAAAATGTCTAATTCTATAGTTTTTGTTTGGCCCAAGAGTGTATAAAGATTTTGTATACTCAAATGCCTAAATGCATAAAAAATTAAATATTTAAAAGTATATTAGTTTATTTTATTTATATACACATATAACCGCATACACATAAATAATTAAATATGTGTGTGTACACACACATTACAATAGTATACATACATATACATATACATATACATATAGTAAAATATAATTGATAAAATTTTATTAGTATATATCAAGCCCAATTTTTTTGTTTGATAAAACCCAATTAAAAACCAATAAAAGTAAAGTAATTTTTTAAAATTATTTACTTTATTTAATAATGCTTAATTGTTTAATTGTTCTTTCCAAACATTCAATGCCACAACAAGGAATGCGGCATATAAAACTATTCAATGGATAAATTAATCTATTTTGTTTTCTTTCCCACAATAATACATTAAAAGTGACAAATGATCTAGAAGGAGAAAGGCTAATTTAATTAGTTAAATTTTCCTTTAAGAACAAGGTTTCAAAGTTCCTAGTGAAACACACAAGGGCTTAAATTTAGTTAACTTTCCTCTTTCTTTATGAATCTAAAAACGTTTTACTAGGTTCAATTAAAAATAGGGTAATCCTACAATAATCATTCCTTTATTGATAAGCAACAAGGTTTATCAATAAATGAGAAAAGATTCCCACCAAGATGTTTCAATAATAATTTTTTGAATGAGTCCTTCATGAGTGTTTTTACCCTGATTTGAGAAAATACGACATAACCACATTAACCTAGTTTAATATCTAAGACCCAATATCCCTATATACTGAGAAACATAAATATCTACTCTTCAAAGCAAGTGTCAAATGTAGTTCTCCTTGAACTTGTGAAGAGTCTCCTCCATAAAATGACATCACTAGAATGGGTTCGTAATATAATCCAACAAGAAAGGATCTATTAAAACTCAAACAAACTTATATAAGTTTTATATGTAAATAATAAAGACTAAAACAAACATTCACATCACTCCTTTGCATAAGTCACCTTGACATTATAAGGTTCATGTGCTAACTCAAAAGCACTATTTTCTAATAAAAAATATGAGTGTTTGAAGTAACAATAATGAAACTTAAGTTTAATTAGGAGTTTCTATAATTTATATGAAAAATAGTTCATTTATAATTAAAATTGTGCATACACATAAAGTGATACATAAATTTTAATAATAGAATCAAAACTCAACTAGGTTTGAAAAATACTATTCTTTTAAGATCAAGAATCATGATCCATCCTAGGATCAAGATGATTTAGACCATCAAATTAAAAACCCCCCCAAAAAACCCTAATCATTATTTGAGTGTTTACAAAATCCTTTTTCATCTTTTAAATTTTTATTTTATCTTTTTAATTTCAAATTGAAGGGTGATTTGGTGAGCTACAAAGAGAAAAAAAAGTCCAATTCTATAGTTTTTGTTTGGTCTAAGAATGTATACAAACTTTGTATACTCAAATTTATAAATGCATAAAAATTCAATAATAATGATGATGATGATGATGATGACGAGTGAGTGATACTAAGATGAAATTTAGTTGATGAATTTTTATTAATATATGTCAAGCCCAAAAATTTGTCTAATAAAACTTAGTTGAAAACCAAGAAAAAAGGTAAATTTTTATCATTCACTTAATTTAATATTGCTTAATTATTTAACTTTTTTTTTTCAAACATCCAATGTCAAAAAAATTGAGTGTGACACAAAATTATTCAGTGGTTAAATTCATCTATTTCATTTTCTTTCCCACAATAATACATGCAAACGTGATAAATGATCAAGAAAGAGAAAGGGTGATTTATTTAGTTAAGTTTTCCTTTAAGAACATGGTTTCAAAGTTCCTAGTGAAACATAAAAGGGATTAAATTCAATTAATTTTCCTCTTCCTTCATGAATCTAAAAGTTTTTACTAGGTTTAATTAAAAATGGGATAATCTTATAATAATCATTCCTTCATTTATAAGCAATAAGATTTATCAATACATGGGCATAGGTTCCCATAAATATGCTTCAATTATAATTTTTTGAACTTGTCCCTCATAAATGTTTTTTTCCCTAATTTTAGAAAAGGAGACATGATCACATTACCCTGGATTAATATGTAGGATCAATTGCTCCCACATCTTTGAAAATCTACATATCTACTCTTTGGAACATGGTCAAATGTAGTTCTCCTTAAACTTGTGAATAGTCTCCTCAATGAGACGTCATCACCAAAATAAGTTGGTAATATAATACAACAAGAAAGATATTATTGGAACTCAAACAAACTTATATAATCTCTAGATTTAAATAATACAAACCAAACCATACACTCACATCACTCCTTTGCATAATTCACTTCGACATCATAATATTTATGTGCTAATTAAAAATCACTATCTCCTGAGAAAACATATGAGTGTCTGAAGCAAAAGTAAAGGAACCTCAGTTTAATTATGAGCTTTAATAATATATAATGAAAAGGTTCATTTCTAATTAAAAGGGTGGATACACATAAAGTGATAAATAATTTTTAATAATAGAATTAAAAGTCAACTAGGTTTAAAAATTATTTTTCCCTTAAAGATCAAGAATCATGATCCACCCAAGGATCAAGATGATCTAGACCATTGGCTTAAAAAACCTAGGAAAAACCTAACCGTTATCTTTCAATATAAAATCATTTTTCATCTTATAAATTTTTATTTCACATTTTTTTTTAATAATTTGAAGGGTGATTTGGGAGGCACAAGGAGAACAACATGTCTAATTCTATAGTTTTTATTTGGTCCAAGAGTTTATACAAATTTTGTATACTCAAATGCCTAAATGCATAAAAATTTAAATATTTAAAAGCATATTATATTATTTTTTTATTTATATGTATATATAACCACATACACATAAATAATAAATATGTGACACACACACACACACATTACAATAACAAACATACACACAAACATTGCTAGGGTCAAATGTAATTGATATATATTTTTAAATATTTGTCAAGCCCAATTTTTTTAATCCGATAAAACATAATTGAAAACCAAGAAAACAAGGTAATTTTTTTTTTATCATTTATTTAATTTAATAATGTTTAATTGTTTAACTATTTTTTTTACAAACATCCAATGTCACAACAAGGACTATGACACACAAAATTATTCAATAGATAATTTAATTTGTTTTGTTTTCTTTCCCACAACAATACATGAAAAGGTGATAAACAATCTAGAAGGGGAAACATTGATTTATTTAGTTAATTTTTCCTTTAAAAACAAGGTTTAAAAGTTCCCAATGAAACATAAAAGGGATTAATTCAATTTATTTTCCTTTCTTTATGGATCTAAAAGGTTTTAATAGGTTTAATTAAAAATGATATAATCCTACAATAATCATTATTTCATTGTTAAGTAACAAGGTTTATCAATACATGGGCAAAGGTTCCTACAAAGATGCTTTAATTATAATTTTTTTAACAAGTCCCTCATGAATTTTTTCTCTCTAATTTGAGAAAAGGTGACATAATCACCTTAACCTAACTTAATACCTAGGACCAAATTTCCCCACATCCTGAGTAACTTACATATCTACTCCTCGAAATAAGGAAGTGTAATTCTCCTTGAAATTATGAAGAGTCTCCTCCATGAGACGTCATCACTGAAATGGGTTGAAAATATAATCCAACAAGAAAGGATCTATTGCAACCCAACCATATTTATATAAATACTAGATTGAAATAATACAAACCAAACCAAACACTCACATCACTCCTTTGCATAAATCATTTTGACATCATAAGATTCATGTGCTAACTCAAAAGCACTATATCATAAGAAAACATGAGTGTCTAAAGTAAAAATAAAGGAAGCTAAGTTTAGTTACAAGCTTCAATAATTTATAAGAAAAGGTTTAATTTATAACTAAAAGGGTGCATACATATAAAGTGATAGATAAATTTTAATAATAAAATTAAAATTCAGTTAGGTTTGAAAATTAATACTCCCTTAAAGATCAAGAATCGCTATCCACCCAAGGATCAAGATGATCTAGACAATCAGATTAAAAAACCCTAGGAAAAACCCTAATCATTATTTGATTAGGTATAAAATCCTTTTTCATCTTCTAAATTTTCATTTTAATTTTTTTATTTGTAAGTTGAAGGGTGATTTGGGGAGGCACAAGGAGAACAAAATGCATAATTCTATAGTTTTTATTTGGTCTAAGATTTTATACAAATTTTGTATACTCAAATACCTAAATGCATAAAAATTTAAATATTTAAAAGCATATTATTTTATTTTATTTATTTATATGTATATATAACCACATACACATAAATAATAAATATGTGACACACACACATTACAATAACACACTCACACTTACACATATATCACTAGGGTCAAATGTAATTGATAAAATTTTGTTAATATGTCAAGCCCAATTTTTTTTAATTCGATAAAATCCAATTGAAAACCAATAAATCATAGTAATTTTTTTATCATTTACTTAATTTAATAATATTCAAATTAAACTATTTTTTTTCTGAACATCCAATGTCACAACAAGGAGTGTGCCACACAATTATTGAGTGGATAATTTAACTTGTTCTATTTTCTTACCCACAACAATACACACAAAGGTGATAAATGATTTAGAAGGGGAAACATGGATTTATTTAGTTAAGTTTTTCTTTAAGAACATGGTTTAAAAGTTCCTAGTGAAACACAAAATGGCTTAAATTCAATTAATTTTATAATCTTTAAAAATCTAAAAGGTTTTACTAAGTTTAATTAAAAATAAGATAATATTACAATAATAATTCTTGCATTACTAAGCAAAAAGGTTTATCAATACATGGGCAAAGGTTTCCACAAAGATGCTTCAATTTTATTTTTTTGAAAAGTCTCTCATGAATTTTTCTCTCTAATTTGAGAAAATCCGACATAATCACCTTAACCTAACTTAATACTTAGGACCCAATGCCCCCACATCTTGAGCGTATTACATATCTATTCCTTAGAACAAGGGTCAAATGTAGTTCTCCTTGAATTTTGAAGACTCTCCTCCATGAGACATCATCACCAGAATGGGTTGGAAATATAATCCAACAAGAAAGGATCTATTTCAGCTCAACTATACTTATATAATCTCTAGATTTAAAATAAAGACTAGACTAAAAACTCACATCACTTCTTTGCATAAGTCACCTTGACATCATAAGGTTCATGTGATAATTAAAAAGTAATACATCCTAACAAAACATATGATGGTTTGAATAAAAAATAAATGAACCTATGTTCCTTTCAACTATATAAATTATAAGTCTCAACAAATCAAATCTCACAATACTTGAAGAAGATCTATCTCTTGAAAGTGTCTTTGTTGAAAATAGGGGTCGAGAAAATTATATTCAAAGATCACTCATTATAGGTATCATGTAGGTCACCAAATAGCAACTAATTAGAATCACATCTACTAATAATCCATGTGTACTATGAAGCTGAAAAGTATGACATAATGTTACATGCATAAAGAAGCACATTGTTAGGTTAGTGACTAGAACTCACACTAAGGATAAACACCTTAAGAGTTAATAGTTAGTTCCCACACTAGTAAAAATAAACTACAAGTTAGTTTTATCAGTGCTCATGCTCACTTCCCAAGCTTCTTACATATCTACTTTTACCACCTATTACGAAAGCAACCAACCTTCGTCATTCAACCTTATAATTATGATTAACACTACTACCGTTGTAGGTAACACAATAGTCATTATTTGGCCCAAGATCAGATATATGTTATCAAGTGTTTACATGAGTTATTATTTTATGTGCAGGAATTTTCATTTAACTATCTAAGTCTAACACAAGGTAACAATATTTTGAATCAATCTACAACTCACTAGTAGCCTCACAAAAGTAACTAATCTAGTATCCAAAAGGTCACGATGAGGATGTTAATTTGAACTAAGATTTTAAGAGTATTTCCTATAATAAAAAGGGTGCAGACTAATCACCGTATAACTAAAATATACTAAACATGACCAAATGCAAAAATTATTTAGAACACTAGCCTTAACATACCTTCTCCTAGCTAGGGAACAGACTAGAAAAATGATGTCTAAAATAATTTACTACGAAGGCTACTAGATTAATTTGATGGTTTTACCTTAAATTTAATATCAAAGTAACATAATGAGGTCACCTATACATTTTTCCCAGGAATGGAACACAAAAAGGTCACGGTAAAAAAATAATGGTTCATAACATTAATCTTTACTTTAGTTGTTTGTTTATAAAAAGGGTTCTAAAATTCCATAAAATTCAATAAAATAAATTTGTGGAAGAAGCAATAATTTTTTTAATGATTTTCACGTGTTTATAAAGCTATATATAGTATATTTCTAGCCTTAGATAATTTAATGCAAGACTCAATTGAATATTTACCTATAACTTTTGAAGTGGCTTGGACAAGCAAGAAGTTTCCTAGCAATTTTCCCTTTGTGAAACTAGTTTAAAATCCAGCCAATTTTAATTGAAGCACCCAAGAAAAAAATTAATTATTTTTTATCTAGTATTTTTTTTTTGAATATAATTGTGTTTCATTTATTAGGTTTGATAAATTTGACTTTTGGGTATTTTATTTTTTGGGATTCCAAACTAACTTTATAAACAATGAAAAGTACTAAAATTTTACTGCTACAAATGTATTTTAGAATTTGTCTAATAAAATAGTTAACATTGGGAACACAATATATATAATTATTTCACTGACATTTCAGATCTAAACTAAATTTGGCCAAATTCTAATATTTATAAATTTTCAATTTTAAAGATTTATTTTTCTCTGATTCTAAATGGGTTTTAATTAGGTTGAGAAGGGCGGTAATGGACTATTACAAAATTGTTTGATTAAATGGTTAAAAAAATTATTTGTTTCATTCATTTAGTTGGGTATGAAAATTTATTTATCAAACTGAGATATAATTTAAATTACTTAATCAAGTTTAACATTGGTTTCAAATTTGCTAACCCTTGTATTCGCACAAGGCCACGATTTTCTAAGTACTAAATCACTTAAGTGTAATTTTTATTTTCAACTAAGAAAAACTCTATGTATTATTTTAGTTCCACTATTAACATGTAAATCACTTAAAGTAAAAATTGATGCACTAGGTTTACTTTTTAAGTAATTTTAATAGAGTCAAAAGTCAACCAGATTTTGAAAAGTATTATTCCCTTCAAAATCAATAATCATTAACCAAACTATGATCAAGACAATCTAGAACATCAGATTAAAGAAGCCATAAGAAAAACCATGATCATTATTTGAGTGGTTACAAAAACCTTTTTCATCTTTTAAATTTTATTTGGTATTTTTGTTTGTAGGCGGAAGGGTGGTTTGAAAAGGAAGCACACAGAAAACAAAATATCTAATTTAAAGGTTTTTTCTATACAATATTGTATATACATTATGTATATATAACCACATACACATAAATAATCAAATATACATACTTGTGTGCATATATATAAATACATGTATATACACTTATATATATATTAAAATAACATACATTATTCATATTATATATTATTTATTTTAAACTTTAACCAATTAACCCCCCTCCCTAATTGCACCTAAGTGCACCCTATTGTGTAGGTTGAGGGGTTGAAGGAAGCCAAAGAATGACCTATTAATCATAGATCAGGCTTATATGGACAACAATCCATCTCCCAAATTTCTACCAGAGAAGGGGGAGTTGAAGTGGGCAATGGGATGGCCCGACCCCTTCTTGTTCCCTTAATTGAAGTTTTTGGGGTCAAAACAACCTATTATTACCCTCCTCAATATATATCTTACACACACATATTTATTTATTTTTAAATAAAACAAGGTAAAGTTCTCATTTTTTTAACACACACACACACACACAATTTATTTGGTTGGAAAACTTAATGTGTAAACATATCATTCAAAGTTTTCAAATATAAATAGAGAAAAATTAGATAGAATGGTGTGTGTGAGTGTGAGAGAGAGAATGATTATTCCAAAAATAAAAAACATAAACAAGCCAAAACTTGATTCTTATGATTTTAACAATAAAGATCAAGTAGTGAGATAATTTTAATGAAAATAAAAACTATTTATATTTGTTTAGAGAAGAATTTGAGAGTAATACATTTAATTTTCTCATTCATAGAATTAATTTATTAAACATTTTACAAAAAAAAATTTATGGACAAATTTCTTACCTTTCCTTCTTGCAAGCTCCCTTCAAACACCTCTCCAAGCTCCTTTGCTCTAACAAGTTCTCCACCAAGAATGATCAACCCCCAAAAATGGCCAAAAGTTGGCAATATAAATGGATTTTCTACTCCCAAAATCTTCACATAATATTTTAAATTTAGGGTGGTACTCACTCTTATAAGGCTCATACACTCCCTTATAATTCCTTACAATGCTATGTGGGTTTACTTGCACAAGTAAACCTACCCTTGTACTTTTATTACAAGGTCAAAAATATTCTTACAAGCCCATGTGGTTCCTTAAAAAATACATTACATTCTCTTACATATATCCTTCCACACTCCATGAGTTGTACAACCACTTACCCTAGGTTAGGGCCTACCTATTAGCCTCCCTAACCTTGTTAGAGTGGCTATACACAATTTGACTAATTATTTGAATTATATAATTCCATATACCTTTTTTTATATAATTTTAGCTTTATTGATATATAAATTCTATATTTAATGCATGTTATAATTGTGTTTCACCACACAAGGGACTTCTTATAATATGAGAGAAAAAATTGAAAAATAGTAATGCAATGAGGGTTCGTCAAACTTATTGGATGTAGTGACTAACTTAAAATGAAAAGGGAATAAATTCTCAAGGCGAGAAGCATTACACTTTGAGTTTTTTTTTAAATAAAAAAATGGGACATATAATCAAATATTGGGACAAAATGTAAGTTTTATATTCTCATTTATATTGTCCTCATCACTGCACCTTTGCTTACACACACAGTACTTACATACACTTTTATAGAATTATCTTTGTGCTTGGGGGATTACTACATGTCCACACTAATTTTTGGATCTAGTAAGGACCAAAAATGGAGGTATGATCTTACACATTACCATTTTAGTTAGTAACTATGTAGTGAAGTTGATGGCTTGAGGATTACCCAATTAAGGTTGTGGTGTATTGTTTTTATGTTATTTCCACTCTCTTTATTGAATTGAGTATTGCCATAAATATATTTTTTATATTAGCTCATATAAATATGCATATTTTGTTGGTTCATTAGTTTTGTGAGAACACCTTTATAGGTGGTAGTAGTATGGTATTTTTGTCTTGATTTTAGCATGTATATAGGAAACATAACCTTGTTCTTTTAATGATATTTTTTTGGTTTTATTTGTATATGTGACCCTAATATCTAAAATTACATTATTATACCTTCAACTATATATAGGCAATAAGATATACAATGAAAAATACTTAAGATATAACATTTATTAGTTTTTGTTGGTTGCATGAATTTATCAATATTGTATTATGTTTGATCTTTACTTATATATAAAGTAATTGTAATGTTTGAATGACATGTTAAACTTATTATTATAATTTTTTGTATGTAATTTAGATATACATGGATATTATTTTTAGTTTAAAAATAAATCTTGATATAAAGGCACAACTCTACGTGTTATTTTAGAAGTGAATGTTCAGGTTACTCTGTTAAACTATGGAACTTGTAATATAGTGTGTCTTGATTTTCAAGTTGAATAACTTTTTTGATGTATTGGTTATCATTTTTATTTAACTTATTTTTAATTTATGGATCTAAATAGGCTAATGATATTTAAATTTAGATTGTATGAGATATGTCATGAAATACATAAATATGAATTGATAAAAAAGTATTTAGTAAACTTAATAAATATATAAATTACTAAGAGATAAGGACATTATGATATATTATGTTATGTATTCAATCAATATCTATGTGTATCCATCTAAAATGTTCTATGTGAGCTATGTCACTACTCAGTTCAAGAAATAGACTATTAAAATCTATAGGATGTTACTAGTGAAACTTTGACACTTATGATAACTAGTCTATAAATTATCTATCGATATTGTGTTTGTATATTTTACCAAAAATCTCTCCACCTACTTGCATAGATAATTTTTTAATTTTTTTTGGTTTATCTTTATCTTATGTGCAAATCATGATTTATTCTTCCTTTGCCTTGAAAACCTAGCTCTAGTTTCAGAACAAGATTGACCTAAAATAAGGGGGTAAAAGATGGGTTAGAAAACTTGAATCACTCCCCACTAAGTGGTTAAGTGTTATTTATGTTCTAATAATCTAATAATGACTCAATTTTCATGTATTTATACCATATATATGTGTGTGCATAATCATGATCCACTGGAATGTAATGTAATGATTTAAATTTTGACACTTGAAAACATGTAACTTTGAACTTATATTAGTGTTATGACTTGTATTATGAACTATTATTTTGAGGGTTTTTTATATTTTGATGATTTTGGATAGTGTCTCAAGGGTGTGTGTATATATCTCTCAATATGTGCTTGTTATTCAATGTAATTTCCAACTGAGACTAACCCTTAGGATAGATTTGCAATTATAAAAAACTATTTGGTATTTCCCACCATAACAAACATAGGGAACATGTTTAAGCCAACCCCCATGAGAGATCCAAATTTGAAACATAACAATTGGAGGTATTAGGAAATTATCAATAATAGTGGGATATTATGATAACTTTCGAAGTTTAACTATGTCTAGAAATGTCTAAAGAGGTAGAATTACAAATCTAAAATATTGAAACAATTTGTCTAGGATCATATAGTGTTTTGGCATATACTAGGAATATCCTAAGTATGAATGATAGAAAATTTGGTTGTCCAAGTCTATAGATAGATAAATGGATATAGGGTAATGTAAGAAAGATTCAAATACATCAACACAAGTCACATATGTTAGAAATATGTCAAAACCAATTTGTTAAAGTGTTTAATACCAAATTTAGGTTTCTAAAAATTCCTCCATTTTAATTTAGTATTGACAATGCTAGATTAAAATGATTAAAGAAATAAATTTGGTACCTCAATTTAATCATACTTGGTGATAATAGGTATGAATCTAATATCTATCTTGATTCAGGTTAAACCTTGAAAATAAATATGTAGAAACCAATGTTGAGTCCTGATATAAAATATAAAATATTCTATATTAGTGAACTAATTGAAATTAAAAAACATGGAATAAATAAAATTATAAACATGAGAACTAAACTTCCATTTGAACCCAATTGGATAATTTCATGGGGTGATTATTCCCAAAGAGATGCCACTGCTAAAAACATGAGTTTATAATAATAAATGCCTCAACCCCTATCAGATGTGGACAAGTGATAGTCAAGCGACATAAAACCTAAACTACACTACTAAAAATATCATCATACTCTTTTGCTGGAACCCTGAACCGAGTTCATATGTAAAGGTGGAGCTCTAAAATAGATTTGTATATAAATTAATACTTTGTATCAACTACTAAAAACATATTTTAGACCCAAAGTATTAGCGTATTACCATTAATACTGATAAAAAAAATAGAGTAGTATTTGTATGAACAACATTCATTCCCTTCATCTAATCCATTTACCCTTAAAGTGATATATAATTTTATAATTTGTATGTTTATTTACATAATCTAATCAATTTGATAAATGTGCTTAATATCGCCAATCTAATCTTCCCATAATCCCTTAGAATCTATTAATTGTTCTTTATAATCCTATTAATTTCCCCACACATGCCTCAATATTTCCCATCTAAATATATATTTGTCACATATAAATCACATAATGTGACCCAAAAATTGATTTTTTTTTACAAGGCCTGAATCTCTATTAAAAATCCTATCAGTATGCCCCCTTTTGAGGTGAGGGATGAAACCTTACAATCACTCTTCTCATAAGAAATATTTATGTGCATTATGTTATATATAGAAAAAAATTATCATTTAAAGCATGTATATTAATATCATCATATATTTGATCATAAAATTACATACAAAGCATGTAGTCCAATGAAATGGGTATACAAGTGTCATGCCAAGTATATATAGAAATTAGACATGTAGTAATAAACATTATAGTAATAAGCCATGCATAGGATGCATGATAATTGTTACAACCCAGATATATTTTAGGTTTAATGCTTTATTTATTTTTATCTTTTTAACTAATAACTTCAGATTGCTTAATAGTTAATTCAAAATATATTGATAAAAGAGTTTATATATATAATAAAATATTATATTGGGTCCCACTCTATAAATCATGTTGAAATTCTGAATGTACAACATAAAATAATCCTATTATCATGGTTATAACAATATGTTATCTATAGAACAACATATCTAATAAATAGAACAATGCACTATTATATTACATCAATAATTAATATAATAAGATTATAGTGCTACTGACATGACTATATTTTATCCTTGTATAAAGTATGTAGCCATAACTATAATTAAACAGTAAAAAGGGGTCAAATATAGAAAATACAACCACTAATGTGATAGTTGCTTAATTAATATAATTAAATACATAATTGCAGTAAATAAAATACATCTGAAAAAATAATATGATAGTTATAAACTTGCTTCGATATAGTTTTCTAGATGTAGAGAGGGATAACTATATTAGAGTGCCTTTTCTCCAACCAAAGATTGCCCTGCACACCTCCCCACTAGGAGTGGCCCTTCCCTTCATGAGGGAGTAAATGAATTTAGAGTGAACATTCAAAACCAACTGATAATATGTGAAATGTGTATAATCATTATTACATGTAGCCTCCAATAAACATACAAACTAGAATGTATAGTGAAAAGACAATGTATACAACTATATCATTAATTTGGCCAAACTAATTTATATTAAAATCATATTATAACAATCTGGGTCTAGTCCACATTAGTAAAAATCTCCACTGAATCATTCCAAACTCAATAAATCATTAATTCAACCAAAAATGAATGACCTAAAACAAGCATCCTGCTTATCATTCATCATTCATTGAATGGATGGAAAATCATAATATAAAAAACCAAAGTCATACATAGATCTCATATCAAAACTCATAAATAATTTATTTATATTCAAACAAATAAATCAACCAAATATAATGCAACATTCTTTATGCAAACTAAATCAAATCCATATAATAATTTAATATTTTTAAATTCAACCCTCATAAATAAGAAGGTCGTGCTTAACTCAATAATAATATCAACATGTCGATAAAAGGATATAAACTCATGATTCATAATAGTCATGTCTTACAATATTTTATACTATGTTATAACCCCATTAATTATTATAGTAGTCTTTTTTTATATCATCAAATTATCTCATAGATCAACATATAGAAATATTAATAAAATATGAGAGATATGACATTAATGCAATATAAAAAATATCCATGTATATAACTGAATCTCATCAAGCTTCAAATTCACATTTACTACTACCATAGGTATGTATTATAATAATTTATCTATTCACAAATCATGCCCAAACAAGTATACAAAAATGTAAGGTTAATTTTAACCATGTCTTTCTTAAGCTTTATTTGAATATTAAGAAGTTTGATATAATGAATAAATAACTCCCCCAATGATCACCTAAAACTATATATTAAATATTTTTTCACTCAAAATGTCAAGCTACAAACATGAATTAAGTTTATTTGAACAACCAATGAATTTAGGTAGATATCAAGCCTAATTTGTATCTAAGGAGTGACACCACAATCATATAAATTTCGATATTAACTGTAGGTATTCATTCCACTCCAATATGTGTGTATGTGTATATACATATACATTCCTTATAAAATGGTCTACAAATGATCTAAATAAAAATTAAAAGATATAAAAAATTACTAGTTTCCATCGACTGATAAAGAGTCATTATAACTATTATATCATCAATAGACTTTCTTAGTTTTATAACCCAATTGTAAAGTAAAATATGCTAAAAAATAAAAATAACTTATATAATGATCACTTATATCCATTTTCTAAACCCATTCATAAACTAAGATCAAACTACAACCATAAAATATATCAAAATTTACACGGAATGGTAATTTTCAGCCATACATTGAGCCCATAATGTATATAACAAGTTCACTACAACGAAATAATGCATAATAAAATCATCTACACCCATACTATATGCCAAATTTTACCCAAAACAATCTACAACCATACCTTTATATGTAAATAATTTTGCTACAACTATACAAACTAGCTACCTGCTGTAGGTAAAACAATGCCTATTAACAACTTTTAAATCTTCCAAAACCAATTGCATATTTTATATAATTAAAACCAGCTATAGGCAATCTTTTATTGCAACCAAAGAAAGTTTGAAAACTATAAAATAAGTAAAAAACTCAGACATATATTAATCCTCTTCTCCCACATTATTATCACACAAAAAGTCCATCTAAAATCTTATTCTAAACCCACAAAATTGGGCCAAGGAATTAATGGGTCAACTTATTGTTCATATAGACTCGTGGGTGAAGGAAAATTTTACCCATGGGTCTATAAGAACAATATTTAATTTTTTTAAAGACCAAAACATGTTTCTCAAAATGCTTAGTTTACATTTAGCAAATTAAAAAAATCTACAGGACAAATAAAATATCATTATGGTGAACAATTTCCTCTACAATAAGACACATGGCTAAATGATTTCATCAGTTTTCTAATAGGTGCATATAACCATATAAATAGATCATAAACTAATAAAAACACCTTCCAAAGATTTTACCTGTTTACACAACTCAACCATCACCAAAGAAGAGTGTTTTGTCCAAAAATGGTGCATTACCATGTTAGGATTTTTATAAAATAACATATCACAGGCAGATTTGTATATCAAATCAAATCTATTATCATTGCAAATAGAAATCATTAAAAAAAAGATTATTTTCCAATTATAACAATACCCGTAATTTATTTTATTTAATTATTTCCTAATCATTTATTTTTTTACTAAAAAAGGAGAAATAATACATAAAATGGTTACTTGCCTCTTTTTCTTACTTTCAAATTCCAAGTTTCTACTTGAATCTACCTACCCAAGAATGCTACTCCCTTATTTTATTCTTCCTACTATACCCTTGTTACTCTCTTTTTATCCATTCACTTGCTTAACTTTTTATCATTTTTTCTCCATTATTTTCTCCCCCTTATATTCTCCATTTGCCCTATTTTTCTACCTAAGTATTCAGGCATGCAAGAAACCTCTAGATCCTTCCTAGGGTTTCCAAAATATGCAAAAGGATTGCAGTTATCTAAAAATTTGACCTCCTTATCTTAATTTTGATTTTCCCACTCAAATATTATGTTAAAATAAAACCATTAGACTATACCATAAACACAATTAAAATATCTCCGTAAATAATTGTCTAAATTACATGGAAACATTTTTGAGTTTTAAATTCATGGCAAAAACCACCATGGAGGGTCCCTTCTTCGCTCACCACTATAAGTGGCCATTTTCATTTATTCAATAAGGTTTAAGTTTGGGTTAATATGAATTCGACTAATGAAATAAATCAAATAATTATCTAATAACAACATACACTTATTTTATGATTTATTTTAAATCATAAAATAACAATCCACACACAAATCAAGCATGAAGGTTAATGCTGCTAGCAAATAAACAACCATTCTATAAGTAAAAAACATAAAAATATTAGTCAATATTTATTTTAAGCTAATAATATTTATTTTACGTTATTATTTATGTTATATCAAACAATCAAAAGATACATCAATCAATAACCCACAAGAAAGAGTAGACACATCAAGAAATCAATAATCACATGATGATAACCAGCTCTAAAACAAGCAAATTGTGTATGTGTGTGTGACATATTATTAGAATATTATGTCTATTCCCTATTGTGTCCTTCTACTGTACTCTCTTAGATGATACTTTGACTCTAAATTATCAATGAGGGAAGAGTCTTCCCTACATCCACCTCAGCCAAATATAGTAATTAGTCCAAAGTTAAGATCAAATATTAACAATACTTATAATGTATAAATAACAAGTAAACTACTGTATATAAACAAACTATATAAAAAAAAAAATTTCAAAACATAATGGTATAATATATTTCAATGTAACTTGGAAGCTTGCCGGTTTTATATCTTGGGATCCCGATCACGGTTGGGAGACAGTCTAAGGAATCATGGCAGGGGATTCTGAATAAGTTTAGGGCCAAGGTGAATCATTAGACTCACAAATGGCTATCTTTTGCTGGCTGGGTCCAATTGATTCAGTCGACTGTGCAGGCTCTTCCTATTTACAAGTGCATGCTACAGGTGGCACCTGGGAGCTTTTTCAGGGACCTTGACTCCCTGGCTAGACAGTTCTTATGGGCTGGCAACCTTTCTTTGACGAAGTGGAGTCTCATCAGATGGGAGGTTGTTTACAGCCTGAAAAGGTTTGGTGGCCTGGGGCTTAGACGATTTGTGCTTGTTGTTATGGCTTTGGCTGCCAAGCTGCATTGGAGATGGTGCATTGAAAAGGACAGGGTGTGGGCCAAAATTTTGTCCCACAAGTATTTTTTGGGGGTCCCCTTGGAGGATCTCCCAAGGTACAATTTGTCTGGGAATGGTTCGGGGATATGGGAGACTCTTAAGAAAGGAGATGTTCTGATCAAGAGAGGTCTTTTCTAGATTTGTAAGGGGGGGATGGAGGCATAATTCTGGCATGACTCTTAGGATGACTTTCCCCCAATTGTTACTCAGTATCCCCATCTAGAGGTGCTTTCACAGAGATTCTGTGAAGTCAGTTGGAACAAGGTTGGCGACTTCAAAACCTTCGCGCTTCATGGCCAGTTGACGAAAGTGAGATGGAAATGATTGGAGGAGTGGCCGATTATGGATATGGAGAGGGAATGCACTGAGCTATGTGTAATACTTGAGGGGCACAACTACTGTGCTCTCAGAGGAGCTGATGAACTGGCCTGGTATCTGAACCCCAAGGGGAAATATAAGGTGTCTTCTGGCTATCAGGAACTGGCTACGTAGCAATTTATGGAGGGGAGGGAAGTCACTTGGTGGAAAAGGGTGTGGAGCAGCTTCTCATGGTTGAAGTGCAACTATTTTACTTGGACTCTGGTCTAGAACTGCTGCTTGACTTGGGAAAACATTCGTAAGAGTGGCTTTGTTGGGCCTTCGCATTATGTTCTATGTGGTGATGAAGAGGAAGACTTGTCACATTTATTTTTCAACTGTCCCTTCACTTTCCAATTATGGCATGCTAGGTGGGATGCGTGGAGGTGTTAGTGTGTGCATGCCTCCTCCCTCTTGGAGTTTTGGGAAAAATTGGGCAGATCGCCCTCTGCTGCTCATTTCTTGTAGGACACCTGGTATGTTGGTCTGAGTTTTTTGCTTTGGCAGGTATGGTTGGAAAGAAACTAGAGGATTTTTAATGGTGTTAAATTGGGAGTTCAACAAGTTTGGAGTCAAATTATGAGAATTCTCTAAGAAACTATAGAAGCTAAGAGTGTTGTCATCTTGCCCCTAGCGAAGGAAGACGCAGAGCTGGTTAACAGGTTTGGTATACAGGGTTTTCCCCTGCCTTGGCTTGTGTAAGGAGAGGGGGTGGCGACAAGCAGAGAATACAAAGGAGTGGGTGATGGACGCCCCCTCCTAAGGGCTTCTTGAAGATAAATACTGATAGCTCCTCTAGGGGAAATTTGGGACCAGCCGATATTGGCGAGATTGGAAGAGATGCCTCCAAAACTGTGGTGTTCATTCTCTTGGCTCATATGGGGGAGTAGATGGTTAACAAAATGAAGAGTCTCGTGGTGTTGTATGCCTTGAGGCATGCTTATGAGCTTGGATGGAGACGGGTGATATGTGAGGCTGACTCACAGATTGTGATTAACATGATACTTGAGAGGAAAATGATGGATGTGAGCTGGCAACTCTCTGTAGTGGTGCAACAGATATTACATATTAGCTCACTCATGGATTCAGTGTCTTTTGCCCATGTTCTGAGGGAATGGAACAGGGCTGCTGATTGTCTGGCCAAGTGGGCTTCGAAGGTCTCTGAGGACTGAACAGTGGATGGATGGGCGCAGCTGCCCAAGGAGGTTAGTCAGACTTTGGAGAGGATTGTGAGTGATGACATGGTGGAGATGGGTATGTGATAGCTGTTGTTAGTTTTTTCTGGTACTCTTTTTGTTTGGATGGGGCTTCGACCATTTGTGCTTTGTAATTTGATTTGCTGTGATTATTAAAAGTTTTTACCCCTTTTTTATATATATATATAAAAATATATATTTCAATGTATGTAACATGCCCTTAAGTCATAATAAGTAATACAAGAAACATACTCAACTATCAAATCTAGGCAGCATACATTTGACTATGTCAACAAAATCATATAATTACTAACAAATAATTTAATTCATTACCTTAATAATAATTTAGTTTATTAGTATGACAATTTGTAACGTCATTCCCCCTAATATTGGTCATCATCTTGATGAATTTATTAAAACAAGAGTTTATATCATAAGTTCATCAATTTTATCAAATGAGCAAATGAAGAAATAACCTGTGAATCTCCTCATAATATTCCCATTTAGTATTTACTTAAAGATATTGGTCCCATTGGAATTTACATTGAGATACCTCTTGATTACACAAGCTAAGTTATGTGTATCAAGTATCTAGGTTGGTTCTATTGTTAACACCCCTGGGTCTAAAACTTGTAATGCATATTCATCCTGAATACCAACATTAATATGATTTCTAACCAAAACACACGACTTAAAATATATTAATATCTTATATAAATATTATATGCATTCTCAATAATAAATTTAAGTATTTAAACCTTTAAATTCATCACACACATAAACCAACTTAACTTAACCCATTACTAAACTACATTAAGTCCATATTATGTGATGCATGCTTTTGAATACAATACTTTAGATATAAGTCAAACAATGTGTAACTAAAATATTTCATGTTGTTAACTGAAATACATACAATTTAAATAATTTATAAGTATACTTGTTTACTAATAACCAATCCAAATTTTTTCTCTACTAAAAAACTATTTGTGATAATAAAATCACAACAATAAGCATTCTAGATCAGTGACCTATACCAATAACCATTTCTTCCATCATAAGTAGTCAATACTTGAGAAAATATGAAGTTCATATATAATTATACATCTAGTTGATCAATATGTATTTGTCTCTACAAAGTACCAACACATTCATTTGAATTTAACTCTATACAATTGTAGTATCATACATGTTGACTATTTTGACCACAAAGTCAAAATAAATCAACCCCATATAGTAAAAAAACTTGATATAGGAGTCTATTAAGATGTTATAATGTGTGGCATGGTCATTTTGATGTCATTTGGTATGTCATTAATCTTGGTCATAGTCAAAATCTAGGCCTAAGTCATTTCATGTCACGTAGGGGTCATTTTAGAGTCATTAATGGAAGTTGTAAAGTTTTATTCGGTAGAAAAGTGTTCCTAAATCCCTTTAAATGTAAAATATGTTATAAACTTGTCATTCCTATCAGTTCTAACTAAAAACTTGTAGGTTCCTGACTAAAATCAAGAAAATAATTGAAAAGGAGGTTTTGGCAGTTGTACATCCTATAAAGGAGAGTGGCACATGTGTCAAGCTTGTGTAATAGATATTAAAATTACCTAAACTAATTTAAATGATTGATAAGCTTTGAAATGCTAAGAAATGGCTAATAACTATTCTGCTTCATCACTCCACTAGACATGCAAAATTGGTCAACAAGTCTTCTGATGGTACGACCAGTAGTAGAAGTTTTAGGTCAAATGATCTTGGTAGTAGATATTAATATTCGTTTCATTAAAATTAATGGTAGGAGTTATAAGAATGGTTTCCTATCCTTAAATAACCATTCTTAAGAAGTTGACTATCTCATTTTGCTTGCTAATTCCCACACCCTTTAGGTTTTCACCTTGTTTGAGCTTGTCTGTACCATCCAATTGGTAAAATTACTTACATAGGATGTGGAAATCATTATTTCATTGTTTCCATAATTTTTTTCATGTTGAGAGGTGACTTGATGATTTCAAACCTCTTAATTTATAGATTGAGTATATTAATGAAGTTGCAGACATGCTAGTCAACTGTAAAGGTTTTCATTCCCTGTATTGGTTTCTAGAAGGGACATATTAATATATTATATGATTTTGAAGTCATATAAACCACCTTTACTTGTGAATATTAGTATCAAAGGAAGTCATCCATGGAATTTTAGTCAAAGAATATGTCACATAGTTAAGTTTTCTACATAAAGTTAGTTGAGTCAAGTGTATGAAGGCTTTGAGAATGTTCATGGAGGTGTAATGAAGAGTTTCAAGAAGATGAGTAAATTATTAGAACATGAGAAATCAAGTCAAAGTATTCAAATTATATGAAATGGACTGTGATAAATAGTTTCTCCTACATACACAGTCCTGCAACAATAATGTGCACCTACAGGTGCCTTAAAGGAGGCTAATCATGTTGAAATGAAGAATTTGAATTATTTGAACCCTTCCAAGGTTGTAAGGATCAAATTAAATATTGATATAAGGTCTAATTTTGATTATAATATCATATACCATGTACATTATCCATGCTCTACCTTCACTACCTTGTATGATATTGTGTGTACACCTACAAAACTCCATAGAGGAGTGAGGGTGTTGCATTGGGAGTTTGAACATGTTTTGAGACCTCCATAGAAGATTAAGAATTTTAAAGAGACCATGGAAATAAATGATGAAGATTCTAAATGGTAGATATACTTGGGTCATGAACATAGTTGAATAATGAGTTTTAGGGATCCATTTCTTTAAAAACATAGAAACAGAGCCCTAACTACTTTTGGTGCTACCATATGATGAGGTAACAGGAGGTATAGATGAGTCTGGATGATTACATCTTTTATCCCTCACATAGGAGTAACAAATTGCCAAGGAAAGTGGGTGTTTGATCCATATAGGTGATGTAGAGAGAGTTCCTAACTTACACATTATTTCACTGCACTATTTCTATGTTTTCTATAGGATCTTAAACTTCCAAGTGAATTACAATCCAAGGTAGAATGTTAAGAGCATATCTCTATGGAAAATGACCTTATTAAAGTAAGAATGACAATGGGATTTAAAATAACATTAAGGAGAGTTAAAATATGACATATTTACATACTTGATCACCTAAAAGTATACTACTACTCCCAAAGAGACCACCTACAATCTAACTGTAAGTAACTATAGTCTCATGAGATGAATCTAGAGGTGAGGACCCTAAAAACATAAACACTTGTCATTTGAAGGTAGCTCCAAATACATATAATATAATATATGGTATGAAACATAGGGAATAATAACTAAAATGCAACATACAGGGGCCCCTTGGTCATTAAAATGACCCCTTATAACTAAACTACATACTGAGGGTGCACAACTTGAAGATAGATTAGACCTTGGGGTAGAGATAAGTCTAAAGAGCAAAAGAAAGGACCTTGGAGACTTTAAAGACGTCTGAATGCATAATACATGATTTTTAATTATAAGTGACACCCTGCATGCATACTTTTTGAGTAAGCACACAATCATACATTTAACCAGTATAACCTAGTCAAGTAGGGAAGAGTGTACTTTGAGTTGGTAGAGAAGAGTGGGTGTCACACAATGTAGAAATCATATTTAAAATTATAATGAAAAAATTAATGAGACTCTTAGACCATGAAAAATAGGGCAATAGATGGTCTACAGTACACACCTATGGTTAACACATAAAACTTTGCACTTAGTGAGTCATACACCGTATGCCTTAAGGGTTTTATGATGTTTAGAGGGAATATTGATGTGACCAAGCTCTAAAATTTTGTATATAAGGTCCCTATAAGTTTCTTGAGCATATCATGCATTAAAATTTCTGGAGACAATAGGTAAAGTTCCTTCTATTATATCTTAGACAAAGGGCACTCGCAAGAGAGAAAACCCTGTAGGTTTAGCAAGCTAAAAGGCAAGAGGTATGTTGGGAGATGTTGGATCATTACAAAAGGGTGTATAAAGTTGATAAAAAAATGAAAAATTATGTTGAAGATCTCATAGGTGTCTGAGACCAAACATGATAGGCTAAACCTACATAGATGTAGATAGACCTATTAGATCTTAATTAGGCCTAATGCCTAAAAGAGGTACAATATTACTTCTAACACTAGATGAACCTTATAATGCATTGGAACATGTTTATAGGGAGATATTAAGTGTGTTAGAACTGAAAATTGTTAGAGAGGGTCATAGAAAAGCCATTTCTTGGCTTAATAACATGACAACCTACATAGAATGAAGGAAAGGACTTGAAAGGCCAACTTTGGAAGTTCACCCCTATATAAATGCTTAGCATGGGAACATGAGGAGCTAAGGTATGTTGGAGAGGGGTCAAAAATAAGGTTTGAGTGGAATTTTGTAGAAGATGGGATGTCTATATTGTATGAAAAATCCTTAAGAGCCAAAACATCTTAAAATCCTCTAAAATCCTTGATAAGGACCCAATTGAAAATATCAAGAAGGAAAGTCATTCAAATGAGCTAGTTTGAATAGGAAAATGATTTGGGCTTTTAGATAACTCTCCAAGGCTGATTCCCATTAGATTGAGTTGGACCCTCCTTATATGGATAGGGTAAAAATTAGATTTTATTAATAGTTTTTGATGTTGTATAGGTATATAAGGGTTTCAAAATATGAATATCACTTTGGAAGAGAGATTGGACCTAGCCTAACTCCTCATATAAATTTATTTCCTCAACAAAGCACCTAGGTACCTCTGCAAGTACCTTTATCTAAGCTAGTCCAAACTAGCATAGTGAACAAAGAGTGATCACCAGGTGAGAAGGTGATAACTCCAATTAGGAAGATTTTAAAGTTCTACTTGATGGATATAGAGAATTGGAGACCCTTTACAAATGTCATTCCCTCCTCTGTATAGATTGGTTTTATAAACTAATGGGCATCTTAGTGCTAAGTGTGAAGATAGGTCTGAATAAGAGTGATTTTTACTACAGGTAGTGAGAACACTTGGCCAAAATAATATTGATGATTAAAGACACATCTAATTCATCTTAAAGCTATTTTATAACCCATCCCTCTCAGTAAAATGATGTCATTTATCCCTAGTTTACTATGGAGCATTCAACGAAGTCAAAATGATGAAGGCATTTTTCAAAGAGTAAGTTGAAGAGACCTACACTAGATTTTAAGAGTTTCATTCCTTTGAGGGACATTTGTACAAGTAGAACATGCATGTTCTATCTCATAATTGATTCCTCTATAGATGTAACTCCTTTCAACTTGAAAAGTGTTTTTGTGACTCTTGGACTTCATTCTCCTCTCTCCTCTCTCACATTTTGTACGTACTAGCCATTTTGGATATTGTCTCTTAAATACACACCATGTATGGTGATGCCCTACTATTTTGATGTTGTACTTTTCCTTTGAACAATAAATGCAATCTAGTTTTGAGTTCAAAAACATCTTGTCTAAGTGTGTAAAGTGATGAATGGTGAAGTCTAGTGATTCTATCTTTAATTTTACTTATCCTTTCATGTCTTGTGCAAGAAGTTCTCATTATAAAATTTCATATAAAGTGTATCTAGTGTGTTTTTCTCCCTTCAAGTGTGAAAGTGTCCTTAGATTCAATAATTTGATCTCTGGTCTACTTACCTTTAGTTGTCTCATTAATATCACCTCTATATTGAAATACTTATGCTAAAACATTTTAGGACTTTAAAGCTAGTTTGTAGGTCTTATTTTTTAGTAAAAAAGTATGATATAATTGTGGAAATATTTATGGTTTATCCCCCCATATAGTATATTTATTTCATGTAGAATTTTATCCATTTTCACACAAGAAATTAGTTAGTATAGGTGATAATCACTTCAAGATAGATTTAGGAATCTAGCCCTTAAACCTAGAGGTCTACTTCTACTATAAGTAAACCCACATACCTAAAATTATTCCCATATTTCCCAAATATTAGAGTAAGATTGAAAAACCTAGTATAGGGTGCAATACTTGGTGACAATAGTTTTGGCACACCTATTGGGACCCATTATCCTAAAGACAACTTATCAAGGTGAATGTTGGTTTTGACAACATTAGTTATATATTAGTGTGATACTTAGAATTTAGCGAATCCATTCAAGGTAAAATATTGTTTTAGACCATTGTTTTGTCATATTTTTTCTCTCATGCTTCATGGTCCTTACTAGATCATATTCTAATAGAGTTTAATCCCATCAATCCACCTTTTCAACCTGAACTTCCTCTTGAGGTTCAATACCCTTAGCCTATTTTTATCTTTTAAGAGCAAGAGGACCTTACTATCCAAGATGATAAAGAGAGTGAAGAAGAGCTTTAATAAATCATGGCTAGGCAACATACCTTACCTTCCTTTAATATTGAAAACCCAATCCATCTTTATGCTTATAGTGTCATTCCCCCTAATGCTATAAAGAGTGTGGTTACATTCAATGGTGAAGGTCATGTCAAACCTAGTGAAAACATGAAGGATATCTCCAATTTATATAGTTTTCACAATGTCACCGAGGAAAATATTACCATTAGACTCCTTGCCATGTACCTTAGACGGAAATCAATTGATTGGTATAGGAATTTTCTTAGTGGTTTCATTACAACATGGGATGAATTTTGAGTGTTGTTAAATTCAAGGTTTGAAGATGAGAGTGACCACACTTCACTCATACATAAACTCAATATGATCTAAAGAGCTCCTAAGGAAACAATGCATGACTTCAATGAGAGGTTCTAAAATACTTGGCATAGGTTGCCTCCTCCCATGAGACCACCTGCTAGCTTTGTCTTCCCTACATATTTGAGAGCCATTGGTATTGATATTACCATCATGCTTCAATCTATGGGTGGTTTCACTCTTCCTAAAGCATATGAACTTACCATTAGAGATGAAAATAGCCTCATTAAAGTAGGAAAACTACCTCTTGAAGTGTCTATGCCTCTATTTCCTAATGTTCCTAGTACTAATCTAAAATTACCCAAGTTCTTAATGCAAATGTTAAGTTAAAGTATCCTCCTAAGAAGGTAGAAGATGCCATTGATTGGCAGTCGAGGTCTAACTTATTTGAGACAAGATTCCAAGCCTTAGAGGCTCAAAATAGGCAAGATAATCTCTAAAAAGGTGCTCATCAAAATACCTATTTCTATCAGCAGCAATATGGCCAACAATATGGGAGAGGAAGAGGTCAAGGGAAGCCTAATTTTAATAGGCCTGCTAATGCATACAATCCTAATTCTACTTCCAACACAAGAGAGATGGTACTGGTGAATAAAAATTTAGTGCATAGAGAAGATTGGAAACAAGGCCAATTTATGGATGCTAATGAAGGTGGAAATAAATCTATAGTTTATCAATGAGGATTCACTCCTCTAATATCAGTAAAAGATGATGTATTAATGAAATCAAGTCAAGGTTGGCATCCCCAAGGAGAAATCTTCACTAACTTCTTAGTGGAAGACATTTTTATGATCAATCAAGGAACCTATATTGTAGAAAATACAAGATCCAAGAAGAAGGATTTAGGATGTGACAATAATGTGCCTACAAGTTAATCTAATCCTCCTCTAATGTAACAAGGCATGTCTACAAACATGATAGTCCCAAACATTACCCCACCTCCTCCAAATCAGAATGTAGTAAGGTATGCTCAAGGTGTTTCAATTCCTCAAGTTTCAAACACATGCTTACCTCAAAAGACTCAATAAAAGGTAATAAAATTTTCTCTAAACATAGTGGATTCATTGAATAATGTAAAGGCATCCATTTCCCTTTGGGATGTCCTTCATATGCCTGGATAAAAAGAGCTCTTAAAAAAATAGATATCCACTATCCCTACTAGTCCTCCATCTTCAAGACAAATTAATGTGCATGTAGCTCTTACCAATGCCCATAAATTTTTTTTAAAACCATTTACCAAAGCTAAGAAAACTCCACCTTTCTACCCCACTCTCATTATGGGTGATAAACTAGTTCATAACTGCATAGTTGATAGTGGAGCCTCTACATCAGTGATGCCCAAAGTTGTAGTTGATAAATTGGGTCTAAAATATGAATCATATAGATAAAGAGTACTTTAGTTATATGGTACACCTGCCAAGACAATAGGATTGATCAAAGGTTTGAAGGTCTTTCTCTATGATTGTCTTAGTTTTCCTATTTTTTAAGACATTGTTGTTGTGGACTTACCTGCTCATTTTACAATCTACCTTTCAAGATATTTTACAGCCAAGATAGGTCGCTACTTGTCAGTTGACTAGTCCTTCTTGGCCTTTAGGACAAGATATAAAACTAAGGTGACCATAAGAACTCAACCACTTGAAAGGTTTCAAATTGAACCCTATGTAGAAGCAAGCTCTAACTTGAATAATGTGATGAATGAGGAGTCTATTATAGATGATGGTGCTTATTCCAAGCTTGAGGGTATAGCTAACTTGTTTATAGATGAGTATGGTGTAGATGCTTATGAGCATGATCCTTATAACTACTTTGAAAAAATTAACCTTAGCACCTATATCATCCATGAAGAAGCATTTGAACAAGCTTAGGTAAGTGTTGAACATTCTTTCTCACAAGCTGTTGAGAGTAACTATTTGATTCATGTATATGATGATGATAGATTGAAGAACTTGATTGATCACCATAGTGATAATAATGATGTCTTTCTACTTGCTATTGATGAAACTGACCTTAATGATGACATTCATGTGAAAAAGAGGAAGATAACTTGTAGCAAAGGTTTTATCCCACATGTCTAGAATTTGATCAGTTGGTAACACTACTCCCCATCCTAAGAAGTATATATCTAATGAGTGTATTAATGAGACTAATGAGAAGGTTGTTGAGTGTTATTTCAAACATGAAGGTGAATTTCATTTCACTGTTTAAGAGCCTGCAGTCATAGAGAAGCCTAGTGAAGTCAAGGCAGTCATGTTTATACTTGAAGAGTAATTAGGTTCTCTACATGGAGTTGAACCTTCTTCACAGGTATTGGAACATGGTGAAGATGGACTTGGTGATCATTCACATCAAGTACACTTTGTCCTAAAAGAGAGCAAAGTTGAAGCTGATGTCATGTCTTCTAATTTGTAGTATGAAGAGCACTAATCAGATGTGATAGATATCAATCAAGTTGTAACTTGAATCAAGGTCATTAGAAGACAAGATAAAGGATTTATGAAAGGTCAAGGTAGTCCAATTTTAAGCATGAGAAGATATAGGTATGGTAAGTCATTTTACCATCTACCTAGTCAAGTGATTGATGATGAGCATGATTCACATTCTAGATTACCTTCATGGAGTGACAAAAATGCTAGAGAAACCATATTTGACCCTAGTTAAAGTATGGTAAGATGTTTTTCACCTCAAGAGTGAGGTCTTGTAAATAGTAGATTAGGTGTGTGTGTGTTCCATAAGTGCTCTTGAGAACACATGTTTATTTCATTTGGTGTGTTTTATTTTGTGTGTCTTTTTGTTATGTTAGTGTGGTTTCAAAGGCAAATTATGTATCAAACTAGTGTATAGGTGACTCCATGTCCCAATGGATAGGATTAGGCTACTGGTCTTGGCATAGCAAGCATACTACCCTTAGAAAATCACCAAGAATGCTGACTATTTTGACCACAAGTAAAAATAAGTCAAACCCATATAGTAAAAAACATGATATAGGGGTCTATTGGGATGTTATAAGGTGTTTCATGGTCCTTTTGATGTCATTTGATATGTCATTAACCTTGGTCATAGTCAAAATCTAGTCCTAAGTCATTTCATGTCACTTAGGGGTCATTTTAGAGTCATTAATAGAAGTATAATTTTATTATGTAGACAAGTGTTCCTATCCCTTTCAACATCCAATATTTTAGAAACTTTTTAGTCCTATCAGTTCTAACTAAAAACTTACAAGTTGCTAATGAAATCATGAAAATAGTTGAAAAGAAGGAGGTTTTGGTAGTTGTACGACCTATAGAGAAAAGTGACATGTGTGTAAATATTTTGGAATGGATATTGAACTTCCTTGAAATCATTTAAATGATTGATCAGCTTTGGAATTCTCAAAAATGGTTGAAAACAATTTTACTCCTTTATCACTCCACTAGACATGCAAAACTGGTCAACAGATAATCTAATGATACATGTAGTAGGAGAAGTTTTAGGTCAAATTATCTTGGTGATAGATAATATATTTGGTATGATTCACATTCATGGTAGGATTTTGAATAATGGTTGTATATGCTTTATTAACCATTCTTAAGAGGTTGATTGTCTCATTTTTCTTGTTAGTTCCCACACCCTGCATGTTTTCTCCTTGTTTGATCTTGTTTGTACTATCCAATTGGTGAAATTAATTTTAGATTATGTGGAAAAAATTATTTCATGGTTTTAATCCTTTTTTTCATGTTTTGAGGTAATTTAATGAGTTTAAATGTCTTAAGTTGCATATTAAGTATATTAGTGAAGTTGTAGACATGCCAGTTAACTATAGAGAATTTCATTCCATGTATTGGTTTCTAAAAAAGATGTATTAATTTATTATATGATTTTAAAGTCATATAAACCACATTTATTTGTGAATCTTAGTCTCAAAGGAAGTCATCCATGGAGTTGTAGTCAAAGAATATGGCACACAGTCAAGTTTTGTGCATATAGTCAATTGAGTCATGTGTATGATGGATTTGAAAACATTCATGGAGGTGTAATGAAGAGTTTAAATAAGTTTAGTAAATTATTGAAACATGAAAAATTAATTAAAATTATTCAAATGCTATGAAATGGACTGTGATAACTAGTTTCTCCTACATACATAGTCCTGCAACATTAATGTGCACCTATAGGTGCCCTAAAGGAGATTGATCACATTAAAATGAAACATTTTAACTATTTGAACCCTTAAAAGTTTGTAAGGATCAAATTGAATATTCGTATAAGGTCTAATGTTGATTGTAAGGTCATCTACCACATACATTATCCATGCTCTAACTCCACTACCTTGTATGCTACTATGTGCACACTTATAAGACTCCACAGAGGCCTGAGGATGTTGCATAATGAATTTGAACATGTTTTGATACCTCCATAGAATATTGAGAATGTTGAAGAGAACATAGCAATAAATGATGAATATTTTGAATGGTATATAGACTTGGGTCATGAACATAAGTGAAGAATGAGTTTTAGGGATCTATTTCCTTAAAAACTTCAAAATAGAGCCCTACATACTTTTGGTGCTACCATATGATGAGGTAATAGGAGGTCTAGATGTGTCTAGATGATTCCATATTTTATCCCTCACATAGGGGTAACACCTTTCCAAGGAAAGTGGGTGTTTGATCCAAATAGGTGATGTAGAGAGAGTTCCCAACTTACACATTCTTTCACTGCACTCTTTCAATTTTTTTTGCAGGATCTTAAACTTCCAAGTGACTTACAATCCAAGGTAAAATGTTAAGAGCATATCTTTATAGAAAGTGACCTTATTGAAGTAATAATTACAATGAGAGTTCAAATGACATCAAGGAGAGTTTAAATCTGATATCTTGACATAATTAATCACCTACAATTATACCACTACTCCCAGAGAGATCACTTATAGTCTGACTGCAAGTACTTATAGTATCATGAGACAACTCTTGAGGTGAGGACCCTACAAACATGAACACTTGTCATTTGAAGGTAAACATATATCTAGATAAGATAATATATGGTATGTAACATAGGGTACAAGAAATAAAATGTAACTTATAGGGACCCCTTGGTCATCAAAATGACCACCTACAATTGAAATACATACTAACTATTTACTGAGGATGCACAACTCAAAGATAGACTAGACCTAGGGGTAAAGATAATTAGAAATAGTTAAAGAGAGTTACTTGGTGAATTTAAATATGTTTGAAGGAATAAGATATTAATTTTAATTCTAAGTGACACCTTACAGGCATGTTTTTTGAGTAAGCACACATACATACATTCAACTAGTCTAACCTAGTCAAGTAGGGAAGAGTGTCCTTTGAGTTGGTAGATAAGAGTGGGTATCACACATGACAGAAAGAACATTTAAAATGATAATGAAAAACTTCATGATAATTTCATACCATGGAAAATAGGTCAAGATTTGGTCTACAATATACACCTATAGTTAACACACAAAACTCTGCAGTCAATGAGTCACACACAGTCTGCCTTAAGGGTTTCATGATGTTTATAGGGTCTATTGATGTGAATTGGCTTTGAATTTTTTTATAGAAGGTCCCTATAACTTCATTGATCCTCTCATACATTAAAATTTCTAGAGACAATAGGGGAAGTGCCCTCGATTCTATCTCAGATAGAGGGCACTCCCAAGAGAGAAAACCCTATAGGTTTAGCAAGCTAAAAGGAAAGAGGTGTGTTGCAAGATGTTGGATCATTTTATAAGGGTGTATAAAGTTTATACATACATTAATAAGCATGATTAAGGTCTTACAGGTGTCTAAGACCAAACATGGTAGCCTAAACCTGCATAGATGTAGATGAAACTCTTAGGTTTTAATTAGGCCAAAAGCCTAAAAGAGGTATAGTCTCACTTATAACACTAGATGAGCATTATAATGAATTAGAACATGTTTATAGGGAGATATTAAGTGTTTTATAACCTTTATTTTGTAGAGAGGGTCATATAAAAGCCATTTATTAGCTTAAAAACATGATAGCCTGCACAAAATGAAGGAAAGGACTCAAGAGGCCAACTTTGGAGGCTCACCCCTATACGAATGCTAATCATGGGAACATGAGGAGATAGGGTATGTTGGAGAGGGTCACAAACAAGGTTCTAATGGCATTTTTTAGAATATTGGATGTCAAGATTATGTGAACAATCTTTAAGAGCTAAAACATCGTAAAACCATCTAAAACCCTTGATAAGGATTCAATTGAAAAGATTGTTGACCCAATTTTGCCCCTCAGGCAAAATCTCGGTCACCTCCTACACCTGCTTCGCAGGCCCAGTCATTTCAGGTTGCAAGGTCCACTTTCAGGTTTTGACAGCGCCGTTGCAGAGAATAGGCAGCAAAGGATAGAGTCTTCAGACGTCTGCAAGAGAAGAAAGGGGGAAAAAATGAAGTGTTCGACACTTAGTCAAAAAAGAGGCAGAAAAAATGCAGAGGGCGGCAGAATCGCCGCCCACTACAAGGGCGGGTAAAATGAGCCCGTCTACGAAGAAAATGCAGAGGGTAGCGAATTCGCCGCCCACAACACAAAGAAAAGCAAAGACATCGGCCGACGTCGGCAATACTGCCGTCGTCGGCACCTTACAGAGACCGACGTCGGCAGAACCACCGACGTCGGCAGCACAAGGGCAGGCACAAAAACCAGAAAAGCCCGCCCCAAGGTAGCGAATCGAAAAAGCCCGCCCATGGCGGCAAAATGAAAAACCCCGCCCATGGCGGCAAAATGGAAAACCCCGCCCCATGGCGGTGAAATGGAAAACCCCGCCCCATGGCGGGGAAAGGGAAATTGCCGCGCAGAGTATAACTCTACCGACGTTGGCAGCTTACTTTAACCGACGTCGGCAAGATTGTCACCGTCGGCAGCTTATCGGCTGACGTCGGCAGGTATTCCTACATGAAGTTCATGCAAAGGGCGGCAAAATTGCCACCCACTATAAGGGCGGCAAAATTCCCCTGTAGTGCACAAGAAAAAACCCGCCCAGCCGCCAAAGGAGAAGACCAGCACGCAAAACGAGGCAACCAGCATGGTCTTGGCAGACTTGTGACGTCATCAATAGTATTTTTCACACTTTTCAATGAGACTTCTCTTGGCTCTTCTGCTATAAATACAAGGACTTAGTCATTTTCTAGGGATCTTCCTGACTTTTGTAAAGAGCACTGCTCTGCAAATTTCCCACCTGAATCAATAAAAATACAGTTTTTACCTCCATCTTGGATTGATTTGCTATGTATGCCCTGAGTATCATCTGTGTTTAGTCATTATCTTTCATGCTTTCACAGGTAATACCAACAGACCAGCTATCTGCAGGGACCGGTTCTACAGCTGAAAGGAGAAGAACAATACTTGAGAAGGACAGAACAGAGTAAGTTGCTTGCAAGTGTGCATTCCACAGCACCTCGGTAAACCTCTGTGACGTATTTTCCATTATATCCTCCCCCTTTGTGTTAGCAGCCTGATCCCTCTACCAGATGTGTAGAGTATATTTGCATTTCCCCTGATTCTGAGAGTGGATCTGGAAGGTCACTCATGTTTTTGGTGTATCACCTCTTTTAGAGTAGGCTGTTTGTTTTCAAGCTTTTCTCTCTCTTTTCACCCCCCCAAGTGTATACCTATATATCTATATTTGGCATTACCTGAAACAAACAAGATACATCAGAGGGAACTAGCCCATATCTAGAGACTCTCCTCTCCTGCTTCGCCATCCCACAGGCGAGAGAGGGGTTTCCATGTTGCGGGGAGAGGGCAGGAATCCGTGTTCTTGCCGCTGGGTGCACTTTTCAGCGTCAACAGTTCTGGCACGCTCGGTGGGACTGCAATTTTATCAAGTTCTAACACAGTAGTATTTCAGGATTGATGTTGGTCCTGCTACAGTGATTTTCAAAGATTTCCAGCATCTGGCGACTCCACTGGTAAGAGCTCAGTTTTTTTTTTTTTTTAAAGACCAGTTACTTAACTTATATGCCAAAAGTTACCACCAGGTCAGCTTCAAGAAGGGTCCCCTTTGAGTTCGTTGAACTACCTTTAAACTCCGCTAAAAGACTCAGGTTTGGAAGAACTCACCCTTATCCACTGATAAATCCTCCTAGACCTGTTGCTAGGAACACCAACCCAGCTCAGCCACAAATACAACTTGTTTCAGCCATGGCCTTGCCTTTTGCAGCTTTTCATGGTGAAAGCCCTTTAAACCTCCCACGCTATGATCCGATCCCCGGAACAGCTTTAAAAAATGTGCCTTTTTTTGATGGAGTGGGACCTATTACAGTTGTTGAGCATATAAAAAATATTGCCAACCTTTGCAATATTCATAATATAACAGAAGAAAATATTGCCATCAGACTGTTAGCCTTGTCTCTGAAAGGGAAAGCTCTCGACTGGTACGGCACCTTGCCTGTGGATTCCATACATTATTGGAACGAATTGGGCACTCGTTTAACTGATCGTTTTGGGGAAAAAAGTGATGGCCTCTCTCTTGCTGAACAGCTGACAACTATAAAAAGAGCTCCGCATGAATATATGCAGGACTTCAATACGCGGTTTCAAAAGACTTGGGATAGAATTCCCATCCTGGTAAGGCTGACCCCCAGCTACACTTTCTTATACTATCTAAAAGCATTAAATAGTGACATTGCTATGATGATTCAATCTATGGGGGGACACATACTGCCCGCTGCGTATGACATAGCCATTACGGCCGAAAATTGCTTGATTCAAGCTGGAAAAATCGCCCCTAGACCTCACATGCCACTTTTCCCAGAACCGCTGCCCCCAATTCAAGCAGTCTCTCCTACAATTGCCCCCCTACCTGTCATTGAAAAGCCAACTGCTGTTCCATCCAATGAATTAAGTGAAGTTAAGGGCCTGTTGCAGAGCATGTCAAATGAACTTGTTGCCCTTAAAAGGCAGCAAGCTCAAAGCCACAAGCCAAACCAGAGTTATCAAAATTATGGCCATGCCCCTAGACCCCCCTTTCAAAATTATAACCAAGGTCAGGGGCAGCTCACTACAACTAGGCCTTATCAAAATTATAACCCAGGCCCTCCTTCGTCATCTAAAGCCATGGTACCTATACAGAACAATCTAGTGCAGGAGCAGCCATGTTGTTCAAACATGGGACAAGGTCAAGAGCAAGCTGTCCACCCGAATGACATGATAAATTTTTGCCAGAATTCGAAAAATCAAGGTGCTGATTTTTCTCAATTTTTTGAGTTCCCAGCTCAAACCAGCACAAGCAACAATCAGACTCAGCCGGATTCTACCCTGATAAATCACGAAGAGGGCGAGCTCTGTGCAATTAATCATGGAGGCGCTGCAGGCAATCATGCTGATTGCGTTGCGGCCAATACGAGATTTAAAAGAAGAGCAGTTGGAGAAGTGCAGGCTTCCTCTCGGGCAGCAGCGAATCCTCCACCACACCCTTTTCAAAATGCCCCAATTTCTGGTGAACCATCTGTACCCCCAGCTCCTCAGTCTAAAGCTCCAGCCGGGATCAGCCCAAAGGAAAACGCGAAAGGAGTCAGTCCCCAAATTAATATAGTTGATCAAATGAAGAAATTGCATGTGAGCATTTCTCTATGGGATTCATTGTCTCTTCCGGGACAAAAGGAGGTATTGAAGAAAGAATTGCATGAGCTAGATCGCCAGGCCATCCCAACAGACACTAATAATGTCCTAATGATGAATGGGCAGCCTTCTGCTCCAGGTCAGGTAAGGAAAGAAGAAAAGACTCCCCCTTTTTATGTATCTTTGATCATTGGAGATTTCTTAGTACATAATTGCATAATTGATAGCGGGGCCAGCACTTCAGTAATGCCTAAATGCATTGCTGATAAGATGGGGTTAAAGTACGAAGCAATGAACAAAGGAGTCTTACAACTAGATGGGACACCCGCAAAGACAGTCGGAGTCCTGAAAGGATTAAGTTTAACATTGCATGCCTGCCCGACATTCTCAATCCCTCAAGATATAGTGGTAGCAGACGTTCCTCCATATTTTGCAATCTGTTTGTCTAGGGACTTTACGTCCAAGATAGGTGGTTATCTAGCAGCAAATTGGTCATACCTGGTTTTCAGAACCAAGTATGGGACCAAAGTGAAAATTGAATCCGAGCCACTCTATAAGGACCACCTAGAGTCCTATTCACCCAAGGCAGTGAATGTCAGTTATACTATCATTGATCCAGAAGACTCTCAAACAGACAAGTCCTCATCTTCTGCTCTTGAAGGAGTCGCATATCTACTCTTGGATGAGTGGGGAAGCGATAACTTTGAACACGATCCTTATAAGTTTATTGAGGAGGCAGACCTTGGCGTCTATTGCTTGCATGAAGAGAGTGCCGTCATGCCCAATATAATGAAGAAAAACAAAAAAGATCTTGGCCTGTGGCAGCTATATTTCGACGGTTCCAGAAGCAAACTGGGCGCTGGTGGTGGGGTAATGTTAGTCTCCCCTTCTGAAGAAAGGTACTTTTCAGCTTTTCATTTCCATTTCTCTTGCACATGTAACGTTGCAGAATATGAGTCTTTGATTCACGGACTTGAGTGGGCAAGAAAGAGAGGGATCAAAAAATTGCAAATCCTGGGGGACAGTGAACTAATAGTGAACCAAATCAGAGGCCTGAACCTGACCAAGAACTCCTTACTGAAATTTTACAAGCACAGAGTCTGGGACTTGATGGAGGATTTCCTTGCTCTTAACATTACCTCTATCCCCAGGGAACAGAATAAGCAGGCTGACAGATTGGCAGCTGTTGGTGCCCAATTTGATGTTTCAAAAGAGATAAGCAGGGGTTGTAGTTCGCGCCATTTAAAAGTGGTGGTCCGGCCTTCAATTCCAGACAATGTTACAAACTGGCAGGTCTTCGAAAGCGACCAACAAATAGCCCTTTTCCTAAAGAAGGAAGCTGAATTTGCGGTCCACAATCAGGCAAAATTGCAGCAGCAATATGGAAATCAAATTGTTCAATTGAAGAACAATAAACTCCCTAAGGGTCTGATCACACTTGAAAGTATTTTCAACGGAGAGGACCAACTAAGAAATGACAAAGCATGCATCACTACCAAAGAGGAGAATTATGAAAAAGTAGAAATCTTCAAGGATAAGTTGCTGGCGCTTGGCAAGGTCTGCACGTTTCAAGAAAGACAAGCTTTCATCCTGCTGTGCCAGGAGTTCGCTGATATTTTTGCCTGGAACTATAGCGACTTGAAAGGCTTCGATCCAAGGCTCGCCCAACACACCATTGAATTAGATGAAGGCACAAAACCTGTCACACAAAAGCAGAGGCCTGTTAACCCGATGGTCGAGCTCCTTATGCGGAAAGAATTGGCCAAGTTGATTGAGTCCGGCATTATATTTCCGATCAAACATTCCTCATGGTTGGCTAATTTGGTTCTAGTTAGAAAGAAAAATAGGGAGATCAGGCTGTGTGTCGACTTTAGAGACCTTAATAAAGTCTCTTTAAAAGATCATTATCCCCTTCCAAACATGGAGCAGATCCTTCAAAAGGTAATTGGTTCCGAACACTTCTCCCTCCTGGATGGCTATTCGGGATATAATCAGATTCTGGTACGTGACTGTGACCAATACAAAACAGCCTTCACCACTAAATGGGGAACGTTCGCCTACCAGAAGATGCCTTTTGGGCTATCCAATGCTGGTGCTACTTTCCAGCGAGCCATGGACATGGCTTTCAGTGGTTTGATAAATAGAAACGTGCTGGTGTACCTCGATGATATAACAGTTTTCTCCAAAGAGGCAGGACAACATATGAAGCACCTCAGGGAGATTTTTGAGAGGTGCAGGGAATTTGGCATCTCCCTAAATCCAAAGAAATGTGTATTCGCGGTTCATGAGGGGAAACTTCTTGGCCACATTGTGTCCAAGGAAGGTTTGTCTATTGACCTAGAGAGAGTCCGCTCCATTCTGGAGATGTCCCTACCGAAGCACAAGAAAGCCCTGCAGAGTTTCTTCGGCCGAATAAATTTCATTCGGAGATTCATTTCAAACTTTGCTGAAATAGTTAAACCCCTAACCTCCTTGCTAAAGAAGGGTGAAGAATTAAAATGGACAACGCCAAGAAAGGATAGCTTTGAAGCTATCAAACAGGCTTTGACCCAGGCTCCCGCTCTGATCAGCCCTGACTTCAATAAAGACCTCAATCTCTATACCTTCAGTAACGGAGAAGTGATATCTGCCATGCTTACCCAAGAAAATAGTGATGACCTCGAGCAACCACTCGATTTTTTCAGCCAAGGGTTAGAGGACTTCGAAACTAGGTACACCTATGTAGAGAAGCAAGTCTTGGCAGTAGTGCGCAGCCTGAAGAAATTCAGATATATGTTGTCGAACAGCAGGATCCATCTCATGGTTCCACATCCTGGCGTCAAGGATTTCTTGGCCAATCGAGACTTAAACGAGAAAAGAGTGGGATGGATCACCAAGGTAATGGAGTACGACATAGACATCAAAATCACCAAGTTGGTTAGAGGAAGGGGCCTGTGTGAACAGCTAGCCACAGATTTGAGACAAAGGGGTGAAGACAGCTTGCTGATCCATGACACAGCCACTACAGAAGAACCAGCTGTCATAAGAGATTGGACACTAGACATGAGGCGTTTCCTTCTTACGGGCGAATGTCCACAGGGTCTCGATAGGGCCGGAAGAAGGTATTTTAAACTTCAGTCCCTTCCCTATGTTTTGATTGACGGAGTATTATTTAGGAAGGATCTCTCTGGGGTTCTCTTGAGATGCATTGACTCCAGTCAGGCTGACAAGGTATTGGCTGAGTTTCACAATGGGTCAGCAGGTGGCCATTTCGCCCCTAAGACCACAGCAACAAAAATAATGAGAGCTGGCTATTTCTGGCCCACTCTCTTCAAGGATACCCATGCCTGGGTAAGGAAGTGTCAGAAGTGTGCACTCTTTGACGGAAAGCAGCGATTGGCTGCCATGCCCCTACAGCCCATTCAAGTTGAGCAACCATTCATGCAGTGGGGCCTGGATTTCATAGGGATGATCAACCCTCCCTCTAGCGCCGGACACAAGTGGGTCCTGACTGCTACGGATTATTTCACCAGGTGGGTGGAAGCCATTGCTTTGAAGGAAGCAAATGAGAGCGCAGTCTTGGATTTCTATGAGGACTTAGTGACACGTTTTGGGGTCCCAGCCACTATAATCTCAGATAATGCCTTGGCTTTTTTGGGAACTAAAACTAGTGAATGGGCACTAAGGTATGGTATATACCTCAGCACTTCGTCAAATTACTACCCGCAGGGGAATGGACTGGCTGAGTCTACTAACAAAAATTTGATCAAGATTATAAAGAGGACCATGGAGGAAAATCAGAAAACCTGGCATGCCAAGTTGAAAACAGCTCTATGGGCCGATCGAATCACTCCGAAAAGATCAATCGGAAATTCTCCATATACGCTTGTGTATGGAAGGGAAGCAAGGCTTCCTATCTCACTCGAATTGCCAGCGCTGGACCTCACACATCAGCTGCAGCTAGAAGAAGGAAGCAGCATGGAGGTCAGATTATGTGAACTAATGGAGCTCCAGGAGGTAAGGAACCAGGCCATGGTCTCTATGATCAGTCGCCAGCATCAGGTGAAAAGGCATTTCGACAAGAAGTCTTTGTCAAAGAGTTTCGTCGAAGGAGACATTGTCTTAAAATGGGACGAAGATAGAGCTAAGCCTGGAAAACATGCAAAATTTGATGCCCTCTGGAGCGGTCCTTACATAATTACTCAGTGCAAGCAGCATAATGCGTTCCAGCTCTCCAGGTTGGACGGTGAAGAATTGCGTATCCCAGTCAACGGGATACACCTGAAGCATTGTCACTGAATTTTTGGTTCCGCCGTACATAGTTTCCCTTGTTTTCTTCCCTGTTTTCCCTAAGTGCAGTTTGCACAGTTAGTTGTTTTTAGTCTTGTGTGTTTCCCTTGGCAGTGGGGGTAATTTTTGTATTTTTGATTTTGGCATCTTCAAAGTTGTTGTGAACTTGCTTCAAAGTCACCATCCGACTCTGCACCCAATGGATATGTAAGGCAACTGGGTTCTAAGCATAGCAGGCACGCTTCCCCCGTGAGTCGCCAATTTGTTTACCCAATTTTGCCCCTCAGGCAAAATCTCGGTCACCTCCTACACCTGCTTCGCAGGCCCAATCATTTCAGGTTGCAAGGTCCACTTTCAGGTTTTGACAGCGCCGTTGCAGAGAATAGGTAGCAAAGGACAGAGTCTTCAGACGTCCGCAAGAGAAGAAAGGGGGAAAAAATGAAGTGTTCGACACTTAGTCAAAAAAGAGGCAGAAAAAATGCAGAGGGCGGCAGAATCGCCGCCCACTACAAGGGCGGGTAAAATGAGCCCGTCTACGAAGAAAATGCAGAGGGCGGCGAATTCGCCACCCACAACACAAAGAAAAGCAAAGACATCGGCCGACGTCGGCAATATTGCCGTCGTCGGCACCTTACAGAGACCGACGTCGGCAGAACCGCCGACGTCGGCAGCACAAGGGCAGGCACAAAAACCAGAAAAGCCCGCCCCAAGGCAGCGAATCGAAAAAGCCCGCCCATGGTGGCAAAATGAAAAACCCTGCCCATGGCGGCAAAATGGAAAACCCCGCCCCATGGCGGTGAAATGGAAAACCCCACCCCATGGCGGGGAAAGGGAAATTGCCGCGTAGAGTATAACTCTACCGACGTCGGCAGCTTACTTTAACCGACGTCGGCAAGATTGATGCCGTCGGCAGCTTATCGGCCGATGTCGACAGGTATTCCTACATGAAGTTCATGCAAAGGGTGGCAAAATCGCCGCCCACTATAAGGGCGGCAAAATTCCCCTGCAGTGCACAAGAAAAAACCCGCCCAGCCGCCAAAGGAGAAGACCAACACGCAAAACGAGGCAACCAACATGGTCTTGGCAGACTTGTGACATCATCAATAGTGTTTTTCACACTTTTCAATGAGACTTCTCTTGGCTCTTCTGCTATAAATACAAGGACTTAGTCATTTTCTAGGGATCTTCCTGACTTTTGTAAAGAGCACTGCTCTGCAAATTTCCCACCTGAATCAATAAAAATACAGTTTTTACCTCCATCTTGGATTGATTTGCTGTGTATGCCCTGAGTATCATCTGTGTTTAGTCATTATCTTTCATGCTTTCACAGGTAATACCAACAGACCAGCTATCTGCAGGGACCAGTTCTACAGCTGAAAGGAGAAGAGCAATACTTGAGAAGGACAGAACAGAGTAAGTTGCTTGCAAGTGTGCATTCCACAGCACCTCGGTAAACCTCTGTGACGTATTTTCCATTATATCCTCCCCCTTTGTGTTAGCAGCCTGATCCCTCTACCAGATGTGTAGAGTATATTTGCATTTCCCCTGATTCTGAGAGTGGATCTGGAAGGTCACTCATGTTTTTGGTGTATCACCTCTTTTAGAGTAGGCTGTTTGTTTTCAAGCTTTTCTCTCTCTTTTCACCCCCCAAGTGTATACCTATATATCTATATTTGGCATTACCTGAAACAAACAAGATACATCAGAGGGAACTAGCCCATATCTAGAGACTCTCCTCTCCTGCTTCGCCGTCCCACAGGCGAGAGAGGGGTTTCCATGTTGCGGGGAGAGGGCAGGAATCCGTGTTCCTGCCGCTGGGTGCACTTTCCAGCGTCAACAAAGATGAATAAAGAAAGGCATCCTAATGAGATATTTTAAATAGGAAAGTGATATGGTTTTATAGAAAACTCTCTAGGGATCCTTCTCATTAGATTAATTGTACCCTACTTGTATGAACAAGGTATAAATTATCTTTTCTTGATAATTTTTAATGTTGTGTAGGTATAGGAGGGTTTCAAAAGATGAAGATCACTTTGGGAGAGATATTTGGATCTATCCTAACTCCTCATATCCATTTATTTCCTTATAAAAAATTCACAAGTAACTCTATAAATCCCTTCCTCTCAACTAGTCCAAATTGGCATAGTGAACAAAGCATGATCACTAGGTAGAAGGTGATAACTCCAATTGGGAGGCCTTTTAAAGTCTAACTGATGGATCTAGAGACTTGGAGACCCTTTAAATGTGTCATAACCTCCTTTGTATGGATTGGTTCAAGAAACTGATGGTCATCTTAGTAGCAATTGTGAAGATAGGTCTGAAGAAGAGTGATTGTGACTGCAGGTAGTGAGAACACTTATCCAAAAGAATATTGATTATTAGGAACACATAAAATGCATGTTGGATCTTTTTCATAACCCATCCCTCTTAGTGAAATGATTTCATCTATCCCTAGTCTACTATGGATCATTCAAGGAAGTCCAAATGATGAAGGCAATTTTCAAAGAGCAAGTTAAAGAGTCCTATGCTAGATTTCAGGAGTTTCAACCTTTGAGGGACTTTTGTCCAAGTAGACCTTTTATGGTATATCTCATACTTCATTCATCTATAAATTTAACTCCTTATCTCAGCTTGACAAGTGTTATTATGACTCTTGGATTTCATTCTCCTCTTTCATCTCTAACATTCTATAAGTACTAAACATTTTAGATCTTTTCTCATAATTCCACTCCATGTATGGTGAAGCCCTACTAGTTTGATGTTTTAATTTGCCTTTAAAAAATAAATTCAATCTTTTTTTTAGTTCACAAAAATCTTGTCTTAGTGTGCAAATTAATGAATGGTGAAGTCTAGTGATTTTATCCTTACCTTTCCTTATCTTTCATGTATTGTGCAAGAAGTTATCATTATAGTTTGTTATATAGAGTGTATCTAGTGTGTTTGGATCCCTCAAGTGTGAATGTGTCCTTAGATTCAAAAATCTGATATCTAGTATATTTACCTTGAGTTTTCTCATGCATATCACCTCTATATTGAAATACTCATGTTAAAACATTTTAGGACTTTGAAGCTAGTTTGTAGGTCTTGTTTCTTAGTGGAATAATTATGATAGCATTGTGGAAATATTTATGGTGTATCATCCCCCTAGAGTAGCTTTTTTTCAAGCATACTTTTATCCATTTTCCCATAAGCAATCAATTAGTATAGGTGATAAGCACTTCAAGCCAAATTTAGTGAGCTAACCCTTAAACCTAGAGGTCTACTTCTACTATAGGTAAACCCACATAGCTAGAAGTATTGCCATGTTGCCAAAATCTTAGAATAGGTTTTACTAACCTACTCTTGGGTGGAATATTTAGTGACAATAATACCTTAAAAGTATAACACATATAACACTAATGCAAACATAAGATTATACTCTATCATTTATCACTAGATTACATATTTTAAACAATTGAAAAAGATAATGATATTAAAAGCATTTCCCCTACACAGGGGTCAATATTACCATTGCGATAACTAATATTTTTATAGTTCTATTTTTATAACCCAAAAACATATACTAATGATTCAAGACATAATTATTCGATCAAATATGCATAACAATTTTAGGTTTTTTTATTGTAACAAATTTTAGCATACAACAAAGACCATAACCTAATACCCAATAAACATTTAATAAGAAAGGCACCTATTATTTTTTCTAAGTTACAAACAAGATCGTGAAATTATCAATCTACTAACTCGATGAGATTTAGATTCAATCACATGATTCCTAAATCAACATACTAAGTCATTTCATTATTCTTTCATTTTGAATCTACACTCAACTAATACTTAAAATCAAATTAAGCCACAGTTTGAATAGTTTAATTAATCAGACATTTATACTAAATAAATCAACATTACACAAATTAGTGTTTTAGAAATATTTATGTCTCCTCAGAATAATTTTATAGAGATAACAAAGTTGTCATATTTCTACATTTATACAAGGCATGCTTATTCTATGCAAGAGAAGCACACATTTTCATATATTCTATAACTAAAAAGAAATTCCTTCAAGTAACATACCATTAGATTGTCTACCATCATCACATGAAGATACTCAATAAGGTTATTTTATATCCAAACTAGGGTTTGATCCTTTATAACAATCACACTCAATATAAATTTTCCCTAGTCATGTAAAAAGAATAAACACAACCATGCACTTATACCCTAGCCATGCCATGGGTTTGTATGAGTATGATTGTGTATACTTTTAATCACCTAAAAATGACACTCGAGTGATAAGAGTGCTAATTGAGACCACCCATCCCTAGCTTAGCCCTAGACCTATTTTAGGGCCTATTTTCACGCTTATCCAACCTTCATATGGGCCACAAGCATCCCTAGACCTCATTATGACATCCTAGCCCTTCACGCATTAGGTTATACCACCTATATAACAGCACAATAATATGGAAAATATCACCACATGGCACTAGTGTCCCAATTTTAGTGTTATTGTCCTTTCCCTCCCTTTTCCACCAACAAATATCTTTTCAAATCTAAGACCACCTAGGGTCAACTTAGACCTCTTTTAACATTTGCATAAGCACCATAATAGTATATATACATGAATTTTATCCATTTAACCACTAGATGGAAATTCGATACAAATTACACATACAAACTTATAACAAGTGTGCACAATCAAGGTTATCAATCCTTATTCTATCTTACTTCTACATACAACCATGTACATCATTTCTAAGCTCAAATTACTTAGGTTTCTAGTCTCAAGCACATTCAAATCACGTAAGTCAATAATCATACTATATTCACTTACAAATGCACTAACACTTATGTGGGGACAACTACAATGGGCTTGATCCCTCTTTGGAGTATTTGTATATAGGCAACTCTCATCACAACAGGGTATTGAGAATGTCCAACCTACCCCACTAATAACACACTTGAATGCTTGTATCAACCAGATGCCCCAATAACATGGAAGATTAGGGTTTGTTTATAAAATCAATCAAAATAGGTCATATATAGAGATCTATAACTCATGCACACAAAAATAGGTTTGATAGACCTAGACATAGGTGTACCTAGAAGGTCTAAACAATTCTACACATAGGACACTACCCCAAAATTAAAGACACTAGCACCACATGATTCTACTATCTAATTAGAGTGCTAATATTTAGGAGGATTTTTGACACCTGGATCTTGTTGGTGAAACTCGTACTAGATTTTTCCTTTGTTTTAAGACTCTATATCTCTTATTTTAGTCATTTTTTAGATAAGTTCTTATTTACATTATTTATTACTATTTTTATAAAGGTCAAATTAAGTCAATTCTATTATAGATCAGTGGCTATATTTATTGTATATTTCTACCTTTATTTACTATAATCAACCCTTTAATAACATAGGATTTACATTCACTGAGTCCTAAAAGGTTAAAATAATATCTATACAGGTGTATGGCCTGTATAGACAAGATATTCCAACACTTACTATAATATATAAAGATCTAAACATAGAGTAATTAATTAAAAAGATAAAATATCCTAATGATTCGATCAACCTCAAAATAAATTAAGATCAATAAAGATTTACATTTCAATGCAAACTTCATGCAACCTATCCTAATTGTAACCCTCGAAACAATAATCATATTTTACTATTAATAACCAAGATCAACATAAACAAGTTTTAAAATCCTCAAACAACATCAATTACTTTCACCAATATCTTCTGAATGAGAATCACATATCAATGTTTCATCCAACACTTAGTATATTAAACCATATAATGCACACCACTTGATTTATCATATGATCATTCTATAAACAACAGTTACTTATTTTTTATATATTACACTGGTTGAGCATCAATTGCTCATAATGATGTAAAAATAGTACATGTCAACATATAAATGCAATTCAAGAATACATCAACGTAATATTTCAACCTCAAATTATAGTAATATACTTCCACAAGTAATGAATACAACCAATTGTTGTAGTTACATCCACTACTACTTCTACTAGTTAATAAAATGATGTCAACTTACACAAAAATAATTAAGCTTTCATACTTATATTATTACTATTGAATAAATTCAATATTTTTGAATAATAAAATAATGTAACCAACCACTGCGAACTAATATATTATGTTATCAACCATTATTGAATAATATAATTTATGTTATTGCCCACTACTGAATAACATAATTTATGTTATCAGTCAACATTGAATAATATAATTTATGTTATTATCAACTATTGAATAACATGATTTATGTTATCAGTCACTACTAAATAATATAGTAAATCACTTGTTTTATTGGTTCAATGAATAGTCAACTCTTAAATAGCCATGAATATGCAACCAATTTTAGTTTTGATAAATTATTATAGAGAAAAAATCCATCATTCAAACATTTCCTCCAACTTCATCTCCCCATTGGGAGTGTTTCACTACACATCTCCCCATTGTGAGTGATTATTCCCTTTATGAAGGGTTAGAAGTCGATATCAGAATAATGTGTTGTACAATCACTATCACATGCAATAGTCATGCAGACAATAAATATGTTCTTTGTTTACTATGACATCATCCATGTATGTGAACTAAAAGGTAAAGTGGATAGATAATGTGTAAAACTATAACATTACTTTTGGCCAAAGTTTTTGTTATAGTCTAACACACATACACCCATACTCTCTACTAAATACATCCTAAATAATTTAAATAGTCCTAGAATACTTTTATAAATTAGCTCAACTAAGGATCTAGGAGCATAACCAATTCAAAATAACTACTACCAAATAGTTTATTAAATATCTCAAAACATGTCATATAGTATTTGTATGTGGGTTTACCAAACTTCTACATTAAGGCACTATAAGTTGCCCTAAGTACACCTTACTAAACTACTTAGCTATAGTAATCATAATTACACATTAAGTAATGATTTTATAGTAATCATAATTACACATTAAGTAATGATTTTTAATATAGATATTTACATATACTAAGAATACATCTTTATTAATACCTATCAATATTTAATGAGATAAATATCTTCTAGAAGCTATTGTAACATGTTTTAGGTAAACTACTATGCCAATTATAAAATTTAAAAACATATTTCTATCATGAACATGTGTGACAAAGAGAAGGTACACCCAATTAGGGTTAATACTAACTCTAGCCTTGAAAGAAACTTCCTTTTTATGATAGATATCAATATTCATAGGAAACCTGCTTGATTGGGTGATACCACCAAGGAAGTAAAAACTCCTATAAGAAAATATTATCTTGATATAAAACGTGACATAATTCATTTTTTACAAGCATAGGCATTGGCAAAATGACCTACCTGGTATTAATTATCCATCACACAAGGTGAATATAATTCATGATACACTTGTATGTACATGGATGGGTTTTAAGTGGAACCCCACAATGCTCATGGTCCATTTTGCATAATTTATCCCTTTAAACTAAAGATGTCTCAGTTTTAATTTTTATTTGTTTAGTCTTTGATAGGTGCTTTCTCAACACTATGTATCATAGTCTCATGAATGTGCACATTAGGTCGAGTGTTCTAACCTAACACTCTGATACCACATGTTACAACCCAACTAGATTTTAGATTTGAAGTTTTTTTTTAAAACTAGTAAATTCATATTACTTAATAGTTAAATACATATATCTCGATAAATTATTTTTTATATAGTAAAACATTATTTTAGGTCTCACTATGTATATCATGATGAAATTATAATTATAATATTAAATAGTCCTACTATATTCATTATAACAATCTATTAGTTACATAAAAACATATCTAATAAATACAACAATGCAGTATTTTGTTACATCCATAATTAATACAATCTAATTGAGAGTGTTACCTACAAGATTATATTTTATCCTTTTACAAAGTATGTATTTGTAGCTGAGATAATACAAAAATATAAAAAGAGCCAAAAATAGACACAACATGCACTGTTGTGATATTTAATTAATATAGATGAATACATCAACATAATAAATAAAATGTATTATAAAGAATAGTATGATAGTTATAAGACTACTTTGGTATAGTTTTATACCTATATAAAGGGAAAACACCATTAGAATGATTTTCTTCCAACCATAAATGAAATGACCCCCAAAACAAATTTGGACATCATTACTTTCAAAGTTCAAAATAGGAATATGGGTAGGGTACACTATGCCCAATTTTATTATGCACAACCAACTCTTCAAATTTCATTACAATATACCCACAACCCATGACTAAAGTTACATACATGTATCCCTTAATTAGGGTAATTACCTCTAGAAGATTCTATGGGAAAGAATAATGTTGTGTGAAATTTACATGCAACTTGGGGAATATCAGTGTGCAGGTCCATAATGATATGCTTCAAGTTGTATGGAGGAACTCAACACCTGAGTAAGACCACATAGGTGTCCTTACCCTACCTAAGAGACTCACATATATGAAAATCTAGTTATCAGATAGGGTAGGTAAACATTTATTACTACATTCAAGATATTTAGAATATTATAATAAGTTTCTCGACCAACATACAATATTTACATCGTAAGGGATGGAATACAAAAGTTTATAATTATTCAATATCTTACCCCTCCATTCCCATAATAAGATAAAAATAAGTACAACATTCCATACATAAAAGGTTAAGATTTATAATGTATAAGAATTATCATACTAACCAATTTAGTCAATGATTTATTTTAACATAATCAAGGTCAACATATGGTAGTATACACTTAAAGAATCCATAAGGATGTTAATAAGCTTTAATTTACTTTAAGTCTTATTTGCATTTATTATAAGCAAAAGACCCTTTTATGGTGCTATCCCCCTAGATCATTATACCATGATCTATAATTCTAGGGATCATTACACCACCATTATTTCAATGGTCACTTAACATAATTTAAGATATAACCACATTACACAAGGACAATTTACTATTTGTAATTGGACAAATCACAATGATTGTTATCAAGGATAAATAAATTACACAAGTGAGCATCTCACTGATTATATATACCATTGACATACAATAATTAACTCATCTATGTGATGATAATAATCATCTCATAGGTCAATAATTAGATATCTAGTACCCACATTACTACCCACTTGTCATTTGATAGTTATACACAAAAAATAATTATGCATATCAAACTAGATCATCTTCGAAGAATCTAGGGTTACATTAACTATATTTAATTTATGCCATTGCCTTTCTTACATTTTATCAGTAGCTAACCTGGCTCAACTTGGTTATATATATATATATATATATATATATATGTATGTATGTATGTATGTATATATATGTATGTATGTATGTATGTATGTATGTATGTATGTATGTATGTATATATGTATGTATGTATGTAAGCAATTATCCCATTTAGGAAAAATCATAACTTGCAATTTCCACATACATTACAACATTGAATGGTTGCAACACTAATACACATATTCCATCATATGTCAAAATAGAAATAACTATAAATATAAGCCTTTTTACACAACTTACGTGGAACTAATATAAGTGTGATAATTTCCATTTAAAATATATAAGTGTTACTTGATTACAAATATTCATACTATAGAAATCTCATACTATGGTACACTTGAATTTAATTTCCAAATATCACTACTATGATAACTAGCTTCCATATAAAACTAAAGCTAGGTAAAATATATAATCCATACTCAAGGTTTCTATGCAATAGCCTACACCACATTGACACCATAAATATATAACATTTTCATTCTATCCCTAAATTTCCAACTTTCTAAGGATATTACTTATACAATTTTTATGACAAATTCAAATTGGGATAGATTTTATAATTTTAATTTCCAACATACCCCCGAATTGTATCATTCCATCCTCTAAGATAATAACCCAACTTAAACTCATTTACACTTAGTTGTAGCATACAAATATATTTTTAAAACAAAATAAAGATACCAATGAAAGGAAATCTCCTACATATTTATAAACATGGTGAATAATAGACCTAACACAATGCATATTAAGTTTGTGTACAGTAGTACATAAGTTAACCATTTTTTTTACCTGACCATGTAATCGTAATCACCAAGCCACTACTATAGAAATGCTTAAAATCTACTAGATAAAAAAAAATAGAATAGGTATTATGAATTCAATTATGCCATACATTCAAATAACATCTCTTAGATTTCCACATAAACCACCTAAGAATTGAACTTGCCTAATGAACTACTAAACCACATAATTAGAATAAACAACCATGTGAAGAATATAATCCAAGCTAAGTATTTTGCATAAGCATCTCATTATCATCTCAACATAAAATTAATAACATACTATTTACACTAAAATGAAATTTTAGGTTTTAATAGTTTAAAAATAATTAATGGGGGAAGATTAATTGTGAATAAAGCAATTGAGAACCCAAGAACATCAATAGGACAATATAAACATTTCACCAACCTCATTGAGTATACCAAGTGATAATCAATTTTTTCATTATGTATGAAATGATGCAGGATAAGGAATCATGTAATAATAATGAATCATGTAAATAGCTTGAACCAATAGAGGAAAAACAGTCACCAAGAGATGTTTATGGGCATGGTGTTGTCATTGATGTCAAAAGGGTGCATCTTGTGATGGTGCATGGTGAGATATCATTGAGGTACGTGATAAGGTGAGTTTTTAGTTGTCATTGATGTCACTAAATTTATCATTGATGTCATTGAGGTTGTTGTTGCATCTTTTGAGTTCTGATTATCACAAAGAGGTATGATGGTAAAGTGAGCATTGAAACATGGTTATGAGGCTCTAGGTCTGCATGAGGTCATGAGAGAATGTTAATTAGAAATATATTGTTTTAGTGGTGTGAGAGTTCTATCTAAAGAGTGTTCTTATTTTATATCATTGAAGTAAGCATGTTTGAGTACTAGTTCTTAAGTACAAGGTGTCTTGAGAAGTCTAGTCTAGACCCTGTGAGAAGGTGTGCATAGTAAAGTTTGGTGAAGTAAGTAAGCACAAGCTTGTGAGAGGTTTTTTGGAATTGTGTGATCATGTAAGTAAAGTGTATATAATTTTAGAAGTGTTTCAAGGTTAGTTGTCAAGTTTCAAGTGCTTAAGAAGCCTAGTCATGGCATTAGTCATGGCATGTAAAGTCCTTGTGAGAAGTTATGAGTATGGTAACTTGGTAAGATGGATACATAAAGGCATGAGAGGTTTTATGATGTTTTTGGATAATGTGTATGAGGTGTAGAGTTCATTGATAGTGGCAAAAATGTGTGTTTCTAGGTCTAATGTATCATGAAGACCATGATGTAGAGAGAGAATGACCTAATGGGGTATGAGGTTCTGCTTCCAAGGCAAGTATGGACACGTGAGAACTTTAAAAAGTGTGTCATGTTTTTTCAAGTTTTTTCATGTATTTTGAGGTCATAGTTTTAAGGACAAGGCATGAAAAATTGTTTGGAAGTCTCTCAAATGCTCAAAATGAAGGGTTCTCAACCCAAGAAAGATTTTCTTGTGCTCATCAGATAATTTATCCTTTTCATGGGAACTTAAGCAGTTCATGGTAGATGGGGAAGGGTCCTAGCTCAAAATTTTAGGAATTATATTTTGGATTGAAAATTTAAGAAATATGAATTATCATTAAGAGTGGAAATAGGTTCAAACCCTCTTAGAGCCCTAATAAGGACCTAATGTTGAATATGTTGATCAAAAGTGCCTAGAATATGTTGGTATGCGTAGGTAAGATATTTTATATTTTATTGGACTCTACCAAGTATCTATAGGTGGTATTGGTTAGATAGAGGAGAGATAAAATGTTGAGTTGTAGGCTTGTTTCTGACAAAGTTATTATAGAAATTAAAAGTTGCATTAGACATAATAAGAAAATGGATGGAGAAAGAAGGTAGAGACTCATGTTTTATGTACATGAATGTTTATAGATATGTTCTAATCATCAAGTGTGCTAAACCAATCATCCAAGTTATCTAGTCACTGGCATGTTTAATGGTTCAAATAGTGAAAAACCCAGATAATAGTGAGAAGATGAATATGAATATGTTATCATGATAGAGTGGTGAAACCATGTGCATGGACATATTTTTTGGGAATGGTATGTCATATTAATTCTTGGAATAAATATTTTTATTTAGGTATAGCGGTGCAAATGATGAATCCAAAATGGCTTGTCTGACTCTGTGAGGTCTATGTGTAGTAAGGTCAACAAATTGGTCTATAAGACTCTACATTTTTATGTTTTTAGTTTTAGTTGTGTGCTTCAAGTTTTGTCCTTACACATTTCAATTTTGAGGCAGTTGAAGTTTTGACACACAGCACAAGCGCAAGTTCCCTTCTCCCTAAATTTTGTCCAAGTATCAAAGTTGCATGAAAGCTGCCAAGTGTCATCAGCCGAGACACATTTTATAATTTCTCTAAGTTGCTCAGAACATGCCACGTGTCTCATAGTAATTCAGTGGAGTGTGACAAGTGTCGGTATCCATGTTTCATGTTTCTTATGTGCGTTTCATGTTTCTTATACGTTTCAAAAGCTTATTTCAATAAGCTTCTTTCACGATCGAACAGAAGGTTCCAAATGGCAACTACTGAAGGTTTCAACATGTTTTTCTAAAAGTAATGGAAGCTACCACATGCCCCTAGCTAAAAGTAATGAAAGCCGCCAAGTGTTGACATCCGTAGTTTCTTCATTTTATGTCATTCATTAAGTAAAGACTATGGTGGGCCCCAAGATTTGTTTCTAAAGTAAGCGGAAGCCACCAAGTGTCGCCATCTTTGTAAATTTGAAATGAGGCCCTAATGTTTCTATAATATAGCCAGAGCGACATGGAGACTGACAGGTGTCACCTTCTGCAAGATTCTCAAAAGGTAGCTAAAAGTAGCAGAGACCACCACTTGCCCATTATTAAATATATGCGAAAAGCGCCACCTGTCCCCATTCTCCTTTTGAAGCTGCTTGAGCAAGAAGTGTTGTGGGTCCCATTTTATATAAGTGGTTAAAGTTTTGAAGAAGTGGACTGTGACATATGTCAAAGATGGAACACTCCTAAGTAAAGACACAGTAAAGAGTATAAGTTACATAGAAAGTGCTGTATGTATTCTATAAGTTGTGCGGAAGCTGCCAAGTGTCATTTTATGATGCCTCTTAAATAATAAGAAGGTTTTCAAGAAGAGTAAGCAGATAATACGAAGTGTCCTCACCCATTTCACAGTGGGAAGCAGCCTGTGTATCTATTTCAGCCAATGAACTTGTAGGGAGATAGAAGGTTTCAGATCCAAGAAATATCTTTTGTTAGACACTTCCAGTTCAATTAGAGTTCAGTTAGACTATTGGATTGGGAACGTGTAGGCAATCTAGAGCTAGTCTGATGCTATAAATATGAGCACAGAGATCATTCATGGTGGAGGGGATGATGATCAGAAGATAGAGAGAATTTTTTGTGAGAAATTGTTATCAGAAGTTTTAGACTTTTATTTGTGGCCAGTAATATCATTTGCCTTTGTTCTGTTTTCTTGAGTTAGAAAGTTTGTATAATTGTGCATGTTTTTGTGCCTTTTAAGTAACTAGAAAATTAATGAGAATATTGAATTCTGTGCCTTTGTTGATATTTTCTGTGTCATTGCAAAATCGTCTAAGTTGTGAGCCTTTGATTCTATCTATTTTCATCTTTTACATTGATCATGCCTTGTTTGCTCTTTAATGTAATTGAATCCTAAAGATAGATTCACTGTGATTTGAGAATTAAGGGTCAAATTAAATTCAAGCGCATCGCCATAGTTAGATTTTCTTTCATTGCATTTGTGTTTCTGTTTAATTCCTATCCTTTTTCCCCAAAATACTTTTGAGATAAAGAAAAGTCAGCTTCTTTAAAATCTGGAGGTTGTTTCAGGTCACAAGTCCCACATTCCTAAAATTTCCCATTGTTGGTGTTGGAAACAATGCAATTTTAAGCATCAATAGTTTTTGGCATGCCTGATGGGACACCATCTTGAAGTTTCTTTCAAGACCGTATGAACCAGAGAGCTACAAGGAGTCAGAGTTGTGGACCAGTATTAAGATCTCAATCTACTGTAAATCCAGGTATTCTTTTATCACCATTGATAACTAGTCCTTGGTGCCATCAAGAAATACACCATTGGATATGTATAATTTTGTTACCCAGAATCATGGGTATTATGCTCTTTCATATATTTTTGATCAAGCTCAGGTTGCTCATGGAATCGCCTCAAGCAACAATGATGCATAAGATTTTGAGTTTTGCCCTTCGTAGGTCCAATATGACCAATCTCAACCCTATCATGAGCTATATTAGTCTTATGCCCAGTCTCTACAATATGTCACGTCTCATAATCAACCTAGTCTCTTTGCCAATCAAATCATTTCCACCTTCAAAAAAGCACTACTAGGATATGAAAAGTATGTAGTATAACTTAACACCAGAAGGAGATGTAACCAAGAAATCCCTGATCATGTTGTCTATCAAGTGAGAAATGCACTATATTTGGTTAAGAGTGAATGGAATCCCATTGAAAGAGCCAATTGTCAAAGGCTTACAAATGAGATGTTGGATGTGAGTGTCTTGATTGCATCTTTGGAAGAGAAGTTGAGTATTCATGAGAGGCAGCCTTACCAAGTCTATCAACCTGCGTATCCACTTCCCCAAGTTTCATAATAGACATATGCAACCCCTGCTTATGAGCCAAGTCAAGCCTGTCAAGGTCCTTTCCCTAATCATGTTGAGGAACGTTCTGAAATAGTAAATCTAGAATTTAAGACCAATCTTGATAAACAAATTAAATTGGAAAATATTCAAAAACATCAATCTATGTTGGCAGTAAGGGAAGTGGAATTCAAACCCTCACTTCCCCCTCACCTTGTAACCCCGTCTTCCCAAGGGAAAAGTTCTAATCACAAGGTCATGAGTTGGAAACAAACAATGGAATCATGGGGCAGAAAGGAGGAAAAAGACATTGTCCAAGAGTGTGAGGTACAAAATGAGGCTAGTCCTTTTCAAGTCCCTCTCACCCTTCCTCAAGAAGCAAGTAAGGAGGAGTGTGCTCAGCTCATGGATGGTCAAGGAAATTTCATGAGTGCAGATGAGAAGGAGATCACCATCGGTACACCCTTTGATGAACCAGAGGACAAGTCACAAGCTTTCACCTCTATCTCTGATGAGAAAGAGATAGTTTTTGATCATGTTTTGAATGACTTGTTTGAAGTCATTGGGACAGGTTACACGATTCTTCAAGGAGGCTATGAGTTGGCTGCAAGTGAAGAAGGCAACATTGAGACTCAAATAAAAATGAAAAATTATTGCAAACTGTCAGGCTTATCCTTTCAAGAGATTGGTAAATATGAAGATGATATTTTTGAAGTCATCAAGGAGGATAATCATGAAATGGAACTCGAGCATGAGGCAGAAGGAGATAATCCAAACAATGATGTATATCAAAAGGCTTATGGTGATGAGCTAACAGTCATCAATTTATTGATGAGACACTACAACATGAAGAACTAGCATTTGACAAATTTCCAAGAACAAGAGGAGTATGTATGTGTTGGGGGCATGTTTGACTTTGATTCACTCAGATGCAGGCCAATTAAGGTGGCAAACAAGAAGAGCAAGTCACTAGCTCCATCCCATTCAGCCACTTGTCTGGCATCATAAGTCTCCTTGCCATGAAGGAAACTTTAGAAATTTTCCCTTTGATTTAGGAGGTAGGCAAATATATGTGGTTAGCTGTATCATAGTTATATAGTTTTCCTTTCCTTGTTATTCTATTTTCCCATTTTTCTTTCCCGCTCTTTCTTTTAAATAAGTGTTTTCTTTGAACACATGGCCACAACTCAGAGTCTTTTCAAAATTTTTAAAACTCTAGACACATTAAATCTCTCATCCTTAAATTCCCCAAGGTACCTTGCGCAACCACTTGCATGACGTGTCTAACTCGCTGTACCATGAAGATTTAGTAAGATTTACTAATGATTATCTAATTTTAATGCCATTTTGAGACTTGATGAGTCAGTAAATACCCCATAACAAGAGTTAAAGCTTAACAGTGTCTCAAACATTCCTGTGTCTGCTAAAAGAAAACCCTGCTACTTGCATTTTCAGTTCATAGCAAACCTACTTAGTGAAAGTGCCTCCCCTATTACAAAGCTCCATACCTGTTACCATAGTTTACTATTTCCAAGTATAGATATAGATATGGAGGGAGCACGGTCTTCAGAACAAGGGTCTAGGGTTTATGAATCCCTTGATAAGTTTCTCACAAGTAAATCATATGCTTCGGCCCCTGCACAACCCTTAAAGACCTATCCATGGACTAGAGTCCCTGAAGTTGGTTATGCCAACGACCCAACAAAGGTGAAAGATTCTGCAGATGGAATCATGGACCCAATTATTCAAAAGCCTAGAAAAAATATAAGAGAAGGGGCACATCAAATGTGTATTCAAAGGGCCAAGGCTGGACAATATGAAAAATTTGCAATAAGGATATGGACTTCACAACTGGCACAATTCATTGTCCCAGTTGTGCATCTGTGCCCTAACTTGGTTGAAATATGTGCCAAATTGTTTCATGCTCCCTCAAATACCATAAAATAGGGTCCATTAGTGGTGCAGATTACACCAAAGGCTATCAGGGACATGTTGGCCCTGTATCATGATAAGATAGCCACATTTCTTACCATTGCCAAGATGCAAAAAATGTGGGCAAATGTCAATAACCAATTAAGGTTTTTGAGATCAGAGTTGCAATTAGGGGAAGATGATACTAGTATGCCAGTGCTGCCAACAATAAGAGTACAATTTACATAGGCCAGTCACGAGGCACTTTCCATGATGGTGTTTATTTTTAGAATGAAAGATGATATAACTGTCTATGAAGAGCAAATGGCCATTCTATTCAGATTGAAAACTGTTGACAAGTCTCAGGAATATCAGCTGGATTTCTCTAAGCAAATTACATATTTAATGGTTGAACAACTTGCCTAGTTTAAATCTAAAATAATTTTTACGTATTCTTCTTATTTGTTTCACCTTATGTTGTATCAAAACTCCATCCTATTTTTGCAACACATGCATCTAAATATGTATGACCCAAGCTTCGATCTACATAGGACCAATCCTGTGTCTGCATGGACACATATCTTGTCTAAAACCAATGACCCATATGAATTTTGGGAACTTTTTTTTGCCCCTGCTTTTTATCATCTAAGCCTAGAGCTAGTTGTAAATAGATTAACTCCAAGTGTCTTAGGCATTATGACCAATTGCACTATTCCTTGTGATTAATTTTTTGGATCCCATCATACTATTATTAGAGTCCATGGTTTTAATGGAGAACCAATGTTGCTACCTAAGATTTTGACCCTTAGGTTAGCATTCTTAGAGGTCACCAGGCAAGTGTCTATGGTGGATAATGAATATGGCACTGGGAAGAAAAAGATGAAAATGTATGATGTTCCATGGGTGACAAACAACATGGCCGTAGAGGTCAGAGATGCTGAGCTTGTGTTGCTGAGAAAGCTAGCCTTCCTAGGTTTCTTTCTAATTCAAGATAAATGGGGATATGACCTAAATGGTTTCATAACTTCATGGGTCAGGAATAATAAGGTTGCTACCATAATTGTTCATGAAGGCCGTTCCTTTTGGGAAAATAGAAGAAATCCTAGGGAAGATATTCTTGATTTTTATGTAGAATTGATAGATTTGCCCCTTCAAGAGGACAGGCCATGGGAAACTTTTTATGTTAAGCAGAGGGATTTTGATCCTAAAATTAGAATGACTTTTGGTTTAAGAAGAGCATTAAAGAACAAAGGTTGAAACACTGAGAAAATAGAAGCCTATTAGAGATATAGGCAAGAGATTTATGAGACAACTCACTCTTTTGAAAATGTGGATTCAGATGAGAAATGGGAGGAGATCTGGGATGAATGTCATCTGTCTCCTATCTCTAGCCCTGATACAAGTAGTTTGTAGACACAGGGTAGAGAGTTAGAAGCCAGAGCAGAATCTAATAAAATATTGCAGACCCTAGGGCAAACCTCAGCTACAGTCGCTGTAACTATTTGGCCCCATTCTCTCAGTACCATTGAAAAATAAAAGAGTGTGGTATCTTCACCACCAAAAGCTTCTCCATCAGCGTTAACCCTTGGGGTTCCCAGTTTTACACAATCACCACTAGAAGTAGTGGTAAATGTTGATGAGAAGGGAGCATCGCAAAAAGAAGAAACACCAAGGAAACATAAGAGGTTGAGGTTTCAACTTGATTCAGAGGAGAGATTAGAACCCTCACAATACCAACCATAGAGTACTTCGGTTGCTCCTCATGTGAGTGTTGTTTCTCCTTCTTCTTCTCAATCTCTTTCTTCTCCTATAGGGGTGATGATTCTATCTGGCCAAATAATATCCCCTACCACCTCTGTTGTGCCCATTTATCATTTTGCCTCGTCTATCCATACTCAGGTCACATCATTGCCTCAATTTTCCCCCGTTATCCCTAAGAAAGTACCTCCTCAAATTTTCCCTAGCCAACATTTTGCTATTCCCTATGGCTTGCCACAGGGTTATTCTTTTGCAGGTGGGCACATTGCCTCTCCTTCTACCTTCCAAACTCAAGCAGCTACTACTAAGAAGGCTAAAGAAGCCCAGATGGAGAAAAAGAAGATGAAAGATAATAAAGCCTTGGCTACACCACATATGAGGTCACAATTTGACCCAATATAATAGCAATTAATGGTGACCCATTTGTCACCTAATGTTGTCAAGCCAAATGAGTAGATGTAGCCTGAAGATTATACTATGAATGTAGTGGCAATATATATGTTAGTCACTTTTTAGACCCCAAGATAAGGTTGAACTGCTAAATGAATCCACTTCTGTAGTAGCTGAGGACTATTTGAAAATATCAAAGAAGCTACAGAAGATGGAGGCTGATCTAGCCCAATAGAAGGCAAACTGTAGCACTTTGACTACAGAAATCAATACCAAGAATAATGAAATAGAGAGTCTCAACAAATAGCTGCAAGATACTATTTCTCTTCAAAATCACTAGGCTATTTAGGTGTAAAATGATTCTTTAAAATTAGGGCTAATGCAGGTGAAAGATGTAGTGACAACCTTAAGGCAGGAAAAGGTAGCATTTTAGGAAAAATGTGAGGAAAGCCTACTATAGGTCACTCAACTTTAACAGAAGCTACTGAATGAGCAGAACAATACCGCTACTATATAGATGCAACTCCAAGCTGAGTGACAAATGACAAAATAATTGACACTTGAGTTGGCTAATAGGCCAAAGAATACAGGGGTTTTGAATCTGGTTAAGGAGCTTTATGTATCAATATGGAAAAGAATCTCTGAAGAGATTACTCAGCTCAAACCCTCTCTAACCTTTTTGCTAAATGCACAAAAATTATGCAAAAAGGTGGAGACTTCAGTTGAAGCCATTCTATCCACTGTCTCTTCGAGAGGGTTTGACTCTCAAGTGCTGCTGCAAAAGTTATATGATGTAATTGATAGAATGTTATCAATAGTAGGGATTAGTGATAGAATGATCACTGCTAAAAGAGTGAATGAAGTTCTTAGTTGCAACTCTGTAGTAGTTAAATGTGAAGAGCTTCTAGATGTAGTGAAAAAAGGAATCAAAGACATGAGACAACACATTAAAGATCTAGTGCAATTGGGTCTTCCCTCCCCTTTTCTTGATAGCAATACGGTGTTGATGGTTGATGAGATTAAACCTTTGTTGTTAGCTAGGCAAAGTGATCAGTCAGTTTTCCAGGGTTTAACAGATGATTCATCAGTGCCTGAAGTGGAAGCTGTCTTGATGCCCATGTCCTGGCTTAAATTTCAATTGAAGGCTACAGTTCATATTTTGTAGAATTTTTCACACAAGGATATCATTAACCTTGATTTATCCTTCCACGAATTGTAAAATAATTAGGGATTATCTGATGATGAGTGGTCTGTTTATTAGACAGCCTTACTGAAGTTGTAATTTTTTGCCACATTTGATCATGCGGGAGATTATGAATCCTTATTTTTGAGCAAGCTAAAAAGTCCTCGGGGTCGCCAAGAACTGTAGAGTAAAAAACTCTACATTTTTGTTTTTTGAGTTTCAGTTGTGCACTTCAAGTTTTGTCTCTGTGCGTTTTAGTTTTGAGGTAGTTGAAGTTTTGACACATAGCACAGGTGCAAGTTTCTTTTTCCCTAAATTTTGTCTAAGTATGAAAGTTGCATAGAAGCTACCAAGTGTCATTGACCAAGACACATTTTATAATCTAAGTTTCTTGAAACATGCCATGTGTCTCATAGTAATTCAATGGAGTGCGACAAGTGTCAGCATCTACATTTCATGTTTCTTATGCGCATTTCATGTTTCTTATACGTTTCAAAAGCTTATTTCAATAAGATTATTTTAGGGTCAAATGGAAGGTGCCAAGTGGCAACTGATAAAGGTTTAAACATGTTTTATGTAAAAGTAACAAAAGCTGCCATGTGTCCCTAGATAAAAATAATGAAAGCTGTCAAGTGTCGACATCCACAGTTTCTTCATTTTATTTTGTTGATTAAGTAAAGAATGTGGTGGGACCTAGGTTTTGTTTCTAAATTAAGCAAAAGCTACCAAGTGTCACCATCCATGTAAATCTGAAATGAGGCTCGAATGTTTCTATAATATAACCAGAGCGACACGGAGACTGACACATGTCACCTTCCACAAGATTCTCAAAAGGTAGTTAAAAGCAGCAGAGACTACCACTTGCCCATTGTTAAAGATACGTGGAAGGTGCTACCTATCCCCATTTTCCTTTTGAAGTTGCTCGGATGAGAAGTGTTGTGGGTCCCATTTTCTATAAGTGGTTAAAGTTTCAAAGAAGCAGACTATGACAGATGTCAAAGATAGAACACTCCTGAGTAAAGACACAGTAAAGAGTATAAGTTACGTGGAAAGTGCCGTATGTATTCTATAAGTGCATGAAAGCTGCCAAGTGTCATTTTTTGATGCCTCTTGAATAGTAAGAAGGTTTTCAAGAAGAGTAAGTGGATACTACCAAGTGTCCTCACCCGTTTCATAGTTGGAAGCACCCTGTGTATCTATTTCAACCAATGAACTTGCATGGAGATAGAAGGTTTCAAATCTAAGAAATATCTTTTGTTAGACACTTCCAGTTCAGTTAGATTTTAGTTAGACCATTGGATTGGGAATGTGTGGGCAATCTAGAGTTAGTCCGACGCTATAAATATGAGTGTAGAGATCATTCATGGCGAGGGGGGATGATGATCAGAAGATAGAGATAATTTTTTGCAAGAAATTGTTATCAAAAGTTTTAGAATTTTATTTGTGGCCAGTAATATCATTTGCCTTTGTTCAGTTTTCTTGAGTTATAAAGTTTGTATAACTGTGCATGTTTATGTGCCTTATATGTAACTAGAAAATTAATGAGAATACTAAATTTTGTGCCTTTGTTGATATTTTCTGTGTCATTAAAAAATTGTCTAAGTTGTGAGCCTTTGATTCTATCTATTTTCATCTTTTACATTGATCATGCCTTGTTTTCTATTTAATGTAATTGAATCCTAAAGATATATTCACTGTGCTTTGAGAATTAAGGGTCAAATTAAATTCAGGCGCATCTCCATAGTTAGATTTTCTTTTTTTGCATTTGTGTTTCTGTTTAATTCATATCCTTTTTCCCCAAAATATTTTTGAGATAAAGAAGAGCCAGATTCTTTAAAATATGGAGGTCATTTCAGGTCGCAAGTCCCACATTCCTGAAACTTCCCATTGTTGGTTTTGGAAACAACGCAATTTTAAGCATCAACAAAGACCAATAATTACCACTAGAATATATGATGTTTATAATTTAATATGCTATAGAGATGTCATAGGTTAATATAATTGTATAATAACTCTTTGAAAGTGGTCATACATGTGTTAAAAGTCAATGCCACCATGACTATGCTTTAAGATAAAATGGCAGTTCTAAGTAAGCAAGTTACAGTGATGAGTTTGAAGATTTATGCTTAGAGTTGAAGTATCTAATGCATATGGTTTTGTTTTTTATGAATTTAAAGTCATGCTTATGATTTTTTAAAGCTTTTAAATTAGTGTAAGAGGTTTAAAAGTTAAAGTCAAAATGGCTTGTCTGGTACATGCAAGACTATGTGAGATAAGGTCAGAAGATTGGTCTGCAAGACCAATGTTTGATATTAGAGATTATGGTTTTTGTGATTGAGGTTGTTATTAAGAGGTTATATAAGATTTTTAATTTATTTGTAAAAATTTAAAGTGAACTTTATAGTGTTTTATGTCAAGTAATTTCATGATTGGCTTTTGATAGTCCTAGCAATTCTAAGTGAGCATACTGAAGAGATGAGTTTAAGCCTTTTTACCCTGATTTGAAATGTTTAAAGAACATGGTTATGAACCTTAGGTAATATATATATATATATATATATATATATATATGCAATTGGTTGATCATTTTTGAGTGGCTTAAGTGATCTTGGGTTATAGTATTGAAAGGTAGATTTTTGGTGTACACAGGCCTAATAGGACTGAGTACTAATGAGGGGGTTTCAAGTATTGATTTGTTGTAAAATGTCTTGTTGAGAATAAAATACATAAATAGGGGTATATTATTTTGATATATGATATGTTATTTCCATGTGTGGATTTTTAAAGTGTTCCAAGGAAGGAAAAGTGTAACATGTGTCTAAGAAGTCCTAATAGGTCTCCATGAGACCTAAAAGTGAAATGAGGCCTAATTGAATTATGTAAGACCTAAAGGGACTCAAATATAATTTAATTAATGTACAAAATATGTAATAATACCTATTATTTATCTTACCTAAGAGGTTAAAGGTGTGTGTGTTTGACTAAGTAGTATACGACTAAGGAATGGTATATATATAAGGTAGTTTAAGGCCTATTGGAGAAAGAAGAGAATATGAAAATGATATAGCACATTATTAAGGACAATGATGTATTATAGATAATAATAATAGAGTATTTAAAATGTAATTAAGATATAATATAAGGTCTAAGTATTAGTATCAAGGTCATATGACCTAGTCAGTCTTAAAGAGACATAGTTGAGCAAAAAGGCCTTGAAGGCAGTTTGAGAGGGATAATATTGTGAAAAGATAAAAAAGGTGATCATCATATATTATGTGAGAAATAATGTTTTATTAAGGTTATCAAATAAATCATGTGTATGTGTTGGTGCTGAGTCATCTAGGGGATTCGTGCCTCCTTACAAGTGGGTGCTTATTAAAGCCTAGTCAAGTTGGTGCTGAGCTAGTTGGAGTTGGTGATTCACTAAATTTGATTTTTGTCTTATAATACTATAGTAAATTTATATAGATAAGTGGATTTTATTTACCTAGAGGTTTTCCTACATATATGATGTGTTCTTGTGTTTCATGCTTATGTAGATAAGTGTATATGCTTTCTAGATTTATATGTTTGATTGAATGGTTCATGATTGCTTAATGGAAATTGAATGAAAGGTTTTTGAAGACTAATTCACCCCCCTCTCAGTCATTTTTTTCCCCAAAAATCATATTATATCAAGTCCTTCGGAGTAGGCCCAATAGCCAAAAGGAGATCCTAGAAACAAGTATGGCTAGTAGTCAAGTTCAAGGGGGTTTATCTACTAGTTTGGATCCATTGTTTAATGGGAATAATTATGCATTTTAGATCATCAAAATTAGGACATATCTAATGTCAATGGGCCATGAGATATGGTATTTAGTTGTGGATGGATACACTCCACCTCCTACATGACCAAATAATGTAGCAGGTAAGAAGACAAGTGAGAGAAATGCCAAGGCAATGGATGCCATTCTATGTGGCCTATCAGAGGCAAAGTTTGTTAAGGTGATGCACTATAAGTCAACCAAGGTGATATGAGACAATTTTAAGACTATATATAAATGAAACACTAATGTAAATATGGCTAAATTATATAATCATAGAAGGTGGCTTGAAAGTCTGAGTAACAAGGGAGATGAGAGCATTGCATACTACATGTTAAGGGTCGATGAAGTTTCAATGTCATCAGATGTCTCAAAGAATAAGTGAAAGAGTCTACATTTGTAAAAAATGTATTAAAGTCCTTAAATACTAAAGCTGATTCAAAGGTGTCTATAGTATAATAAATGCAAGATCTAGACACACTTTAGATGGATGGGATTCATGACATCTTGACTGGCTATGAGATGAGAACAAATGAAGGAAGATATCCTAATAAGGATGTAACATTCAAAGATGAGAAGAAGTCAAAATTCAAGAAGGTTAAGGTTGAGCTATGTTTAGATATTGATGATGATGAATTGATAGCCATGTTTTCTAGAAAATTAAGGTTTGGATCTGGTAAGTACAAGGGTAAGTTGCCTTTTAAATGTTTCAACTATGGTAAAATTGGTTACTTAGATGGATGTAGTCACTACAATCCTTAAGGTTAAAGAGGAAAAACACACTAGGTATGTAACTAAAATGGAATCCTTGAAAGCTAAATTAGATCAAACATCTAACAAGTTGAATACCTTTATGAAGTTTGAAAACAATATTAATGCTCTAGATAACATCTTGAGTAATTAGAAGTTTTCAAGTGATAAAATAGGTCTTGGTTTCAAAGAAGACCAAAAGGAGGCATCTCAAGTCAAGAAGAAGGATAATGAAGAGAAGAAGGTCAATATGAATACACCAATTAGACAACCTAATGCTATTAGGTATGATAATTCATTTAATGGTCACTTTTTTGCATGTAATCAATTTGGTCATAAATCAAGAGAGTCTATAAGACCTTCTAAAAGTGAATATGCATGAGATTATGAAAGGAATCATCAGTCAAGAGGTATCATTAAGTTTTTTTGTATAATTTTCATAATGTGGGACACATTACAAGATTATATGCTAATAGAGTTAGAAGGCCATCAAGTCAAAACTATAGGTTTGAATCCCCTAGAGTGCAAGAGAGAAGGCACATGAATGTGTGGAAACCAAAGACAATCAAGGTAGTCATGATCAGTCTATAAGCCCAAGTAGACTGATTGCTATGGTAGAACATACTTTAGATGTGAAATCAAGTCATGAATGTCTTTTATTAGCTCATATTATTGATAAAATAGTTGATGAAGATTTCAAGCCTAAGGTGACAATCAATCCTAAAAGGATTTGGAAGGATATTCAATCTTGTGAGAGCATGGAGGTCTGGGAATCTCCTGAGTTTGTGATGTTTTAATTCTCTATGGAAAGGGGTGACTCCATTAGGCTTCATGGAGACACTCTTTAGTCATAATAAGCATGGTGGATTATTGGTTTGAGGGGGATCTATTTAGGTTGTTCATAAACTCCAAGTGTAGTTGTTGACAAGCATATAAGAGGTAAGCAAAGTTATTCTATGTTTCTAGCAGTTGGTAGTTGAGCATGAATTATGTTGTAGATGGTTTGAGATATCTATTGATTATTTTGAGCTTAAATTGTGAAGAAAAATGGGGAGTTACTATTTATTTAGTTGATATCAAGAGTTTTCTATCTTGGTATGTAATATTTAGGTTCAGATTTCATTTAAAAACTATGCTTGGTCTGAGCGGGAGCTTTGTAACTCTGAGTTCTTTTGTAGTTTTTGAGAGTAGTTGCCAAAGAGGGAGAATGAGTGGTTCTAGAATTTGCAGTGTGTATGACATTTTTCATTAATGTTAAATGGGGAAAAATTTCAAGGGAGATTGATTAGATTGGGGGAGATGATAGTGATCAGATTGAAGAATGTTTTACCATCAATGACAAAGGGGGAGTTTGTTGGCATGTTGTTGTCATTGATATCAAAAGGATACATCTTGTGAAGGTGCATGGTGAGTAATCATTTAGGTATGTGACAAGGTGAGTTTTTAGTTATCATTGATGTAACTAAGATCACCATTGATGTCATTGAGGTTGTTGTTACATCTTGTGAGTCTTGATTGTTACAAAGAGGTATGATGGTCAAGTGAGCATTGAAGCATGGTTATGAGGCTCTAGATCTACATGAAGTCATGAGAGAATGTTGATCAGAAAGATATTTTTGTAGTGGTTTGAGAGTGTTGTATAAATATTATTATTGTTTGATATCCTTGAGGTAAGCATGTTTGAGTACTAGTTCTTGAGTACAAGGTGTCTTGAGAAGCCTAGTCTAGACCCTGTGAGAAGGTGTGCATAGTGAAGTTTGGTGAAGTAAGTGAGCATAAGATTGTGAGAGGTTTTTTTTCATTATGTGATCATTTAATTAAAGTTTAGATAATTTTAGAAGTATTTCAAGGTCAATTTTCAAGTTTCAAGTGCTTAAGAAGCCCAGTAATGACACTAGTCATGGCATGTAAAGTCCTTATGAGAAGGTATGAGTATGGTGACTTGGTAAGATGGATAAACATGTGTATAAGGTGTAGAGTGCATTTGATAGTGGTATGAAGGTGTGTTTTTAGGACTAATGTAACATGAAGACCATGATGTAGAGAAAGAGTATGGCCTAATGGGGTATTAGGTTCAAGTTCCAAGGAAAATATGGATAGGCAACAATGTTCAAAAGTGTGTCATGTTGTTTCAAGTTTGTTCATGCATTTGAGGTTGTAGATTAAAAGGACAAGGCATGTAAAGTTGTTTAGATGCCTCTTGAGTGCTTAGAATTAAGGGTTCTCAACCTGAGAAGGATTTTATTGTGCTCATCAGCTCATCAAAATTTTACTTGGGAACCTAAGTAGTTAATGGTATATGGGGAAGGTTTCTAGATCAAAATTATAGGCATTAGTTTTTGGATTGAGGAGCTATTATTTATGAATGATTGTTAAGAGTGGAAACATGTTTAAACCCTCCCAGAACCCTAATAAGTACTTGATATTGAATATGTTGATCAAAAGTGCCCATAATATATTTCTATGCTCTTGTAAGATATTGGATATTGTAGTGGACTCTCTCAGGTATATCCAAGTGGTATTGGTTAGAGATAAGAGAGAGAAAATGTTGAGTTACAGGCTTGTTTCTAAAGAAGTTATAGAAGTCAAAAGTTGCATTAGACACATGAAGCAAATGGATTGAGGAATAAGGTAGAGACTCATGTTTTATGTCCATGAAGGTTTTTTTATAGGTCATAGTCATCAAGTGTGCTAAACTAGTCATCCAAGTTAGCCAGTCATTAACAAGTTTAATGGTGCAAATAGTGAAAAACTTAGGCAACATTAAGAAGATGAATAGGAATGTGTTATCATGATAGAGTGATGAAACCAAGTGCATGGAGATATTTTATATGAATTTTATGTCTTATTAATTATTTTTATAAATCTTAGAATTTAGTTATAGTGGTGAAAATGATGAAGCCAAAATGCCTTGTCTGACTCAGTGAGGTCTGTGTGTAGTGAGGTCAAAAAATTGGTCTGTAAGACCAATAATTGCCACTAGAATATATGATGTTTATATTAAAAGATCATATAAAGACGTAAGAGGTTCATCTACATGCATACAATGTCTTTGAAAGTGGTCATATAGGTGTTGAAGTTCAATGTCACCATGACTGTGCTTTAAGGTAAATTGATAGTTTTGAGTAAGCAAGTTACAGTGATGAGTTTGTGGCTCTACGCTAAGATTTAAATTATATAATGAATATGGTGTTGTTGGTTATCACTTAAAAGTGATGTTCATGTTTTTTGAAATCTTAGAAGTCAATGTAAGATTTTGAAAATTTGAAGTTAAAATGGCTTATTTAGTTCATGCAAGACTGTGTGAGATAAGTGTTAGCTGAATTTGTTACCCTTATTTTTAAATTTCATTTGGCTAAGTTAAACATCTCTTGTCTATTTTCAATTAAATTGTGAAGGTCTTGTGAAAGAAACTAGTTGTTTTCTCTTCTTCGAAATCTTTGTTTCAACCTTGTTCAAGTGTTTTTCACCCTTTTTGCCTAAGTGTTATCTCTTTTGGAAAGGTTCCTTTGTTTCAAGTTTTTTGTCCAAGCCTAATAATTCTTTTGGAATTTTTGTCTCAGACAAAAATTCTGAAAGAATTCTCTCTTTGCATTTTCCTAAAGGAATCCTTTGTTTCAGGGTTGCCGTCTTGGACTATTTGTCTCAAACAAAAAGTCTGAAAGAATTTGGTCTATTTTTTCCCAAAAAATGCCCTTAAAAACTTTTTCAAAGGGTCTCTCTTTCCAAAGTTCCCTTCATAAATTTTAAAAGGGTTACTTCTCTTCCAAAGTGCCCTTCAAATTTTTTTAAAGGGTCACTTTTCTTATAAAGTGCCCTTCAAAACTTTTTGAAGGGTCACTTTTCTTCCAAAGTGCCCTTCATAACTTTTCAAAGGGTCAATTTTCTCCAAATTACCCTTAAAAAAAGTTTTGAAGGGATAATTCCCTTCAAATTTCCCTTTGGAAAAGTTTCGAAGCGACACTTCCCTCCAAAGTACCCTTCAAAAAAGTTCCAAAGGGACACTTCCCTCCAAAGTGCCCTTCAGAAAAGTTTCAAAGGGTCCCTACCCTCCAAAGTGCCCTTCAAAAAAGTTTTAAAGGGACACTTTTCCATTCCAAGTGCCCTTTAGAAAGTTCTAAAGGGACACTTTCCAAAAAGCCCAAAAATAAGGATGCCCAAAGGAAATGGCCAGGTAAAATGATAGTTGAATAAATGTCAACTTGAAGATAGTGAGATAACCATTGGTGTTAAACATAAGAAGATTCAAGAAGATCCAAGGGCTCACATCATTCATCATCAAAATAATGAGAGAGCCCATATCACCCTTGATCAACCAAGATCCATGTCATTTCATGACAACCAACTAAGGAAGAAGAACAAAGCCAAACAGAGTGAAAGAGATAAATTTGTAACAGGTGGACTCCCTTGTAACAACCATTTTTATGCCATGACTTAGCCAAGAATATCCTTATTATATTGATGCAAACATTGGAAAATCATCTTTGAGAGAGCAAGACCAAATGTGTAACAACTTGTGATGACATGGATCAACCAAAGGGCCCGAGCAAGCATCCTTTATAAAGATGGTTACAGCTAAAGATGGTGACTTCAAAAAAATTGATTCCTCTCTTTGACACTAAGGGATTTCCTCTCTCTCTTCCTTTTGGTTATATATATATCCCCTTGGCTAGTGAAAAGACATACACACAGAGTACGACAAAGCCCTACTAGAATGATATCCTACCTTTAAGCATTACTACCTGTCAACTTTTCTTTAAAGTTCTAAATATTGTCTAAGTGTGTAAGTGACAAATAGTGACAACAAGTGATTGTCTTCATCCTTATATCCTTTGTCCTTCATGCCTGAGAAAGGGTTCTAGTTCTAACAAGTCACATAGAGTGTGTTTAAGTGTATTGAATTTTCGCATGTGTATTACTGCTTTGAAATGTGCAAAGTTTGCCTTTTAGACTCATTTACTTTGTGACACTTTACACATCTTACCTCTATGTTGAAATACTTGTGTTAGATTATTTAGAGCTTGTTAATAGTTTGTGTATTTTTCTACATCATGCAATAGGATATGGCATTTGTGTGGAAGATAATTTTGGTGTATCACCACCCTTAGAATAGGTTTTCCTTTTCTATAACTTCTAATTATTTTCTCTTAACTCAATTGATTTAAACAGAGATCATCTTATATAGACACATTCAGGGAGATAGCCCTTTAAATCTTAGAGGTTCATTTCCCCTATAGGCACATCCACACACCTAGAAATGATCTAACATTACCCAAATCTAGAAGAGGACTGAACACACCCTTATAGGGTATGAGATTTAGAGACAATAGTTCTAGCATGCCTGATGGGACCCCTATTCCTAGTTATTTACTTGTCAAGGTAAATGATGGTCTTGAAAAACCTAAGTTTGTAGTCTTAATACAACATTTGGAGACTCAAAAAGGTGAGAATATTTGGTTGTAGATCAAGTTTCCCACATTATACTTCATGGTCCTCACTGGGTCATCTAGGAATTCTAACCAAGCCCCCCTAGCTGAAGCTCTTCTTAAAGAACAACACCGTAAACCATTCCTATCACTTAGAGATCCTTGGTAAGGAGGTTTTGGAGAAGAAGAAGTTGAGGAAGTTGGAGAAACAAGAGATCAAGAGGAAAGAAGAGAAATGGAGAGACAACAACCTTTCACAGCCTTTAACACACAAAATTGGATTGACCTTCCTTCATACGACTATATTCCTCCAAATGCTACTAAAAGTCTCCCTAATTTTAATGGAGAGGGTCCTATTACCCCATTTGAGCATATTAGGGACATCTTGAATTTTTGTAATTTTCATAATGTCACCCGAGCCAACATAACCATTAGATTGTTTGATATGTGTCTAAAAGGTAAAACACTTGACTAGTATAGAATTTTGGAAGTTGGTTGCATTAAAAGTTGGGATGGCTTTGGGGAATTGCTGGTGACTATATTTGAGAATAAGAGTGACCATACTTTACTAATCCATTAGTTGAACATGATAAAGAGAGGTCCTAATGAATCTATGGGGGATTTCAATGAAAGATTTCAAAGGACATGGCATAGGTTGCCACCTATCATGAGACCTCTTCCAAGCTTTGTGTTCCCCATCTATCTCAAAGGTATTGGTACTAATGTAGAAGTGATATTACAATCTATGGGAGGATTTACTGTACCTGATGCATAATGTAGACACCTAAAACTAGCCACCAATAACCTCTAACTACGCTTTTGACAAATTTCCACTCAAAATGCATAATTTGGCCTAAAAACACTAAAACACACTAAAAAAGGTGAAAATGACATATTCAAGTGCCAATTTTGGCTAAATTATCATTAAATGGGGCAATGTAATTTGTGGGCCAGCTAACTTTGATCATATCATTTTAAGTCAAAATGCTAATTTTGCACCTAGGTACTCTAGATTGCTCTTTCCTATTAAATCTCTCACATGAGATGTGTGCCTTCATTATTTATTGTTGGTAACATCCTAAATGGGAATATGATTACAACACATCTGACATCACCTTCTAATTCCAAACTAGTCAATTTTTGGACCAATAACAAGGCATTCTGATCAATTTGAGTAATTTATGCACAAAGTGCTTAAACATGCTCAAGAGATAATTAATCCAAATCAAGGCCTAATAAAGAATTCCATGGAAAATTGTTGAAAAATTATTTTTGGAAATAAATATTGAATATCCACATCATCAAGTGACCTCATTTCTTGGGAAGACATCCCTAGGCCATAAATGCCATAAATATTAGGATTCATGCCCTCCATGCCTCGTCAATGACTTCCATGATGCCCTCCATGCCTCTTAATTTCCCCTTATTCCAATGTCATACTGAGGATAATTATAAACTTAATTCCAAAAATGGAATTAATCCTCAACCACACATCTCAATCTCAAGATGGACGGTTCAGGTTGATTCTAGACATTGCCAAAAATTTATAAATAGGAGGCCTTACCAAATTATTTCTAAGCTATTTTGGTGCAAATTTATTATGCTCAAATATATTCAAAAGATATGATTATGCAAAGTTATAATGTAGAATTGATTACAAAGCTTCAAGGAATTAGTGTTACTATGCCAAATTGATTCTAAGCCAAGTCAAGCCACAAGCCAAAGGTGCCAAGAAGAGATGGAGGTAGCCAAGCTTCCATTGCTAAGGACTTTATGAGTACAAGCTAAACAATCCACTAAAACAAGAATTTTGGAGCATTCACGGGAGATAAAAGATTTTTTTTTTTTGCATTTTAGTTGTGTGTTTTATTCATGTTTGTTAACTAAGCTTTCCTTAGTGTCTAAGACTAGAGATGTTATGTTAGTTAGTGTGTTTCTTTGATTTTGTTTTGATTTTGAAACAACATGATACTAACCATCCTCTCTTGAGTCAAATTATTAGATCACACATATGAGATAGCCATTGAAGCTAAGAATAGCTTGATATAAACTGAAACTCTACCTCCAAGAAATTCTATACCCTTGTTGTCTCATAGTTCAATGGAAACTCCAAGCGTAACACAAGTTCCTAATGCCAATTTCAAGCCAAGATTATTCCCTAAGAAAGTGAATAGTGTTGTGAACAAATATGAAGAAATCCAATCATTACGAGCTCAGCTCAGGAAAACTCAATTCCAAAAAAGTGTTCCACCTAACCATCAATCCTATCCTCAACAAGGCTATAGAGCTACACCCCAATATAGATACCAAGGAAGAGGACAAGGGAAGAAAGGTTTCAATATGCAGCCCAATGCCTATAATCCTAGTCCTACATCTTCCACTAAGGTTGTTGTTCTAGTACATTATAATCTGGTCCAAGGAGAGGATCATTTGGACCAATGGGGACAACCTCAAGGTTAGTTCATGCATGATGATGGAGAAGGTAACCAAGCTTTGGTGGCACAAGAGGAAACTAATTCTTATGAAACTTTAGAAGAAGCATACCTTATGTAAAGGGATAATTGTGGAGAAGGCAATAGCCAAAGTGTAGGCATGATGAACTTCCAAGCAAGAAATGATTATGTATTAAATTAAAGCATGTCAATAGTAGCCAACATAAGAGCCAAGAAGAGAGCATTGGGAGAAGATCAAGGAGTGAATGTAAGTCCAAGTGATGCCTCTCCAAGGCCATAAAGTGTGAATCCTAATGCTATACCTACTGTAAGTCATGCTCCTCAACAAAATTCGAATGCAAGTAGGATTTTCAAACCTACAACACAACATGTTTAGACTCCTTATCTAAATTCAAGGGTCTAATAAAAGGTGAATTATCCATCTCTAAACATTATTTATTCTTATAAGAGTACTAAGACAAGCATATCTCTTTGGGAAGTCTTGCATATGCCTAGTCAAAAGGAGCTTTTGTAAGAGCAACTAGCAAGTATCCATGTAGCCCCTCAAACTTCAAATCATAATGGTGTATCCCTTACCAATGATCCAAACCATATCTTAGATCCATCCACTAAGTCTAAAAAGCCTCCACCCTTATATCTCACCCTCATTATGGGAGACAAGCTGGTCCATAATTGCATTGTGGATAGTGGAACTAGTACCACTGTTATGCCTAAAGTGGTGTTTGACAAGCTAGGATTAAAATATGAGACACATACCAAGGGTGTATTGTATATTGATGAGACTCTAACTAAGATAGTGGGACTATTTAAAGTCCTTAAGGTCTTTCTACATGATTTCCCAATTTTTCTAAATTTTTAAGACATGGTGGTGGTAGACTTTCTAGCCCATTTTGCTATTTGCTTGACAAGAGATTTTATAGCTAAGATAAGAGGTTTAATTTCTATTAATTGGTATTTTATATATTTTAAAATAAGGTATGGATCCAAGGTGACTATAAGGACTCAACCCTTAGAAATGTTTCATATTGAGCCATACATGGAGACAAACTCAAATCAGAATTATCTAATTAGCAAAGAATCTAAAAGTGTTATGGATGGTGAAGTATCCTCCCCCCTTGAAGGTATTTCTAATATTTTCCTTGATAAATACAACACTTAAACACATGCAGTTGATATGTATACTTTCATTGAAGAAAATTATTTGGGAGTTTATTGCATGCGTGAAGGGGATGTTCCAATCCCTTCACTCACTAAGGAAGATCATGAACTTGATGGCATATGGGAGATGTTTTTTGATGGTTCATAAAGTAAAGTAGGTGCAAGAGTTGGTGTTATGTTAGTTTCTCCATCAAAGAATCAATACTACTCCTCATATAGATTCCACTTTAGCTACACTTGTAATATGGTAGAATATGAAGGCTTAGTCCATGGTCTCCAATGAGAAAAGAAGAGAGGGATCAAGAATCTAAAAGTTTATGGAGATAGTGAATTGGTCATCCAACAAGAAAGAAATTAGGCTATAGCCAAGAATCCCTTGCTTAAGTCCTACAAGCATAGGATATGTGACTTACTTGAAGACGTTGATGCCTTCAACATACAACCCATCGCAAGGGGTTAAAATAAACATGTTGATAGGTTAGATACCATAGGAGCACAATTTGACACAATTGCTGATGTAGGGAAGGAGAAGAAATAATCACATATCATGATCATTGTAAGACCTTCTATTCTAGATAATGAAGTATCATGACAAGTGTTTAAGAGTGATGAACACATTACACACTTCTTAAAAAATGAGTCAAGTTTCTCCTCAAGAAACCAAAGGAGACTACATGATGAATATGAAGAGAAAATCATTCAACTGAATACAAACAAGATACCTAAGTGGTTGATTACCTTAGAGAGTGTTTTCAATGAGGATGATCAGAAGAAGAAAGAAAGAGTAAGCATGTCAAAAAGGGAAGAGAACTGTGAAAGAGTCTTAATTTTCAAGGATAGACTTTTGAAAATTGGTAAAGTATGTTATCAGCCTGAGAGGTAGGTTTTTACTGAATGGTGCAAAGAGTTTCATGACATCTTTGCTTGGGAGTATAAAGACTTGAAAGGGTTTGATCCAAGTCTAGCTCATCATACCATTGAATAAGAACCTAGAGCTAAATCGATTAGGCAAAAACAAAGGTCTATCAATCCCAAGATTGAAGAAATCATGAAGAAAGAGCTAACCAAGTTGATTGAGTCTAGGATTATCTTTCTGATCAAACACTCAACTTGGGTGACCAATCTTATGCCTATATAAAAGAAGAATGGAGAAATTAGGCTATGTGTGGATTTTTGAGATCTTAATAGAGTGTCTCTCAAGGATCATTATCCACTACCCTCGATGGAAATTTTTTTCAAGTTGTTTCAGGTTCTCAATGATTCTCTCTTCTTGATGGTTATTCAGGTTACAACCAAATATTGGTAAGTAAGGAGGATCAGTTCAAGACAACCTTCACTACAAAGTGGGGAACCTTTGCCTATAAGACGTATTTTGGTTTGTCCAATGTTGGAGCCACTTTTCAAAGAGCAATGGACATGGCTTTTAAAGGTTTGATCAATAAGTTTCTACTTGTGTACCTATATGATGTAATTATTTTTTTCAAAAGATGCTACTGATCATATGAAACATATGAGGTAGGTGTTTGAGAAATATAGGTAGTATGGAATATCCCTTAATAAAAAAAAGGTTATCTTTTCTATTCATGAAGGTAAACTTTTGGGGCACATTGATTCAGAAGGAGGCTTGTCTATTGACCCCAAAAGGATTGAGGATATCTTAGGCTTGTCCTTGCCTCAACACAAGAAGGGATTACAAAGATTCTTGGGGAAAATAAAATTTGTCAGAAGGTTTATTCTAGAATTTGTAGCTATGGTAAATTCTATCACAACCATGCTAGAAAAGAACCTAGTTTTTACTTGGACAAAGGAGGGAAAGAGCAGTTTTAAGACAATCAAGCAAGAAATTTCAAAATATCTTACTCTTTTAAACCCAAAATTTTCTAAGGATTTCATAATCTATACCTTTACAAACCTTGATATAATCTCAAACATGCTGATGCAAATGAATGATGAAGAGATTGAGAAAATACTTGCATTTTTTAGCCAAGGATTGGAAGACTATGAGGTTAGATACACATTTGTTGAGAAGCAGGCTTTGATAGTGATAAGGGGGTTAAAAAGATTTAGGCACATGGTCTCAAAAAATAAGATACATATCATGGTTCTCATCCCAACACCAAAGAGTTTCTCCTAAGCAAAGACCTCAACAAAAAAAGAGCTGGTTGGATCACAAAGGTGATGGATTATGATGTGGACATCAAGGTGAAAAACTTGGTGAGAGGACTAGGATTATGCAGGAATTTAGCTTTAGATCTATAGAAGCTAAAATAAGAGGTCTTAATAAACCAATTTCAATCCCAACCAGCTGATCACGTTCTAGTTTGAAGCTAGACACAAGACATCATCAATTTTCTTCAAAATGGTGAGTGTCCTAATGGTTTGAGCAAGTCTCAAAGGAGATACTTTAGATTACAGACCATTCCCTTTTACCTTGATGATAATTTTCTCTTTAGAAAGGACATAAATGGTGTGCTATTAAGATGTGTTGACAATGATTAGTTTGACATGCTAGTGGAAGGTTTTCACAATGGTACAGATGGAGGTCATTTCTCTCCTAGAACTATAGTTGTAAACTAAGGAGGGCTAGTTACTATTGGACTAGTCTTTTTAAGGACTATTATCATTGGGCTAAGGTGTGTCCTCAATGTTCCTTCTTTGTAGGCAAACATAAAATTGTAGCCTTTATATTGAATCCTATCTAAGTGGACCAACCTTTCATGCAATGGGGCCTTGATTTCATTGGTATGATCAACCCTCCATTAAGTGATAGACACAAATGGATATTAACTGCTACTGACTACTTCAAAAGATGGGTAGAAGTTGTTGTATTGAAAGAGGCAAATGAAAATGCTATCTTGGAGTTCTATGATAGCATTATAACAAGGTTTGGAGTTCTTCACATCATCTTTTTTGATAATACACTTGCTTACTTAAGTGCTAAATTTTTTGATTGGGTAGGTAGGAAAGGAGTTCACTTGAGTACCTCATCTAATTATTACCCTCAAGGTAATGGATTGGATGAGTCTACCAATAAGAACCTCATCGAGATCATTAAGCGAACATTGGAGAACAATCAAAGATCCTAGCATAACAAGTTAAAAATAGCTTTATGAGTCGACATGATTACTCTTAAAAAATCAATTGGTAACTCTCCCTTTATACTTGTTTATGGGAGAGAAGCCAGGTTGTCCATATCCCAAGCATTCTCTACCCTAGAACTTGCATAGCATCTAGAATTATCTGAAAACACTCCAATGGAAGTCAAGTTGACATAACTAATGTAGTTTCAAGAGGAAAGGGATGATGCCCACAAGGCTATGGAACACCATCAAGTGCTCATGAAGAGATCCTTTGACAAAAGGACAAGTGAAAGAGTGTTCAAAGAGGGTCACTTGGTTTTGAACTGGGATGAAGATAGAGCAAAACCAGTCAAGCATATAAAGTTTGACACTTTATGGAGTGACCCTTACATCATCAACAAGTGAAAGCAAAGCAAATCCTTTCAGCTATCCAAAATGAATGGAGAAGAGTTGCCTATCCCTATGAGTGGGATACACTTGAAATCCTACTATTATCCCTTGCTTATCCTTTTTTAAATACTAGTTTAGATTTGTATGTTTTATTTTGTTTATTGTTGTGTTCCCTAAGTGATTTATAACATAGGCATGTTTTCCATCCTTTTGTTTGGTATGCATCTCTACCTTGTGTGTGTGAATCAATCTAGCTAGTGTGTTTTTGAGCCAAAGCTTTTTTTATTTCTCTTTAAAGTGCCTATATGTGTGACTCCATGCCTAATGGAAGGATTTCGGCAATTGGTATTTGGCATAGTAGACATGCCTCCCCTAAGAATCACCAAGAATGTTAGCCAAATTTGTTACCCTTGTTTTGAAATTTTCTTTGGCTAAGTTTAACATCTATTGTCTATTTTCAATTCAATTGTGAAGGACTCATGAAATAAACCAGTTGTTTTCTCTTCTTTGGAAGCTTTGTTTTAGCCTTGTTCAAGTGTTTTTCACCCCTTTTGCCTAAGTGTTATTTCTTTTGGACAGGTTATTTTTTTTTGGGTTTTTTGTCCAAGCCTAGGAATTCTTTTAGACTTTTTGTCTTGGATAAAAAATTGAAAAGAATTCTCTCTTTGCCTTTTCCTGAAGGAATCCTTTGTTTTGGGTTTTTTGTCTTGGACTATTTGTCTCAAACAAAAAGTCTAAAAGAATTTAGCCTGTCTTTTATAAAAAATCACCCTTTGAAACTTTTCGAAAGGGTTTCCCTTCAAAAATTTCCTAAAAGACACTTACCTCCAAAGTGCCCTTTGGAAAAGTTTCAAAGGGACACTTCCCTCCAAAGTGCCCTTCAAAAAAGTTCTGAAGGGTCACTTCCCTCCAAAGTGCCCTTCAAAAAAGTTTTAAAGGGACACTTTTCCCTTCCAAGTGCCCTTCAAAATGTTCTAAAGGGATACTTTCCAAAAATCTTGAAAAGAAGGATGCCTGAAGGAAGGGCTAGGTAAAATGATAGTTGAATAAACATCAACTTGAACATAGTGAGCTAACTATTAGTGTTTAGCACAAGAGGATTCAATTAGATCTAAGGTATCATTTCTTTCATTCATTAAACTAATGAGAGAGCCCATATCACCCTTGATTGACTGGGATCCATGTCATTTAATGACAACCAACCAGGGAAGAAAGACAAAGCCAAACAAAATGAAAGAGACAAATATACAATAGGTGGACTCCCTTTTAACAACTAGTTTGATGCCATGACTCAGCCAATAATATCCTTATTATATTGATACAAACATTATAAAATCATCTTTGGGAGGGAAGGATGAAATGTGTAACAACTTGTGATGACATGGATCAACCAAAGGGCCCGATCAAGCATCTTTTGTAAATATGGTTATAGCTGAAGATGGTGACTTAAAATAAATTGATTCATCTCCTAATGACAAGGGATATCCTCTCTCTCTTCCTTTTAGATATATATACATCCCTTTGGCTAGTGAAAAGACATACACATAGAGTATGGTGAAGCCCTACTGGAATGATAACCTGCCTTTAAGCATTACTACCAGTCAGATTTTCTTTAAAGTTATAAACATTGTATAAGTGTGTAAGTGACAAATAGTGACAAAAAGTGATGGTATTCATACTTATATACTTTTTACTTTATACATGAGAAAGGGTTCTAGTTCTAACAAGTCACACAGAGGGTGTCTAAGTGTATTGAATTTCTACATGTGTATTACTATTTTGGAATGTGCAAAGTTTGCCTTTCAGACTCATTTACCTTGTGACACTTTACACATCTCACCTCTATGTTGAAATACTTGTGTTAGATTATTTATAGCTTGGAAATAGCTTTTGTCTTTTTCTGCATTGTGCACTAGGATATGGCATTTGTGTGGAAGATAATTTCAGTGTATCACTACCCTGAGAATAGGTTTTCCTTTTCTATAACTTCTAAATCTTTTCCCTTAACTCAATTGGTTTAAACAATGATTATTTTACAAAGACAAATTTAGGGAGATATCCATTTAAATCCTAGAGGTTAATTTCCCCTATAGGCACACCAACATTCTTGGAAATGATCCAACATTTCCCAAATGTGGAAGAGGATTGAACACCCCCTTCTAGGGTGTGAGATTTGGAGATAATAATAAGGTCAAAAGATTGGCCTGTAAGACCAATGTTTGATACTAAGCTTATGGTTTTTTTGATTAAGGTTATTGTAAAGATGTTATAAAATATTTTGAATGCATTGAGAAACATTGAAATTGTCCTTTCAAGTGTTGTATGTCAAGTAGTTTCATGATTGGCTTTTGATAGTCTTAGTATTTCTGAGTGAGCATATTGAAGAGATGAGTTTAAGCCTTTTTGCCCTGAGTTAAAGTGTTTCAAGCATATGGTGATGACCCTAAATTCATATAGACTCTATCTATGCATTTGATTGATCATGTTTTAGTGGCGTAAGTGAGTTTGAGCTTTAGTATTGAAAGGCATAATTTTGGTGTACACATGCCTAATAGGACTAAGTACTAATGAGGGGTTTCAAGTAGTGATTTTTTGTAAAATCTCCTATTGAGCCTAGAAAAAATTAGTGGGGGTATATATGTTTATTAGATGATATTTTCCTTCCATGTGTGGAGTTTTAAAGTGTTCCAAGGAAGGCAAAGTGTAACATGTGTCTAAGAAGGCCTAATAGGTCTCCATGAGACCTAAAAGTGAAATGAAGCCTAATTGAGTTATGTTTGACCTAAAAGCACTCAAATCTCATTTGGATCATGTCCACAAGATGTATTAAGAACTATTAATTGGCTGACCTAAGAGGTTAAAGATGTGTGTGGCCGACTAAGAAGTATATAAATAAGGAATGATATATATACAAGGTAGTTTAAGGCCTATTGGAGAAAGATGAGAATATGCAAATGATATAACACATTGTTGAGAAGGAGGTATTATAGACCATCATAAGAGATTAGAGAAACTATCATGAAGATATAATAAAATATCTAAGTATGATTATCAGGGTCATATGACCTAATTAGTCTTAAAGCGACCTAGTTGAGTGAAGAGGCTTAAAAGGCAGTTTGAGAGGGATAAGAGTCTAATGAGATAAAAAAGGTGATCATCATCTATTTTATGAGAAACAAGGTGTTTTTAAGGTGATAAAATCAATTAGGTGTCTGAGTTGGTGTTGAGTCATCTAGGGGGTTGGTGCCTCCTTAAAAGTGTGTGCTTGATAAAGCCTTGTCAAGTGGGTGCTTGGCTAGTTGGGGTTAGTGCATCATGTGGATTTTGTGCTTCAATAAATTTGGTTTTTGTCTTATATGACTGTATTCAATTTGTAGATATTAGTGGGTTTTCTTCACCTAGAGGGTTTCCCACATGTATGATGTGTTTTTATATTTCATGCTTATGTGGATAGGTGTATATGTTTGTTTGAATGGTTCATGATTCCTTAAGGAAACTTGAATGATTTTTTTTTGAAGACTGATTCACCCCGCTCTCAGTGATTTTGTTTCCAAAAATGTTCCACATTTGAATCAAGCTGAATCAACCCATCCTATGAGCCCCCCATCGGTGGCCCTAACCACCCCAGCCATTAACTAGGTGGTGGAGTTAGACATTCAAGATTTTAGGGTGAGGATGGAGCAACATGATATTCATAATCCATCACATTTATAACCACAATAGTTACACCCAAAACACATAAGTAATAACTAAACACCACAAAAATTCCCAAGGACTACACTCAACCACATCAACCTAAATCAAACTATCAATCTCAGTAAAATAATAATAAGGATGCTAAAGTGTCAAATAATGAATAAACATAGCCAGATGTTTATCAAATCAAGAGTATAAAAGTGATAAAAATATTAGCATTAACCTAAATCACTTGCCAACTTGAGCTTCATAAAATCCAAGAAAGATAAGTAAAATTATAAATAAATAAACTTGGCCAAAGTGCTAAAATTGCTCAGAATATAAGTACAAACTAGCAAGATAAAACCCCCAAGTTGAGTTTATTTAGAAATGGGTCAAATACAAAATCGACGTAACTCAATCATCTAAACTATAACCCATTATTTTCTTTAACAATACTTATTTTCAAGCCCAAGGACAAGCCCTAACATAACCCATAAAATTTTAAAAGAAGCCAACATAGCTTAAGGGCATAGCCCAACTAGGGCACACATAAAAGAAAAGTATTCAAATTAGCTCTACAGGAAGGCCAAGTGCTAATAAAAAACTATACAAAACCCACAAGTGACCATGGTTTCAAAAATAATAGTATTAAAAATTTGCCCATAACTAGAATAAATGGTTATATAATGATTTTAAAATGAATAGGAGGCTTTATAGGTTCATCAAGAAGTCCTCATGATTTCCTCAAGAACATGTAAATCCATTACTAATTTTTTTTATTTTATCAAAGTACAAATCAATTTCAACAACAAGGGTATCCCAAAATTCCCATTTAGTAATTTTAAATACATTACTTACTTGAAACAAGATTTGCCTTCAAAATATGAAGTTCTCCCCTGATTTTCCTCTTTCCAAGACTATTTCTCTCTCTACAACTCACCCTTCCTTTTATTTCATCCTCCCCAATTTGATTTTCTCCCTCCATTAAGGCCTGTAGACATTTTTCCATACCTCCATTACTTCTAATGACCACCATTTCCTCTAGGGTTTTCTCTTTCATCCAACACACCAATGCACACTATATTACATGAAAAGTTACTCAATTACCCATTTCTTGTAGAGAGTCAACCCTAACACCATCATGAGCCCTAATGCATCCAAGGCTTGAATTTTCCATTGTGCCATAGATGTCAACTACTAGGCATAAATGATAGCTAAAAAAATAAAAAAACAAAACTTATTGAATGAAACTGGATTTGGTCAATATGCCTTAGGTGAGTCAAAAGGGCCCATGAACCCCCTTGGCCATTATGGCCTAACAAATATTTTTAAAACAACATCATACTACATGGGGGTCAATTATGTTAATGCAAGGTCCAAGTTAAAGACTACATGGAAGTCCAAGACATGCCAAGATGCATAGTCACTAGTATAGTCATGAACCCACAGTGTAAATCCAAGTCATCATGACTATGGATCAAGCAACTTAACCACAATGTGATCCAAGAGGTAAGAAAACAAGCCAAAAAATGACACTAAATAATTGGGCCTTTAAGTGGCTAAAATGAAAAGAGAAGATAACTAAAATAAAGTAAGATATGCACAAGAATGAAATTAATTAATACAACACCAAACAATACATAATAAGATAATGAAATTTGTAGACAAAAATAATCACAATCAAGAAGGAAATAATAATAATGGTGACCGAACAAGCTCAATCAACAAGCTAAGATGGAAAAAAAAAAAATCAAATAACACTATAAATTTTCATCATGACTATATGGATTATTACATTTTCATCTCATATACCCATGTTGGTGTTACCAAATTTCTCATTTCCCCCACCCTTTATTGGATGTACTATCAAAGTCCACTGCTAGCCTAGCTCACCCTTTATTGGATCTACTGTCAAAGTCCACCGCTAGCCTAGCTCATTTACCCATGGATCTTGCAGCCATAAAACATGACATCAACAACATTTATTTTCTTATATATATATATATATATATATATATATATATATATATATATATATATATATATAGAGCTATAATAACATCATAACATAAAATAAATATGTATGATGACATCATAAAATAATGAATTAAAAATTACTGATGCATCATAAAATCAAATCAATAACCACATGCAAGTATTGGATAAAGTCTAATTTTAGATAACTAGTAATCACATTCTACTATCAACACCTAATAAAGTCTATCAAGTGGTCAAAATAGTAGGTTATGACATCCTCTTCCCCTTAATGAGGAGCCATCTTAGTGATAATTCAAAATATCCATGGATAGTGCTATTTAAACAAATATGTGTTCTCCCATATGGAATTTATGTCAATCAATGGGTCTCATTTAACTAGGACTTGATGAATCTCTCTATTTCTCAGTTTAATGTTGTGTTTTCTTAGGATTTTGATTGGATCCAGTTGCATCTTTTAATCTTTCATACCCTATAGATTTTTGTAATCCAAAACATGAGACAGATCAAGTACATATCTTTTTAATAATGCAATGTGAAATACATCATTAATTTTTGATAGAGAAGGTGGTAAAGCTAGTCGATAGGCAACATGGTTGAACTTATCCATAATGTCAAATGGTCTGGCAAAACATTGAGCCAACTGGAGGTTTCTAAACTTAATCAAACTTTTTTATGGTCTAAAATGCATAAAAAACTTATCACCAAAAATAAATTCATGTGATGTTCTCTTTTGGTTAGTATAGCTCTTTTATTGATCAGAAACATCCATCATATTTTCACATATTATGGTCATCTAATTATCATATTATTATAGTATTTTAAGCCTAATAACAACCCTATTATCCAAACCATCCCAACTAAGTGGGGTTTTAAATTTTCACCCATATAAGACTTCAAAAGGGGCCATTTTCAGTACTGAATGGTATGATTTATTATAGGCAAACTCAATGAAATGGAATTAGTTCTCCCACTTGGACTTCTATTCCATAACGTACATATGAAACATGTCCTCAACTACTTGATTTAGCCTTTCAGTCTAACCATCCATTTATAGGTGGTATGAAGAGCTAAAATTTAGTCAGGTACCAAATGTTATAGTCAAGGTTCACTAAAACCTTGAAGTGAATAACTTTTATTAATAAAAAATAATTAATTCTTGTACACAATGTAGTTATACCACTTATTTCATGAATGGATTTGAAAATACAAAAGCATTATTTTTTAGATTACCTGCTATAAAATGGCCAAACTTGGTTGCTTTGTCGATCATCACTAGAATGGTGTCATGTCTATTGTGGGATTTGGGTAGCCAAAAAATAAAATCCATTAAAACTACTACTCATTTATCATTGGGTATGTTATGTAGGTACAAAATAATTCCCAAATGATAGTTTTTAGTCTTCACACACTGACATTCTAAACATCTTGCCATAAATTTGGCAATGTCCAAATTCATCTCAGGCCAAAAATAGTACCTCTTTAGCTCATGGGTCATCTTCGTGACATGATGAGAAAAATGGGGTGTCACGTGTACTCCATTTAACATAAAATTATGTATATTACCTATTTATGGTATGAAAATTATGCCCTTATGACTTATAAGGCTATCTAATTTAGTAGAAAAATTAGTAAATTCCTTTGTTACAAGTTCAATAGCTAGTTCTCTACTTATCTTTTTGTAATATTCATCCTCAAGCTGATATTCTAATACAAAATTTCTAAAATTTACTTGTAGTACCGATAGGGTAGCAAGGTAGGCACATCTATTGAGTGTGTATGTAATTATAAATGCATTAGATTCACAAATCAATCCTAGCTCGGAGAAGATAGATCCTACTTACACTTCTGATTTAGGATAAATTAGATAATCAAGAACATGACCAGTATGGATCCACTAGACATAATTAGGGGATCTCTTATCATAAATAATATCACTGGGGAGGGTCCCAAAGGCTTTAGTCAAGAAAAATCATGTAATAACCCTTACTAAGTCTTATGTTTTAATAATCACTATACTAATAATGAGTAAAGGAAGGAAATCTAATCTAGTGCTCAACAAAGCTTGTGGCACAAAGTGGGGGCTAGTAAATAAATGAAATTAAACATGCATAAGAGAATCCTAATTAAGCTATAAATAGGTAAAATATTAATGCAATGGATAAGAAGAGTAATATTATTCAAAATTCATTATTTATGCTACTTCTATCTACTAAAGAGAGGAGAAAAGTTAGAGATACTTACTTAGAATATAAACCCATCGAGACTCAATCTCTCTCTCGGATAAAAGTGCTTCACAAAAGGTTTTTGTGGTTTGTAAGGACCACTAAGAAAGGCCAAAACATCCAAGACTTCTCCACAAGACTAGATTCTTCTCCAAGTATAAACCCTAAGCTAAGACTCCTTAAGTAGAATGGTGGAAGAGTAGATTGTAAAGAAGTGAAAATTAATAATAACTCTTTATGTCTCTCTAATAATAGTAAAATGGATGTGATTATATAGGTAGATAAACCCTTTTAAAAGTTTCCATTGATAGGGTCGACCTGATCAACCTAGTATTATTATTGACAAAAACTCACTAGGTTATGGGCTAGGTCAACCAAGAGCTGACCTAGACCTTAAATAAGTTATACCAATAAGAGTACAAGATCAACCCAGTCAACCTTGTCATGTAAAATAAAAAAAGAGGTTTTAATTTAAGGAAAGGGGTACTAAATGTGGTAAAAGAGTTGGTTGGATTGGTAATACGTATAAATAAGGGACAACAATCCTATGAAGCACCAATGGGCTAACCACCCCTTTTTTAGTGCACCCCTTATGGCATGCACTCAGAGAGATTGAGACTCGTGGGTTCCTAAAAGATAAAAAACATTAGTAATTGATAAAATTTTAAGATATTATGTATATACATATGCTGCACTTGAATCTCATTATGTGTCACTCAGGTGCAATAGGGGATGGTGCTTTGATAAAGAACATAGTAACACACAATGCTAAGGCTAAAAAAAATTATAGTATTTTAAAGCATAAAATAGCTAAAAATAAATTATTGAAAGGGAAATAACTAAAAAGTAAATGTGATGAGCACCTTTAATTACCTTTATAGCTAGATGGTTATCTGTTGTGTTTGCATTTTTGATTGTAGAGGCCATAAAGACTACTTTCGACAAACCCAATAATACAAATTAAAGAGATAAAATAAAAAAATAGAGGAAAGCTAAGATAAATTGTGCTATGTGGATGGGATGTAATTAGAAATTTGGAAATTTTGGGTGACAAGTTCTATGTTTAACCAAATGACCAAGTCAATTTTTTTAGAGTAAATCGGGTAACCAAAAATTTAAGGCTACTAAAGACCAAAAAACTCAAATAAGTAACCTTGAGTAATAAAAGCAAACTCACCAAGTCAACCCAAGGATACATGTCACAGATATGGTAATCAAACATCAATGTGAAAGTAGTAACAATCCTTACTTAAACAAAGATGGGCAAAAAAAATGGGAAAACAACATTGATGCATGATAAGTAACAATCTTTACTCAATCATTAATGGAAAAAGGTGCATAAAAGGGAAAAAACATTGATGAGTGAGAAATAACAAGCCAACCTCTCTTAATAATGGAAAAAGTACATGAAATTAAAAAAATGGACTCAATTTCCCACAAAAATAGTGGTACAACAATGATAAGTGGTAAAATAAGACGAAACAAGTCTAGAAATGTAGATCCATGGTGTAAAGAAAGCAATCCATAATTACTCAAGCATATTATTTTGTTCTAGGGATAGATAAAAATGAAATAAAGTAGTACTATCATGTTTTTAAGATGTGAAGAATAAGGACATATAGAAGAGGGAAAATGAATTTAGAATCACAATTTTCTTGTCAAGGGGGAAATGAAATGGGTAGAGGGGATAATGAAGGAAAAACTAAGGTAGAGAAACTCTTTATCAAAGTAAAAACACTCGAATTAATTTTTTTAGAATAAAAGGACTTTCAACCTTAAGGATTTTAAAGAACTTCTCCTAGCTACACAAGTCTTAGGTCAGCAAATAGAGTATGTAGATCATCCCATGAAGGCTATAGGCATGAAAAGTAAAATAGACTTACCTTCTCACAATGTGTTCCCTGTTCCTCAAGACCCCTTACAAAGTCATCGGTCTACTTAAAATATTGGGTACTTGTCTGAGAAAGTAGGTAGCACCATAGAGTTTATTCAAATATCTTATTCCAATCTACTAGCCTACCATACCCCAATATACCTCGACTCTATTATGAGGCCAACTATGGAGTTTGAGCTTCAGTTAGAGATAGGAGATGTACTTGTAATCACATATTTTGGTGTGATTTTGAATTTTTGAGATTTGTATGTTTCCTTTTGTATATCATTGGATTTTGTTTCACATGATTTGGATTTTAAATTTCTTTATGGCTTTTTCTATTCTTCCTCCATATGAATTTGGGAAAACAAACATAGGTGTTAAAGATGACTTTCATTTGAATACTTGGGACTTGGTTACTAAGAGAGAGAAATCAAAGAACATGGTGTCTAAGAGTCTCGTAAAGTTAGGTGAAATCAAAGTGCTATCTTGACTTCAACTTTGGGTTATCTAATGTGGAATGAAAGAAAAAGAAATCAAGAGGAATGAAACATGAAATAATTTGAATTATTTTAAATTAAAAAAAAATGTGACAAAGGGATAAAAAGGGATTCAATGATAGAAAAGTGTGATTCCTTATCATAATAATGAGGGAAATGAAGGAAAACATGCTAACATAGATTGATATGCAAATTTCATCTATAAAAAAGAAGCAAAAGCTAAAGCTGAGATCAAGGATTAAGAACTTTTAACCATTGCTAAACACATTTTAAAAATGGAATGAAAAAGATGGTTATTTTATGAGGAAGGTCAGGTCCTATCCATGGTCTTACACTACAAATCATAAAAGAGAGACCCAAGAGAGTACCAAAAATCATTATAAAAATAAATGAGATAAGAAAAATATGGTGTTTATGAGGAAAGCCAGGTCTTATCCATGGTCTTATACTGCAATTCATAAGAGACAAACCCAAGGGGTATCAAAAAGCATTTGGAAAGTGATAAAACAAAGAGAATAAAAGTACATCATGATGAAGACCATGTCTTATCCATGGTTTTACAATGCAACTCATGAGAAAAAGAAAACCAAAAGACCAAAAAGGAAGGACCAAGGTTTGTGAAGAGAGAATTGATGTAGAGGGTGAGACCTCTATAAGTATCTTGAAAAAGTGTTAGATAGATAGTAGATAGAAAGCATGAAAAAAAGGGAAGGATTTAGGTAAAATACTTCTTGAAGAATTATGCATTGGTGAGATCTTTGAAAACATGGCCTTTGTTGGTTTGAAGGTGATAGGTATTTGAACCAAGAATATCTTTGACTAAATAGGGACCCCACCATTTTTGGGCATATTTACCTTATTTATAATGAGTTTAGTCTAATTTAAGGACAAGATCACCAAAATTAAATATGTGAACTTTTAATCATTTATTATGTTGTTTGGTAATACGGGCCTTATATTGGTGATTGTGTTGTAAATAAAAAAGACGGTGTTTGTCAAAGAGATCGAGAGCATGAAGGTAAGCTTCATGTAATTATTCATCAAGTATGATACCATGAAGAGATATATGGAGAAAGGAAATCTCAAATTCTAATGTAAAGACTGATTTAGAAACATAGACTAGAGATAATGACATTACTCCAGTGGCAGTGCATATGCTAGTGTGATAGGCCCAAAAAGGAGGATAGAGATGAAGTTGTCAATCTATGTGGGTTTTACAAATTATATTTTGTAGAATTTTATAAGGGATTTTTTTGGTTGCCTCAGTTTGTCCATTACATTGTGGATGATAAGGTGTGAAAAATTTATGATTGATTTTAAATTTAGCACATAACTGTTTGACATCTTTATTTTCGAAATTACCACCATTGTCTAAAATAATAGTATGAGGGACACCAAAGTGATAGATGATTTGATTAAGGATGAATTTGGATATGGTGGTATTGGTGATGTTAATGAGGGGCATAAATTCAAATAACTTGGTGAAATATTTTGTGTCTGTGATTATAAATACATGCCCATCTTGAGATCAAGGTAGTTTGCCTATGAGATCTAATCCCCAATGGAGAATGGCCAGGGAGGTTCTATGATTTTAAGCTCAACTAGAGGTGAGTGAATTATATCATCATGAAGTTAGCAATGAGTAAACATCTTATCAAATTTGATGGCATCTTTTTCAATAGTGGGCCAAAAGTATCCCATTTGTAAGCATTTATAGGCTATAACATGTCTACTACAGTGGCTACCACAAATTCCCCCATGTACTTATTAAAAGAGATAAGGAACCTCATATTTCATAACACAACAAAGAAAGGTAACTTCAACATTGTGATAATATAGGATGTTATATTGAAACACATATCTAAAATCTTGTTTGTGAATGCAAGTCTTTTTATGGGAATCTAGGTTGGGAGGATAAGTTTGGTGTTATAGAAATTAAATTATGTCTTTGTACCATGGGATTTGTTGAATGGTAATAGACTCAATGTGGTAGATTAGTGAATATTTTGGTTGAATATAGGACAAATATTTTATTATTTGGATAAGAAAAGTGGGATCGATAAGAACCTGGTGTAGATGAAAAATAGATGCTGAAGAAGCAAGGGAATCAACAACAGAATTTTGATCTTGAGGGATAGGCTCGATAGTGAAAGAGATGAAATATTTGGTGAGATTAGTTTCAATTTGATGATAAGAAATGAGATTTTTGATTTTGCATTGGTAATAACCATTGACTTGGTGGCAAATGAGCTAGTAATTTCCTAAAGTATGTAGGTATTGGATATCTAAATCAAGGGAGGCTTTCATGCCTAAGATTAAAGATTTGTATTCTACCATGTTTTTAGTGACATCAAATGTTAATTGAAAATATAAATGAGTGATTTTTCTAAGAGGGATTGTAATAATAAAACCTACCCCAACTCCTTGAAGGAATTTAGCACCATAAAAGTGAATGGTCCAAGTATCTTCATGTAAATTGACATTAATTTCAGGAAGTGATTCAATATGTACTTTTGGTTTAGTAGAATCAATGAGGGTAGTGTATTCATTGAGATCACTTGCTTCCAAGTCAACAATGAAGTTATGTAAGTAATCTTTGAGAGATATGGTTTGGTTGAGACCATAAATATCAATAATATTATCATGTAGAAGAATATCTTAAAGGTGATTGATAGCGGGCATAAGAGCCGTGACAAGTTGATTAGTAATGATTTGTCCCTTTATAACCTTTAAAGCAATAATTTAGAGATAAAATTCCATAAGGAGGACCATCCACTTGCCAATTCTATTTCTAGGAAAAAAGGCTTTGGAGAACAAGTGATGAAGGGGATCAAAATGAATGATAACATAGGGATTTAATAAAACATATATAGTCTAGGTTTTTTAGTTGTAAAATACATGATGAGGTAATCACATTCAATTTTTTTGTATGTTTCTCATAATCAATGAGGGCTCCATTGATATAGTATATGGTATACTCTCTTCCAGTATCATCTTATTGGGAAAGCATTACCCAAAATAATATGGGTGTGGAAGAAGTGTATAAGATCAGAGGTCAATAATTTGAAGGAGGATGAAGAGTAGGTGGGTGAAGCAATGATTATTTCATGTTATCACATGCTTTTTGATAAGGGTCTATCCATTCTAAAGCATTACCTTTCTTAAGAAGATAATTGACAAAGTGGATATGGTAAGCCATTTTGAGGATGAATCTTCTAATTTATTTAAGTTTACAGAGATAAGTGAGAATGTCTATAATGGATTGAGGGATGGGCATGTTGATGATAGAATTTATCTTAGCAAGGTTAACATCTATGCCATAAAGAGAGATTGTGAATCCTAATAGTTTACCATATGTGACACCAAAGACACATTTGTAAGGATTTAGTCTAAATTTGTATTTAAGAAGATGGTCAAATATGATGGCAAGACCAAAAAGATGAATCTTGTGACTTTTAGACTTAGCAATGAGGTCATCCATATAGGTTTCTACAATTATATGGATAATATCATGAAATATATGAGTCATTACTCATTGATAAGTAGATCTGGCATTTTTGAGTCTAAATGGAATTTTAACATAGCAATAGGTGCCTCATTCCATGGTAAAAGTGGTTTCATACTGGTCTTTAGGGGCAATGTGAATTTATAACCCAAGAAACCATCCATAAGAGATAACATTTCATAACCAGCTATGGAATCAATAATGGAATCTACTAAAGGTAGAGGGAAATTATCCTTGGGACAAGCAAGATTAAGATTAAAAAAATAAATGCAAATGAAAATGACTATGGTGACCTTTTTTTGAATTGGAACTATGCTAGAAACCCATTTAGAATAGTCCATTGGTTTGATAAATTTAGCATCAAGAAGTTTGATAATTTATATGTGACATAAGGTGGAAACTTTGGGTGGAAATTTTAATTGCTTTTGATGCATGGGTTTGAAATTAGGATAAGTGATGATTTTGTGCACCACAATGCTAGGGTCAATATCGGGCATGTCCTCGTACAACCAGGGAAAGATCTCATGATATTTATAAAAAAATAAGCTAAAGTTATCATGTTTAGTAGGTGAAAGTTTGAGAGAAACTACACTTGGTCAAGGGCATGATAGAACACCATATTCAATGCAAGTATTTGATTGATAATCATAGCATTTCCATCTTGGAAGTGGTATAATGAATTAGGTAAAGAATAAATTAGATTAGTTTATAAGATCGATTCTAGCGATGAAGTTATTGAAACAAGGGGATTTGTTTTTAAAATTCCCAAGTTTTTGATGTTGCCAAGGAAGTTGAGGTTCTTGAGCATGAAGTAATTCAAGAATAGATTCATCTCTAGGTAAAGTGGGAAGAGGGCCATAATACTCAACATCAAATATGAAATCAAGAATTTGATTATCATGGTGATCATATTTAGAATGTATCTGATGGAGATTTGTGGCTTTGGCATCTAGTGTAATCCCAAGAGTAGGAGGAGTAGCTTGATTGGATGGGATTGGTATATCATTAGTTTCATTGATGGGAGAAGAATTAGATGAAATGATGGGATATATAGGTGGTAGATAAGATGTGAGAATCTCTGGAGGTTTGGAAGGTGTGATTTGTTCTACCGCCCAAGGAGTATCAAGAAGTAGAGAATTAGTAGGAGGTACATGACCTTTAGGATCTAATTCATGATTCATGGAGATGGTATGAACATCCCAGTTGAAATAATGTATTTTAACTAAGGTTTTATGATAATGTTAAACATCCAAGTCTCAAGTTTGAGCTTCAACCATGATGTAATTATCATCATAGGTTGGAAAAATGGTACATGCTTAAGATTCAGGGGGAGTTTTAGAAGGTGAAATTCCAATGTTACCAAACTTTCGTGGTGACATGAATAGAGGGTATTATAATAATTTGGCCACTCCATAATAATTTAGGTGAAAGCATCTTCTAGGTAAGAAGGTTCTTAAGCATTATATGGAGAGTGAAATTTAGTGATCTCATCAATGAGAGGAATAGTATGGTCATGAGGTAATAAATGAGGAAGCCACTTTGATACATATGGAGGTAGCTTAGTAGTGTTGCAATTCATTAGGTTCATAATCATCCAAATCATCAAGTGTGACTTGTAAGTCTGGATTGATGTTGATAAATTTAGGTAAGGGAGCACTATTGATGGTAAGAATGGTAGGGATGTAATATTGAGATTTTGGATTAGGAAGTTGAATAATCCAAACATTAGGATCAAATTCATGCTTATACCATTTACCATTATGTAAAAATTTGATGCATTGGCTACTAGAAGAAGTGATGGCCCTCACTCTATGAGTCCAAGGTCAACTGAGGAGTATGTTATAAGATAAGGGCAAATCAAGGACCATAAGTTTAATTTTGTATGGTCTTAGGTTTGATTGTTATTGAAGTCCAAATACAACCAATTGGTTTTTGATTATTTTTATCAAATCCATGATTGGTGAGGTGGGTTTACTTGAGATGATCCTTATTATAGCTGAGTTTTTGGATAAGCCACAAATATGTTACATTAATACCAAACCCTTTGTCAACTAAAAATTTAGGATAAGGGTAATATAATGGATATTTTAATGAAATATGGTGGATCATCAACATGAAAAAGGATCTCATCATTAATCATGTCTTATTCAATAAATTCAATATACGATTTGGAAGAAGGACAAATAATTTTAATGGTATGCACATTGGTAGGTTGAGGCTCCAGAGGGTAGTTCTTCATCTATAGAAGATGGATCTTCAATTTATTATAATTATTTCATAAGGAACTTGTTATAATAAGAGGAAGTATGAAATAACTCCACAAGTGGAATCTTTCAAGGCATGGAGTGAAGTTCTTAAAGAAAGTTCCAATTGGATTTAGAAGAAGAACCCATGCGAGTTTTAGAAGGTAAGGTAGATTTTGAAGGAATATAAGTTATTATGGGTTCAGAAGGAGAAGGTGGTTCCTCATGGGATTCCTAAGATAAATGAGTGGTTGTAGTATCTTTGAGAATTTGTTCTTCTAAAGATGGTTTCTTAGCTTTTGTGATCTGATCTTTGTGAGCTGGTTTGCGATGATAATTAACTTTAGCTGTGTTAACATATTGAGAATTGTTATAATATTGGTCATAGTTAGCATTAATGGTATAAACATCCTTGGTATTTTGTTGATTATTAGTGGTGGAAAAATATTTTTGGTTATTACAAGAAGAAACTTTGGAAACTTGTCATTTTTAAGAAGCAGTGTTGTACACTTTATGATGAAGGTTGATCATGGATTTGTGATTGAAAGAATCACCAATCATGTAAGAGATAAAAAATTTAGTAAGCCCTCTACAAATTTCATAGGAGTGACCAATGTCAACATGGAACCAAAAAAATTGGTTAGGGTCATACCATTTAGGAGGATTATTAGGATACATAAAAGGTTTAGAGGGTGGTAAGAATTGTTTCATTTACTGCAGAATTAATGGTATCTGAGAAGATGGGGGAGTGTCAGCTTTGGCAAATCCTTGTTTGGTTTGATGAATATTATCAATGATGGAATTAGTAGAAGTTTGAAAATATCTTTTGATGAATTTAGTATTAGGTTCAAATTGCTTCATGAGGAATTCTTGATGTTTATCTTCGTCAAGAGCTTCGTTAAGTATTTGAGAAACAAAATTTCAAACCTTATATTGAAGTGGAGTTAAATTAGTTATAAAGAGTTTAAATAAATTATCATCAGTCATGTTATGGTTGGATTTATGGGCTAGATTTACATTATTTGATAAAATCACGAGATAATGTGGTGGGAGATTGCTTAGCATTGATGAAATTGCTAAGATAATTTTTGGGAAGATCATTATGTTGAAACTCTTTAACTAGAACATTGACTAAATCCTCAAGTTTCCAAATCAAATGTTGGGGAATTTGGTTGTACCATTAAAATACATTTCTAGTGAAGGTTTTAGCTAGAATTTTAGTTGTGGTGAAAGTATTAGTTTGGATCCACTCTTTAGAAATATTGATAAAGGCTTTAAGAAAGGATGTAGGGTATTTATTCCCATCATACTTGATAGTTGGAGATATATTACCAATATTAATAGACACGATGAAAGGAGATAAATGATCATTTTGGATGTTTTGAAGAATTTTTTTATTCATGATAGGTTTAGGAATACTATTTACTGAGGCATCTCTAAGAGGTGGAGGAATAAAATTTGGATTGGATTGAGGATTGAGAGAAGGAGTTTGGTTAGCCACATTGATCAAATGACATTGTAATTGCATCATTTGAGAGGTGTTATAAGTTTGCATTATGTTCATTTGTTGTATGACTTGTGCAAGAAGTTGAGTCATATCAATTGGTGGGTTAGTATTTGTAGAAATCCCTAAATTATTATTAAGGGGAGGTTTATCAGAAGGTGGATTATTAGTGGGATTATTGGATAGATTTGTGTCAATTGTGACCGGATTATGTTGAAAATATTGAAGATGAGAATTGTATTGATAGGTACAAAAATGATCAAATCCACCCACTTAATCTTGAGGTGTGATTTGAACCATGTTATAATCCATAGACAAAGGAGGGGAAATGATGCTCCAAGAGTGAGGGTTTTATTGGGAGGAAAAGAGAGGGAGAAATAAATATCCCATATAGTGCCTAAATGGATTCAAACTATACAAGAAGATTCTAATAGGGGACTTCATGATGATTTGGGAAAATGAACATAATGTTAAGGAAAGATAAATAGAGAACTGAGTTGGATAGATAGGATAACAATAAGAGTATAGAGTTGAATAGGTCAACCTAGTACTATAAACTAGGAAAAACATAGTTTGATAAGGATATAGAGTCAACCAGGTCAACCTAGTACTGTAACCTGACTGGTAAGATGGATATAAAGTCGACCAAGTTGACTTAGTACTGAAGTCAAGAAGAAAAATAGTTTGTAAGAGACTATGTCAAGTAAAATGATAGTGTACTCAAAATAGAGAAAGATTTTTGCAAATGTACTTGAAAAAAGCAATGAAAGTAAGCACACAAACAATTGGATCAAAGAGAATGATCCAATTGGGGCACACAACATAAAATATTGCACCAAAGCTAGCCAATGCAAGTTTTTACAATACAACATATAATTAGTAAAGAGCAAAAAGTCAACTAAATATAAAATGCTAACTAAGTGGCCATTCTAAATGTTGTTATATTATTATAAAGTGTTGTTTTAAGTGTGATAAAGAAGTTGGCTGAAAATAAGGAACTAGAAAGCAATCTATGGGTGGTTTCAAGATGTTTAGGCTAAAAGAGATTCATGTTGGCAATGGTACTAGCTTTGTATTGGGGCTTACCCCCTTACTTCACAATCTCATAGTGATAAGGGTGTCATTTTTTTTACCAATATAAACCATTAACCATGTGTTTATACTTGGCCAAAAAACCAAGTCAACTTCCCCTTGCTGATGAAATCCAAGTAGGTAGGCCTTGGGTATATAAATGTTTAAACACATTTTAAAATTATGTGATTTGGTAGTGTGCAATAAAGAGAAAAATAGTGAAACTAAATGGTATATTAAAAAACCACCTAATTAGACTATGTGAGTTACTTTAAGCATGCAAACAACTAAAAGTGAAAATGTGAATTAATTAATAATATATAGTTGTTAATTTCTAATTTAAGCATAGTACAGAGTCAGTTCAGATGATAATGTATGTAAATATTACATAACAGAGTCGACAAGGTCACTACTGTACTACAAAAGAAAGAGTCCTTAAGAACTAAGTCGACTAGGTCAACCTAATATTTTAGATAGAAGATAAAATGCAAAACTAGGTCAACTAGGTTGACATAGTTTACTGTATGATTACAGTTTTGAAGACTACAAACTTTGTAAAATAAAACTCTGGGGAAAAATTGAATTGAAAGAGAGAGAAATAAAGGAACGTTGGTGGGTTGGAAGATGCTAAGGACTGTGAAATTTATGTTGAAGTTCCTTGAATGTTGCTTGCATGTTTTACCAATTGTTTTAACTAGGGTAAAATAATTCTACAATTCCCCATTTGCTAAAGTTATTTAAGATGACTACCAGTTTGGTTAACCTAGTTTTTAATTTAGAAGCTAATTATGATACTAAGTTGACCTAAATAACTTAGTTTACTATTCTAGAGATAAATAAGAGACTAAGTCAACTTGTTTGACATAGTTTGCTATCTAGAACTGAATAAGAGTACTATGTTGACCTTTGTGATCTAGTAACCTGTATCTGATGAAGACTTGTAATGAAAGAACATAGTCATTTTGATGTGACTGTATGTTAAAGATATTCATATAAGTTAGAAACTATACCGGCTTAGTTCACCTAGTATCACAAATATAGAAAAATAATAAAATGATATAAATGAAAAGCATGAAATCAAATTTTCAAGGGTTAGATTCACATTGAATTCACAAGAATTTATGCAATTAGAAATGCATCAGATCAACAAATCAATCCTAGTTTAGAGAAGATAGATCCTACTTACACTTCCAATTAGGAATATATTAGATAATTAGGAACATGACCAATACAGATATGCTAGACCTAATTAGGGTATCTCTTATCAAAAATAATGTCACTAGGGAGGGTTCTAAAGCCTTTAGTCAAGCAAAATCATGTAATAACCCTAACTACGTCCTATGTTTTTATATTCATTATACTAATAACATGTAAACTAAATAAATCTAATCTAATGCTCATTAAAGCTTGTGGACAAAGTGGGGGTTAGTAAATAAATAAAAGTAAACATGCATAAGAGAATCCTAATTAAGATATGTATAGGTAAAACCTTAATGCAATGGAGAAGAAGAGTAATATTATTCAAAATCCATTACTTATGCTACTTCTATCTACTAAAGAGAGGATCAAACTTAGAGATACTTACCTAGAAGACCAACCCATTAGGACTCAATCTCTCCCTTGGCCAAAAGGTGCTTCATAAGAGGTTTTTGTATTTTTTAAGGCTCACTAAGAAAGGCCAAAGCATCCAAGAATTCTCCACAAGACTAGATTCTTCTCCAAGTAGAAACCCTAAGCTAAGAATCATGAAGTAGAATGGTGGAATAATAGATTATAAGGAAGTGTAAATGAATAATAACTCTTGATGTCTCTCTAATAATGGAAAATGGATGTGTTTATATAAGTATATCTAACCCTAAACCCTTCCAAAAGTTTCGGTTGATAGGGTCAACCTGGTTGACCTATTATTGTTATTGATAAAAACTCACTAGGTCATGGGCTAGTTTGGGCAAGCGCTGACCTAGACCTTAAATAAGTTTTGCCAATAATATTACAAGGTTGACCCAATAGACCTAGTCATGTAAACTATCAAAAGATGTTTTAGGTTAGGGAAAGGGGTTTAAAAGGTGGTAAAAGACTAGAGGAGTGTGTAAAAGTGGAAATAAAGCTTAGGGGAATGTTTTTAGGAGATGGTTAGATTGGTAATAAGTGGCAATAAGGGACAATAATCCTACGAAGTACTAATTTTATACCCACCCCTTTCCAGATATACTCATTAAAGTATGCACTTAGAGAGATTGAGACTCTATGGGTTCTTGAAAGATATAAAGCATCAATAATTGATAAAGTTTGAAAATATTATGTGTATACAAAGCACATCTACCACAAGATTTTACTTACCCTTCATATTAGACATGTTCATGTAAGATTTATTGATAAAATCTAGCCATATACACTAGTGGGCATTCAAATCATCATATGAAAATAGGTGGTCCAAACTATGGTAATCAGATTTCACCTTAAATGGCTTGCCTAACAAGAAATGTTTCCACTATTTAAGTGCATGCAATATGGCAACAAGATATAAATCATGTGTAGGGTAGTTATTTTTATCTTCTTTCAAATTATGAGACTCATAGGCCACTACTTTCCCATCTTAGGTTAATATTCCACCAAATCCTTCTTTAGACGCATCAACCCACACTTCAAAGTTTCCATTGGGGTTAAGTATGATCAAAATAGATTATGTGGTTAATAGTTCCTTAAACTTATTGAAGGCCTCTTTGAACTAAGGTGTCCACATAGATTTATTACCCTTGTGTTACAAAGAAGTAAGGGGGTTGGTTATGAGGGATAAATTTTCAACAAACTATCGATAATACCCTACCAAGTGCATAAACTTATGCACTTAATGCACATTGGAAGGGACATGCCACTCTTAGATGGCTTATATTTTGGTTTAATCTATTACAATTCCCTCCTTAAAAAGTACGTGCCATAAAAAGTGAATTCAAACTTAAAAAAAAGCACATTTAGATAGATTCCCATATAGTTTATGCTATCTCAACCTTTTCAAAATGAATCTTAGGTGTTGATCATGCCCAGTTACATTCCTGAAATAGACAAGGATGTCGTCAAGAAATATTAGAACAAATTTATCCAAGAAATCCCTAAACATGTTGATCATTAAATTAATAAATGTATTTATCATGTTTATTAGGCCAAAAGGTGAAACAATGGACTCAGAATGGCCATATCTAGTTTGGAATACTATTTTGTGAATGTCTTCCTCTTTGATCTTTAGCTAATGATAGTTGAATCTTAGATCATTTTTTGAAAACACTAATACACCTTTCATTTGATCAAATAAATCATCAATCTAGGGTAGTAGATACCAATTTTTGATCATCACCTTATTGAGCATCCGATTATCAATGCACAACCTTAAGGTTCCATCTATCTTCCTTGTGAAGACTACTAAAGCACCCCAGGTCATCACACTGGGTCTAATACTTCTAGTATCCAAAAGTTCTTGTAGCTAAACCTTCATCTGCTATAAATATGTCATGTTCATCTTATAAGGATATTTTGATGCAAGGGAAGTCCCTAGTGTAAGGTCAATGGAGAATTCAAACTCATGTTTAGGGGGTAAACTAGGCAATTTTTTTAGGAAAAACATCTATAAATTCTCTTATGATAAAAAAATATTACCAAATTTCCTTTTTTTCTAGGATTATTTCTTATAGTTGGAATGCATAGAGTTTAAAACCTTTTCTTACAACCTTATTCAACTTGAGAACTGAAAGTAATTTTTGTGGTTTAGACCTTTGAATGCCTTGAACTTCTATGAGTTTCCCATGCTCATCAGTGCATTACATTCTTTTCCCAAAGTAATCCAGAGCCATATAGTGCTGTTATAAGAAATCCATGCCTAAAATAACATTTTAAGACCCTAAGGTGGACAAAAACAACTTTACCTTGATTTTGAAAACACCAAGCTCAAGTTAAATTTGTTCCAAGCACTTCTAGATAGGCACCCTTTTGCCAATACCAAACTCAACTTCCTAGCCTTCTCTTAAATGAATAGGTTTTTGATTGTAGTAATTGATATAATAGGTTTAATAAAGTAGTTTGTTATATCAAAATCAATTAAAATAGTCACAATATGACTAGACAAAATACCTCTTATCTCTATCAAGATAGCTTGGAAATCAACGTTACAATTTTCCACTATTGCATATACCTTATGTTCTACTGGTTGTCTAGATTTAAATTTTGGGTAGCCCTTGAGGTAGTGATTGTCACCACACTCCCAACACATTATTATCCTTTATGGGGTTATAATAATAGTATTATCCCATGTGACTAGCCCACGTCATCTATCTTAGTCTTGGTCTTTCCTAAAGAATCCTATTTTAGCAGTGTTTAGAGGCTTAGAATTCTTATTCTACCCTTTGAACTAGATGTAACCCTTATTATTACCTTGGAACTTGTGGTTATGATATAATCTCTTGAAGTTTTTTGGTGTAAGAGACATTTTTGTTTTTATTTTTTTGCTTACTCAATTTGAAATCTTATCTTGCTTTTTAATGAGAATTTTCTTTTTATTCTGCCTTGTGAGTAGATTTTGTGGTATCCGCCAGTGTCTTAGGGTTGTACATATTGACATAATGCATAATACTTCTTATAGCCCTAATTTTTTTTCACTTTTGTTTCTTTTTTGTATGTACTTTTCATGACACAATAGGTTTAAGAACTTATTTTCATACTCTATAATAGACATATTTTCATAATTTAGCAGTTGAAACTCTATTATTTTTTTCTCTTTATAATTTTCACTTCAATGTCTCTTCCAAAACCAACTTTCAAAAGTAGACCAGGTAAGGGTCATAGCCTGATACCCTTCTAGATCACATAGGTGGTTCCATCATAGGGAAACATGCCTGTTCAATTGATAAACTATCACTCTAACCTTTACAATAGATGACATGTTATGCAGATTAAAATATTTCTTCTACTTTACAAGCCATGCATTAGCTTCATCTCGAAATTCCTCACCCATGAATATAGGCAGTGGAATAATCTTGAGTTATTTTATGATAGGGTCTACCACTCTTAGGGGTACTTCTTGGAGTAATTACTCCTCAACTAGTTTCATTTATAGATGGGGGCATTCTTCAGGAAGGTTTACCTCAAAGTTTTTGACCTTGAGTTCCTAATTGTCTAATTTACCTTGTAAGGCATTTAGTGCTATTATGATCCCATTCAAAACTTGCATATGCTTATCAAAAGGGTTTTCACCAATTGCATTTGTGTTTAGCGCCTCTGAGGGATTTTTAACATTGTTTAGAAGAGGTTCATCCCTATTTTAATTTTGGGCTCTATGGCCTCTGCCTCTACCTCTACCTCTACCTCTACCTTTTATAACTAGCCTATCCTCACTTTAGTCATCAACACCCTAATTACCACCATATCTAGTCCCAACCATTTTTTTCTTAGTGGGTCACATAATAAATTTTAGGCATGTTATTATAATAATCATACTTTTTTCAAGTTTTTAAGAGCTATATCCGACTTGTTAGTTCAAGCACAAGCTCTGATACTGGGTGAAATGACCAATTTTTTTTGGGTGTCATTACTTTTAGATTTTAAAATAGGACTAAGAGTAGGGCCCACTATGCCTAATTCTATTTTGCGTAATCAAATCTTCAAATTTCATTAGAATATACCCATAACCCATAACCAAAGTTATGTACATGTAACCCTTATTTAGGGTAATTACCTTTAGAAGATTATATGGAAAAGAATAATGCATTGTGGAATTTACAAAATTCTTGGGGCATATCAGTATGCTGATCCATAATGATAAGATCTAAGCTATATGGAGGCACTAAGCTCCCCAATAAGACCACCTAGGTATCCTTACCTACCTAAAAGACTCACATCTATGGAAATTTGATTATCAGTTAGGGTAGGTAAACATCTATTACCACATTTAGGATATTTGGAATATTCTAATAAGTTTTCTAGCCAACATAAAATATTTAAATCATAAGAGATGGAATACAGAAGTTTATAGTTATTCATAATCCAACCCCTCTATTCCCATAATAAAATAAAAATATGTACACCATTACATACATATATGTCAAGATTTATAATACAGAAGAATAATCATACTAACCAATTTAGTTTTAACATACTCAAGGTCGACAAATGGTAGTGTACACTTATAGAATCCATAAGGATGTTAATAAGCTTTAATAATTTAAGTCTTACTTAAAATTATTATAAGCAAGAGACCCTTATATGGTGCTATCCCCTTAGATCATTATACCATGGTCTATAATTCTAGGGATCATTACACATTCTTTCATTGGGCACTTAAAATAATTTAAGTTATAGCCACATTACACAAAGATAATTTACTATTTGTAATTGGACAAATAAAAAAGATTCTTATCAAGGATATATGACATCACATAAGTGAGCATCTCACCAATTATATATACCATTGATATACAATAATTAACTCATCCATGTGATAACAATAATCATCCCGTAGATCAATAACTAGAGATTTAGTCCCTACAATTTTTCCCACTTGTCATTTGATATTTATACACAAGAACTAATTACGTATATCAAACTATATCATATTCCAAGAATCAATTGTTACATTAGCTATATTTAATATATGCCCATGCCTTTCTTACATTTTATCACTATCCATCCTAGTTTGGCTTGGTTATATATATATATATATATATATATATATATATATATATATATATATATATATAAAAGCAATTATCCCATTTTGGAAAATTCATAACTTGCAATTTCCACATGCATTACAACATTAAATGGCTGCAACACTAACATGCATATTCCATCATATGTTAGAACATACATAACTATAATAATAATCATTTTTACACAACTTATGTGGAACCTATATACGTGTGAAAATTTTCATTTAAAATCTATACATGTTACTTGCTTACAAATATTCATACAATAGAAATCTCATACTTTGGTACACTTAAATTTAATTTCCAAATATCACTATTGTGCTAACTACCTTCCAAATAAAACCAAATCTAGGTAATATATATAATATTTACTCAAGGTTTCTATGCAATAGCCTACACCACATTAACACCATAAATCATTAACATTTTCATTCCATCCCTAAATTTACAACTTGCCAAGGATATTACTGTTTCTATGCTATATTCGCTTTTCACATTCAAGAAAGGGAAATGAGAAACTAAGAAGGAAATGGACGAGGGTTTGTACGTACCCAGATTGTAGACGTGCGCACCAGAATTTAGATGATAGCAGGAACTCCTCTTTGGTTGTGGAGGATGACACCTAAAAGGGAAAGACACTAAAACACGAAAAACGTTAGATGCCAAAAGGGTGGACTGCCAAGCGAAGGCTTGGTCCTAGAAGCACAAAGGTTTCTTGGAGAAAGACAGTCCACTATTAGAAACAGAATGCTAATCAAAAGTAGAAAGTGATAAATGATAAAAGACAGAAAGAAAGAACTAAAAGCAAAAGTGTACCTGTTTAGAAGCAATCTACCTTTGCACAGTTATCGACGTTGGTGGTATTGCCGACGTCGGTCAGGAATGTCACCGACGTCGATCAGGCTACCAACGTCGGTAGGGGAAATGGACGAGGTCAACTGGGGCAATAGTTAGGGATGAGTTACAGGTCTGGTCTTGGTCTGCAGAATGGACCGAGGCTTCGTCTGAGGGTCTGAGGGTCTGTGTGGGATTCAGAGGGACTGTTTGGGGTCTAAGGAGTAGTCTGAGGGTTTGTGCAGAACTAGTTGGGCAGAGGGGACTGTCAGGAAAGTGACTGGGTGGAACCAGAAGCACAAAGGGGGATGAATGAGAGGCAGGGGTCTGAGAAGGCCTTTTAGCCTCTCAAGGGAAGGACAGGGAAGGTCTAGGCAGTGGGTTGGATAAATAGATAAAACCAACTGATAAGATGAAATGAAAAAATGAAACTGCTTACCTCTTGCTTGCTGGTTGGAGAATGGAGAAACCTGTTGTCAGAGTTGTTGAAGAACCTACAAATGAAACTGTTGCTTAGAGCTGCTTTGAAAGGTACCTATAGCTGCTGGTGTTGTTGTGTGAGAGGGAGGAGAAGAAACTATGAATGCAAAAGTGTCAAGAGAGTTCTGTTCGCGGGGGCAGAGAATGGTTGCAAAAAATGGTTTTAAAGGCTGCCAACGATGGCAAAACCTCAGACGTCAGTCGAATAATGACCGACGTCGGTGGCCAAAGAATGGGAACAGAGGCTAAAATTAGCCTCTGTCCATTCTTACACGCTGCTGGGTAAAGGGGCCATGGGAAAACAGTTGAGGAAGGCATAAATGGATGCGGGAGGAAGGATAAAGGGGAGATTTGGGCAATAAAGGCTAGGAGAGAGGTGGGGGCATCCAAGGAGGGGATCCAAGGTGGCATGGGTGAGGTGGAAAGGGGGAGTAAATTAAAATGTTTATTTATTTTAATTTTAAAAATGGAGGGGACTAAGACAAGTGCTAGGACATAGACCAAGAGGGCCAAGGGGGGATGACGACCTAGGGGGTAGACACGATTTCAGTGTCTACATTTGCCCCTTTTTGTCTTGTTGGTTGTTCTTGACGAACTACAAGACAAAAATAGGAGTTGGTTGCCCCAGGTATGGGATGAGGTGTTCCCCCCTCAAAGCGGGAGTCGAGGGAAGGGAACCTGAGATCGAGTGTCAATTTGATAGAGAGATGGATAGGGAGAGGGTGAGTGTGAATGCTGCAATAGTCGTGATTACACATATACCACTTCACAGGATGGTCAGGTCAAATTATCACATGTCGAGGGTCGAGGAGTGCCAAAATTGAAATAACCAAGCCCCAGCATTTGGTCGTAGCTGATCAAGTTATTCAATCTAAGCTGAAGCTCTAATGGTCGCCGTGTTCTAGGTATCCCGGGCTCAAGAAGTGCTCCTAGAAACACGAAAATGTCACAAGTAGTGGGGATCAACCAGCTTGCGATCTTATACTTGTGAAGGTCATAAATAGTCTGCGCACAATTTTGCTAACCAGTCATGAGGTAGCATACATGCAAAAACAACCAAGGCAACATTTGTCTTGGAAGTGGTCAGAGTCTGAGGAGATAGTCATGATCGCCAAGGTCTGGTGGTCGATGGACGGAGGCAAAAGTGATCTCAAGTGTGCCCCAGGAGGCTAAGATGACTTCTACTGGAGAGCTTACTGATTGTGGGCATGATTTCAAGGAATGAGGAGGTGTAAAGTATGTTGACGTTGGTTAAATAACTGATGTCAGTGGACCAAAATGACTGATGTCAATAAAAATAGGCTGACGTCAGCATAATAAGGCATGACAATGCCGACATCGATAGACTACCAAATTCGACAAAACTGGATTGGCCACCCACCAAAGGTCATTTGCTACTTGTTGACTGAGAAAAAAAAGAGCTCTGGAGTTGATTGAGTGAAAGTGACCCAGAGTTGACCGAGTGAGTGCGCTGAGGTGGCAGATAGGCATTGGTGGAGAGAGGGAGTGAGTTGGAGAGTGATTGGAGGTTGCAGAGGCGTTTGTGGGCCAAGGGAAGTGTGAGGGCAGAGAGACACAGTGGAGATGGCAGAGGGGAGTAGAGGACCCATGGGAGGTCCACCACCAGTGGTACCCATTGTGCCACCACACTGATGACGCCGAGATGAGGTAGGAGGCCTTAATGAGCTCAATTGGTTGATTTTAGTTTTGATTTAGTTTTTGAAATTTTAGTTGTTTTTTAGGCAAAAATTGAGTGGGAGGGGTAGCTAAGAAGGTGGGTGGGGGGTCTAGGATAGGTTATAAGGCATTTATGAGGGATTTGGGGGGAAATGGGTGGTTAAATGGGGAAGCCCTAATTTTTAGGGCTCGCCCCGTTCGGTGTAAGGGCTGAACCAGTCACTGACGTCGGCGGGTTCGCCAGCATCGGGCGACCATTGACCGATGTCAGTTACTTTCCTACCAGTGTCAGTCACTATGTGACTGACATCGGTTAGGAAAGTGTCGTCATCAGCACGCGAACTGATGTCAATTACTGCCTGGTCAGAAGGATGGTGAATTTGGTCAAGTTGAAGGGTTGAGGTTACACCAAGGGCTTCTCGAGTGTCGAGATAGCCATAGACAGTCAGATAAATGGTCAAGTAGATAGATAAAAGGGCAAATGGGTGAGCTAGGTCTCACAAAAGGAAAAAGAGTCATGGAGATTGGGAGTTGTATTGACATGGGTTTGATTGGTTAGATGCAGGGGAGGCAGATGCTGATGCTACGGGATCGACTACCGACATTGCTAATGCGGATGCGTCAGGACATTACCAGGGAGGAGTGGGCGTAGATGAGCACAGTGGGACTAGGTGGGCTGTGACGCTACTGTAGAGTGGCACAGGATGTGAGCTTGATGGTGGCTTTGATCGAGCAGTGGGATCATTCCACCAACACCTTCCACTTGCTGACAGGGGAGATGACAGTGATAGTCAAGGACGTATACCAGATTTTATGGCTACCGGTACATGGAGCAGACTTATATGCATGCTCGAGAGAGGTGCATGATATACACATGGTGACATTGTTTGGTGAGCATGCAGCTAAGGTGAGTTATCACTCAGCCAGTTTTACTTATAAGCCATTGTATGCAGCAGACGAGGATGCACATCAGCTGGCGGTCCTGATGATGATTGGGATTATAGTCTATGCATTGCTAGATGCAGAGGGAGGTAGGTTTCTAGTTGCCATGACTAGAGCGCTGATGGACATGATTGAGTGGCAAACAGTGTTCACCTGGGCACTAGTCTTTTTGGCTCAGATTTACAGGGAGCTATGGGGGATTATCCAGTGGCGACAGTACAGCTTGTGCATGGGCCACCTGCTACACTGTTGGGCCTATGAGCACATCACGGTGACACATCCTCTCAGCCTCCCAGTGGCAATTCAAGCTGACTTCAGGGTTGAATTTAGGCGATGGCACAAGGTGATGGCGTAGACGTGGGTGGATGGAGTGGTCAGAGATATTGACCATTACAGAGGGGTACTTGAGGCCCTAATTCCAACAGATATCATCTGGAGACCGTACTTGGTATATCCAACATTTAGAAATTAGGGAGAGCAGTTGGTCGAGATTCAGAGCATGTGATGGGTCAGGGGCAGATGAGTTGATGAGCTCGAGAGAGTGTCAGAAGAGAGAGAGAGTGCGGTGCCAGTATGGGCTGCTTCAGGATGTGCCGCCCGCCTTCCCACTGTATAGATGGGATGACATTGAGGTGCTTCTCCCATTGCCAGAGGAGACAGAGGGACCTAATTTTGAGGAGTTACCAGTAGGCCCTGGGATAGCAGACCTAGGATGCACATAGGCTTATATGATGTGGTGGGCAGAGCAGTATGCAGGGATACAGACAGGACCACAGCTTAACCTACAGGCAGTGATCAGGGAGCGAGATGTGGCGAGATAGGAGAGGGATGCTACCAGACAAGAGAGGGATGCTACCATCTAGGAGAGGGATGCAACATAAGGATGAGTGACCATTTTGGAGAGCCAGGTCACAAGATTACAGGGGGAGATGGCAGGGTTGACAGGTCGAGTGGTTGCTTTGACAGGATAGGTCACTATTTTGTAGAGTCAATTGGCTACAACTCAGACATAGGGATTGGTAGGACAACGTCTGATTCAGCATCCACTCCAGTAGCCAATTCAGTAGCCCACACAGTCAGCATCAGTGCAGCTAGGGTTTCACAGCCGTAGGGTTTAGTGCAGGGCACGACAGCAGGTCAGATGGGTCCACCACAGATTGTATCTATAGTTTGATACAATAATGTGTTCGACGAGATCGCATATTATGAGGGAGCCATTAGGGGGTTTCCTCAGATATAATGACACTCATATATGAAGGCAGAGTTGAGCTGACATCGGTCTATGTCACGGGCGACTGCTACAGGGTCTCGCAGATGGCACAGATCAGAAGGGGGAGAGGATACAGCATCCTCTCGGCCACCGTCACCACCACCACAACCACAACCATGAGGCCAGATTGTGATGTTATTTTTGATGTATATACCGGCCTGTGAGCTGTTGATGTGAGATGTATTTGATTTTTTGAGAGAGAGACAGAGGCACATATTATTCCATTGTAAAACATTGATATATATATATATATATGATGTGATTTTGATCATTGATGTGTTATGGAAAATGTTATGGATGTGTTTGTGTGTTATTTTGATTTGATGCATGTTTTGATATGATGTTTAGGAGTATGATGAGTAATGTGATGATGATAATGTTATGATTAATGATATTGTTATGATTATATGATGATGACTGATTAAGATTAATGATTAATGATATGGATGTAAATGATTAATGTTAATGATTATGAAAATAGGTGATTGTTTATGATGTGATTGGCAGGTGACAAAAAAAATGTGATGGAAGAAATGTGATGAAGGAATGGCCGAGCTAACCCCAGAAGACCCCATGTCAACTGAGTGCTGCCTACATAGCCCCTGTTGTTAGGGCCTCAGGCCTATGTAGTTCTCCCAAAAAGGGAGGAAGAGTCGAAGTGGTCGATGGTCTGGTCGGGGTCATGGTCGTGGTCAAAGGAGAAGAATATGGTTTGTCCATCAGGTAGACAAACAAATGAGGGTGGTCGAGCTGACCCCAGAAAACATCATGTCATCTGAGTGCTACCTACATAGCCTCGGTCTTAGGGCCTCAGACCAATGTAGTTCAGACTAGGTTAGAAGATTGGTCGATGATTGGTTTGGTCATGTGTCGAAATGATGAGGGGAAAAAGATGTTACAGCCTTTTCCTAATGGTGTATGCTGTAACATTGGTTGAGGGGTCTTTCATCCCTAGCAATTTTCCATATTCGTGATGGATGTATGCTAAAAATGAATTGAGGTCTATTTATGCTTTAGCAAGTATTGGTTTATGCTTAACATAAATTATGTAGTGGAGGCTGGTTGATAGTTTCCATGTGTATTGGTGTCCATAGAAACTATGTGAAATGGACTAGATGATGTTGGTGGTCTGAAAATGTTTTGGGTTGGGATGGTTGGGTAGAGAAAAGTTTGGTTGAATGTAACCAAAGTGTGAAAGATAAGTGAAAGGTGAATTGCTCTTTCATTGACAAGGACCATAATGACAGCATGGATAGGGGTTGTTAGAACAAAAGCCCCGTTTATGCATTACATCGTTGACCATGGTTGTGTTAAAGCAGTAATCGAATCACTTTGACATTAAAGTGAGATCGAAGTCCCTTGAGCAGGTGTTATGATAGGAGGAGGATAGGGTAACCTATTTTAAGAGCAGGGATAACCTTGCCCCTTTTTATAGGAGACCCTGAGACAACTACAAGCCAAGTCCATGACCCATTTTTTTTGGTGCAGACTGATCGATGCGGGAAGTCTACATAGAGATGTCATTTTGTTTTGTGGTCATTTGTGAAGCTGATTGATGCGGGAAGCTCCTAAGAAGGTGCTGTTTGTAGCAGGATTTAGTCATAGCCATCCTTCGAGGGAGTGGTCTATATTTTTACTTTATATAAGTTTGAATAGCTATCCTTCGAGGGAGCAGTCTATTAGCTACAACAATGATAGTACAGCTATCCTTCGAGGGATCAGTTTGCCTTTTGATTTTGATTTGGTGACCTTGGATATGTTTTGACATCTCGATTTTTTTTTGACAGAATTTGGAGTCATGGACAAGACTATAGAAGTTCAAGGGCTCCCTTTTATTAGGACAAAGCATCCATGTGTCATAAAAGGGTTATAGAGGATTTGTTTAGGGGAATAGGGTTAAAAGGAATGAGGATTAGGAGGATGGGGATTGCTCAAGGGATGAGCTCAAGTTAAATGTCAAGTGGACGAGTACTCGACTAACAGTAGAAAGGTCACAGATGCAATGCATTAAGAGGCTCAGGTTTTGGCCATCCATTGAGAGAGGACAGATGATAAGTCCTTGACCCATACTTGTGCGTGATGATGAAAGGTCCAAGCCAATTAAGGGCAAACTTGCCTCGCTTACTTCACTCCATATTGGTGACATGCTGATTGATGCTGGACATGAAGTTGGTTGATACGGTCGCTGATTGGTCGAGACTGGTTAAATGTTTTGATAAAAGGGTTGGTTGAATGTTTTGTTTGAATGTTTGGTCGAGGTCATGATTGATGATTGGTTGGTGTCTGGTCGATGGTCTGGTTAATGTTTGGGTGAATGTCTGGTTAATGTCTTAGTCAAGATTTGGTTGAGGTCTTGGTCAATGTCATGGTTGAGGTCTGGTCGAGGTCTGGATTGATGATTGGTCGATGTCTGGTCAAGGTTGGGTCGGTGATTGGTCGATGTCTGGTTGGTATTTGTTGATATTTGGTTGATGGTTGGGTTGAAATTAGTATTAGGTCGATGATTGGTCGGATTTAGTCGAGACTGGTTGAAGCTTGGTTGATTGATTGGGTGAAAAGGTTGGTTGATTGATTCGGTTGAGGCTGGTCGAGGCTGGGTTGAATGTGTATTCGAGGTTTGGGATTAAAAGAGTGATTGATATTTGGTCGAGATTGGGTTGTGGTTATGATAGTCGGTATAAAGTTGAACTCCCCCCAGTCATTTTGTGGTAGGAAGAATGTCTAACCCCTAGTGCGGATGATTAATGGGTTAGATAAATGAGATGGAGAGAAGATGAGAAAGAGAGACTTGGGTACCTTCCCTGGTTGATAGGTCAAGGATTCCAAGCGAATGGTGTTTAGGCAGTGAAAAAGCTAGGAGGGATGGAAACCACCGACTCCGTAGGTGAAGAGGGAGGAATGGGTGAGCTTGGAGGAGATTGGTCAATGGTTGGCTCAGGGCAAAGGTTTGGAGGGGCATGAGTAGGTTCTTGGAAACCCAGGCCATACATTTCTTGGCATTGTCATCATTGAGAGGCTCAATAGGTTGATGGGAGCCTTGCTCATAGCCTCTGAAACCAAAACCCTTCCATGCACACCTGTAAAGGTAAGTGTGTCCAAAGGCAGGGTTGCCAAGAAATGAGAAGTCTGATGTGAATGGTTGGGGTGAAGAGAGAGGCTTGCCATCAGTAGGAGCTTGATTGAGCCCCCCATAGACAAGATTGGTTTGGAGGTGAGGAGGAGCATAAGGCACGACCATCCTGATTTGATGGTCATAACTGGGGCTGTGGTGAAGGCATCCATACTCTTGCAAAGTTTGGAACATGTCTAAGGTCAGCAAGTGATATTCCCCAAGTGAAAGTCACTGGAAGATGTCTTCTAAGGGGTCTTTGGTAGTCGCTTGAAGAGGAGGGGTGAGGGCAACCGCCGGTTGCAAACTGGTTGAAGCTTCCATGGATGGAGGCAGTTCCGGGGTTGATGGCTTGATAGGAATGAGGATGTCATTTAGACGGTAGGTTGTGTTACAAGTTTTGAAGGGTGAAGGGTCAGCGGGAATGGTGTGGACTTTCTCGTCATGCTCAAATTTCACACAACGGTGCAGGGTGGAGGGGACATAGGCCATGGTGCGGATCCAGGGTCGGCCCAGCAACATGTTGTATTGAAACTCTCCTTCAATGATATAGAAGAGCTCCAAGACTGTGCGTGGACCAACACGAATGTGAAGAATGACTATGCCAATGGTCGTGGTGGTGGTGTCATTGAAGGAGCGCAAGATTGCGTCAGTTTTGGAGATGTAATTCTTGGGAAGAGCTAACTGATCAAAGGCATGGGTGGAGATAATGTTGATGCTGGTGCCTCCGTCGATCATAACACATTTAATGCATGTCTGATCAACATAGGTAGTGATGAAGAGGGTAGCATCCTGATCTTCTGTGTTGGATGTGGGAATCTCAGAGTCGCTGAATGTGATGGAGGCAATAGGAGATAAAGAGTGGACGAGGGTAGCGAGTGGTTGGGGGTCCTCGAGTTAGACCTCTGCTGTCTGCAAGGCTCGGATGAGAGCTTGACGATGCTGAGGTGAGGTTTGGATAAGGTCATAAAGGGGCATCTTCATAGGCGTTTGGTGAAGTTATTTCAACATGGAGTCATGAATCAGCCCGAAAGAGGAAGATGAAGAAGGTTGAGATGCACCAAGTATAGAAATTTTAGGCTTTGGGGCTAGATGGGGCTTGATGAAAGGGTAGGTCTAAGGAATGGCGGCTTTTTCTTTCACCTTGTCCTTTTGTGACCTAGTGGTTATATGGATGGCATTGATTTCAAAGATAGGAGGTGAAGAAGGGGTCATGGCCTGCTGGTGAGATGTTGATGTGGTTGAAGAGGTTGGAGGGATGTGAGAAGGTGTCAGGTGTGGGTCAAGAGTGTCCTCAAGGAGAAGAGTGTCCTTCTCCATATAGCGGTGAATGACGGCCTTGAGGGCACATCAAGTCTCGGTATCGTGTCTTGGCGTACGATGGTATAAGCAAATCTTCATGTCGTTGAACCAGGAGGGCTTGGACCCGAGAGGTTGGAAAGGCCTGATGGGTGGAAGGGTTATGCTGGAAGTCTACAAAAGTCAGTGTAATATCAATGAGTATGAGCCCACTAAAGGGTCCGTGCTAGTTGATGTGTGCGATGCTGGTGACTTCTGCTTAGGTAGAGTTGGAGGAGATTTTTGTACCACCTTTTGGGTTGATGGTGCGGTGACAAGTGGAGACGACACTTTCTTCATGAGAGGTATTGCCTTTTTAGGAGAGGGAAGGCTGGAGGTAGACAAAGGAAGCAAAGGAGGCAACTGGTTTTGATTAGAGGTCGGAGTGGGAAGGACTCTGGTCAGGGTCGAAGGATGGGGGCCCAAAATGGAAGGTAATGGTGATGGGGGAAGGAGGCATTCGCTTCTGTGGTCTGGCAGTCTTCTTCGACTTGGTTGGAAGACTACTATTGGTCGAGGTCTGGTCGAAGTCCACCTTCACTTGCGGGTGAGTGAGGGTAGAGACAGGGCGAACGCCAAGTGACTTGATAGGTTTAGATGGGGTAGATGTGGGTTTAGAAGCAGGGGTCTGGTATTTGTTGAGAGTCTTGGGAGATTCTACCTTGGGAGGATTGGTAGCATGAGATGAGAGGGCATGGGCATGTTGAAGAGCTTTAAGATGCTCCCACAATACCTGATGCTTCACTTTCCTTAAAGGGAGAAGTCCAATTTTCTCCACTAGTTGGGAAAATGGTTGAGAAGATGTTGGATGAGGTTTGGGTCCTTGAGAAGATGTTGATGATTGTGGGGCCAAAGATGAGATGGGTGTATCAGTCTTAGACCCATGGCATGATGAAGTCGTGATAGATTCATCCTTGGTTGGAGATGAAGGAGAGGCAGGTTCTTCCCTGGGTGGAGAAGAAAATGGAGAATGAGGCTCCTCAAGCGGGTAAAGGGCAGGGATGATGGTGCTATCCACTTGCAGTCGAGGAGTAGGAAGGGTCGGGTCATCCAAGGCAATAGAAAGGAGGATGGTGAGACCGGTGGTGCCGGTAAGGTTGAGGCATCCTCTAAGATGAGAGAGGTTGATGGAGAACTAATTGGGGAAAGAGGTTCGTCTGCATGTGATGGACTGATAGATGGACTAACCATTTGAGGTTACTTGGGGATGAAGGGCGAGACCGTATTGACTGTTCGAATGTTGTGTTCATGAGTGTCGTCAATCAAGGTCTGGACATTTTTTTGGGTCGGTGGATGATTGGGGAATGGTTGCTTGAAGATGTCGATGCCCTGATTAGGGGGTGCATTAGGATTGTCTAAGATGAGGTCACCCTTTTCAAGCATGTCTTGGATTATGTTTTTAAGAGTTTTGTAATTTTTTGTGTCATGTCCTTTAACACGGTGGTAGTTTCAGAAGTCATTTTCCCTATACCACGTAGGGATGGCGCATGAGGGATCAAATTGTGGAGGTGGTCAGATCTGGGGGAGATTGAGAACCCCTGTTTAACAAGTTTTTCTAGCACAGATGCGTATGATTCTCTAAGAGGAGTATACTATCATTGTACGTATCTCTGCTAGAATTGGCAGGTGGCACTCTGAGATGTGGATGGCTCAGGCTGATTAATTGAAGGCGAAGAGGATGAAGGTCTAACGACCACAGCGTTAGCTGAAGCTTTAGACTTAGGATTGGATGATGAAGGTTTAGAAGAAGATGAGTCATTGGTCTTAGAGTTGGGATTATTGCTATGCAAATTGACTTTATTCTCCTTGATGGCACATAATTCAATTTTACGGGCCATCGTGAAGGCTTCGTCGAAGGTGCGGAAGGTCTGAACCCGTAAGGTGGAAGAAATATGTTTGGCGCAGGCTTGGGAGAAAAGTTTAATAAGTTCAAGTTGGGGTAAGGAAAAGGAGAGTTGATTGATGAGGCCTCTCCAACGAGCAATGAAGTCAGCTATGGATTCATCCTCGAATTGGCGGATAGAATAGAGGACTGTGATCAAGACCTTCTTGGTGATGTTGATGGAGAAATGATCAAGGAAGAGTTGGGCCAGCTGTGTGAATGTGAAGAGGGAATGGCTGGCAAGAGAGCTGTACCAATCAAGTGTAGCACCAAAGAGAGACATAGGAAACATGTGTAAAAGTAATGCATCGTCATGGGCAATAAGGTAACAGGCATGTCTAAATGCCCGTAAGTGCTGTTGTGGGTCTTCCTTGCTTTGAAAATGAGAAAATTTAGGAAGTTCCCACTGGCTGGGATATGCCTTGATTGGGATATAAGGATGAATGGGCTCATTGCAAATTTGCTCATATGAGAGAGCATTGCGTGAGCCATAAACGGAGGTCTCTAGGCTAGACATCTTGTCCATCAGCATTTTGATGATATCTACTGATGGATTGGTGGGTGGAGTGCCCCTTAGGTTGTAGGGCGCTTGGAAGAGGCTAGAGGAGGCATACGATGTAGTTGGTTGTGCTTATAAGGGCGCAATGTAGGGATAACTAGGCGTAGGGATAGAAGAGGAGACTAAGGGTAGTTGGGTAGAAGGCATGGCTAGGCTCGATGTTGCCACGGGAGGTTGGATTGTGGTAACAGGGGCCAATGGATAGGTAGCCACCCTGGTGTTGATAGGGGCCAGGGTAGGCGGAATAGATACAACTAGATTCTGGAAAGGAGTGGAGAGCGGTTGAGTGGGCTGAGGTTGATAGGGGGCCAAAACCCCAGTGGAAGTGGGCCCAAAGATGGAGGGAGAGGCCACACTTGGAAGGTTGGTCAAGGTCTGGTCATTGGTCGAGGTGATAGCTTGGGTGTCTAAAGGTTGAACTACGAATGCTGTCGATATGGCTGCAGTCTCGACAAGAGAGGTCAGCATTTTGTAAATCAGATTGCCCAAGGAGTCTCATGTTCGGCTATGTGTGAGATAGTGCTGTAAGGCTTTGACGTTGAGGTCCAAGAATTGTGCAAAATCTTGGTCCCCTTCTGGGACAATAGGAGTCTGGGGCAGGGTTGGGCGAGTAGGAGTTCTTTCAGTCTCTGAGTGGAACTCCATTATAAGACCGATTATGGATGGGGTAGATGGAAGTGATTGATGCCTCGCATGGTTGACTAGAGCCTTGGCTTGACTGCAAGTTAGAACCATTCAAGGCAAGAAAGGTCAGGTTTCAGAAACTGTGTTTTTTTAGTTTCATAAACTCAGAATGGGGTTTTGGCAGAAAAATGGGTGGGTTTTAAGGCTACTATTTTTAGAAAAAAAGGACTATGACAGTGACCGACGTCGGTTAAAAAAACCAATGTCGGTGATAAAAGATGGCTGACGTCGGTCAGATAGCTGATGCCGGTGAGGAAAGTTATCGACGTCGGTGGTAAAATCGATACCGATGACTGTGGTTTCCAAAAACCCAAAATATTTGAGAGTTTTTGGAAAAAAGGAAGAAGAACATCCTCACTAGCTCAAAAAAACCAGATGGGAATAGAAAAATAGAAGAACACAAGCAGGTCCTAAGCGTTAAATCCTAAGAATCAACTTTTAGAATCCTGTTGGCTTATGCCTTAAAGTGATGTTTGGGAGGTTGGCTTTTAGAATGGGTCCTAGAAGAGGTAGTCTATGGATGGTTTCAGGTTTGTTTAGGCACTCAAGAGTCTGGGTTAGGTTCCGTACATGGCCTGGTGCTAAGGAGCAAGCTCCCCTCACTTCACAAGCCTAGTGATAAGCTAGTCTCGCTTAGCCAAAATATACTTTCCCTAGAGATTAGACTCTGCCAGAGAACAGAGTGGGCTTTCCCCTTGGTGATGAAATCCAAGTAGGATCACCGGGATAGGTAAGGTATCCGTTTGGTGATGAAATCCCAGTCGGGCCTTATCTCAGGTAAGTTTTGATGTTTGATTTGGTGCAAGTGGTTTGGTTGTGTAACATAAAGTGATCTACGATTAATTCATGATGCGGTTTATTAATTACTAGGTGTGGACTAAGAAATGCAAGCAAGCAGAAATGGAATGCAATGTATTTTAAGCCCCAAGTCGAAATGTTAAGTTCGGATGAAAACAAGTTGACAAAGGGTTGAAGAATATGACTTTTGACTAGTTTGAAATGCAAGAATAGAAAGAAAAGTTCTTTTTATTCTTGCTTATGATGTCGTTTAGAAGAGAAGAAAGAGGTGAAAAGGGAGAAACCTAATGCACCTATATGAACAGAAAGAAAAGGAACCCAAGGAAGACCCTAGGGTCCCACCGGGCGTGCTAGAATGTTTCTATGCTATATTCACTTTTCACATTCAATAAAGGGAAATGAGAAACTAAGAAGGAAATGGATGAGGGTTTATACGTACCCAGATTGTAGACGTGCGCACCAGATTTCAGACGATAGCAGGAACTCCTCTTTGGTTGTGGAGGATGACACCTGAAAGGGAAAGACACTAAAACACAAAAAATGTTAGATGCCAAAAGGGTGGACTGCCAAGCAAACGCTTGGTCCTAGAAGCGCAAAGGCTTCTTGGAGGATGACAGTCCACTATTAGAAATAGAATGCTAATCAAAAACAGAAAGTGATAAATGATAAAAGACAGAAAGAACTGAAAGCAAAAGCGTACCTCTTTAGAAGCAATCTGCCTTTGCATAGTCACCGACATTGGTGGTATTGCCGGCGTCGGTCAGGAATGTCGCCGATGTTGGTCAGGCTACCGACGTCGATAGGGGAAATGGATGAGGTCAGCTGGGGCAATAGTCAGGGATGAGTTATAGGTCTGGTCTTGGTCTGCAAAATGGACTGAGGCTTCGTCTGAGGGTTTGAGGGTCTGTGTGGGATTCAAAGGGACTGTTTGGGGTCTGAGGAGTAGTCTGAGGGTTTGTGTAGAACTGGTTGGGTAGAGGGGATTGTCGGGAAAGTGACTGGGTGGAACCAGAAGCACAAAGGGGGATGAATGAGAGGCATGGGTCTGAGAAGGCCTTTCAGCCTCTCAGGGGAAGGACAGGGAAGGTTTAGGCAGTGGGTTGGATAAATAGATAAAACCAACTGATAAGATGAAATGAAAAAATTAAACTACTTACCTCTTGCTTGCTGGTTGGAGAATGGAGAAACCTATTGTCCGAGCTATTGAAGAACCTGCAAATGAAGCTGTTGCTTAGAGCTGCTCTACAAGGTACCTATAGCTGTTGGTGTTGCTGTGCGAGAGGGAGGAGAAGAAAATATGAATGCAAAAGTGTCAAGAGAGTTTTGTTCGCAGGGGCAGAGAATGGTTGCACAAAATGGTTTTGAAGGCTGCCAACGGTGGCAGAAGCACCGACGTCAGCTGAATAATGACCGACGTCAGCGGCCGAAGAATGGGAACAGAGGCTAAAATTAGCCTCTATCTGTTCTTGCACGCTGCCGGGTCAAGGGGCCATGGGAAAATGGTCGAGGAAGGCATAAATGGACGTGGGAGGAAGGATAAAGGGGAGATTTGGGCAATAAAGGCTAGGAGAGAGGTGGGGGCATCCAAGGAGGGGATCCAAGGTGGCATGGGTGAGGTGGAAAGGGGGAGCAAATTAAAATGTTTATTTATTTTAATTTTAAAAATGGAGGGGACTAGGACAAGTGCTAGGACATAGACCAAGGGGGCCAAGGGGGGATGACGACCTAGGGGGTAGACACGATTTCAGTGTCTACAATTACTTATACAAATGTTATGATGAATTCAAGGTGGAATGGAGTTAAATTTTTTAATTTCCAACATACCCCCAAATTGCATCATTCCATCCTCTAAGATAATAACCCAACTTAAACTAATTTACACTTAGTTGTAGCATACAAAGCCCTTTTCAAAACAATATAACGATACCAATGAAATGAAATCTCTTACATATGGCTTAACATGGTCAATAATAAACCTAACACAATGCATATTAGGTTTGTATATAATAGTACATAATTAAACCATTTTTAAAACTAACCATTAACTATAATCACCAAGCCACTACTATGGAAATGATTAAAATCTACCAAATAAACATAAATATAATAGGTGTTATGAATTCAATTATGCCATACATTCAAACAACATTGCCTAGATTTCCACATAAACTACCTAAGAATTAAACTTTCCCAATAAACTACTAAACAACATAATTAGAATAAACAACCATGTAAAGAATATAACCCAAGATAAATATTTTGAATAAGCATCTCATTTTCATCTCAACATCCAAGTAATAACATACTATTTACACTAACACAAAATTGTAGGTTATAATAATTTAACAATAATTAATGACAAAAGATTAACTGTGACTAAAATAATTGAGAGCACAAGAACACCAACATGATAATATAAAAATTTCACCAACCTTATTGATTATACCATGTGATAATAAATTTTAGAATTATGTATGAATTGCTACAGGATAAGGAATACATGTAGAGAGGTTTGATATAACTTGTCATAGCTGGAGTATTTACCAGATTATCAATCAAGAATAATGAATCATGTAAATAACTTGAACCAAAAAAGGAGAAGCAATTATAAATAGATGCTACACACCTGAACCAATCCAATTCAACCCATATTATGAAGCCCCATTGGTGGCCTTCAACACCCCAACCATCATCTAGGTGGTGGAGTTAGACATTTAGGGTTTCAGGGTGAAGATGGAACAACATGAGATTTATAAGCCATCACTTTTATTACCGCAATAGTTACCCCCATCACCAAAAGAAATAAATAAAAAACAAAACCAACACCCAAGGATTACATTCAACCACATGAACCTAAATCAAACTATCAAGCTCAATAAAATAATAATGACACCAAAGGTTCAAAGAATGAATAAACATAGACAGGTGTTTATTGAATTAAGATTATAAAAGTGATAAAATTATTACCATTAACCTCAATAACCTACCAATTTGAGATTAATAAAATTAAATAAATATAATAAATAAAAAAATAAATATACTTGAAAATTTCTCAAGATACAAGTAAAAACAATCAAGGTAAAACCCCCAAGTCGAGTTGCTTTAGCAAAATCCTGAATACAAAATCAACCTAGCTCAAATAACTAAACTATAACCCATTATTTTATTTAAAAATCATTACTATTAAGCCCAAGGTCAAGCCCTAACATAACCTTAAAAAGTTCAAAAGATCCAAACATAGCTTTTAGGGCATCACCCAGCTAGGGCACGAACAAAAAAAAAGTATTCAAACTAGCTTTATAGGAAGGCCGAGCCCTAACACAAAAATATACAAAACCCACAAGTGACCAGGGTTCCAAGAGCAATAGTATTAAATTTTTTTCCCATAATTATAATAAATGGATATATAATGATTTTAAAATGAATAATAGGCTTTAAAATTTCATCAGGAAGTCCACATGACTTCTTCATGAGCCTATAAATGCATTATTATTTTTTTGTATTTTAATAGAGTATAAATCGATTTCAATAAGGGTATCACAAAATTCCCATTTAGTATTTTTAAATACATTACTTACTTGTAACAATATATGCCTTTAAAATATGAAAATTTCCCCTGATTTTCCTCTTTTCAAGACTCTCCCTCTCTCAATAGATCTCCTTTATTGTTCTTCCATCCTCCCCAACTTGATTTTCTCCCTCCATTAAGACATGTGGACATTTTTTGTTCCTCCATTACTTCTCATGGCTGCCATTTTATCTAAATTTTTCTCCTTCATCCAACACATCAATGTACACTATATTCCCTACAAATCCACTCGATTACCCATTTTAGGTAGAGAGTCAACACTAACACCATCATGAGCCCTAATACATCTAAGGCTTGAATTTTCCATTATGCCATAGATGTCAACTACTAAGCATAAATGATATCCAAAAATAAATAAAAATCCTAATTCTTTGACGTATATGTGGTCATTATTCCTTAGGTGAGGCAAAAAGGCCTACAAACCTCCTTGGCCATCATGGCTAACAAATATTTTCAAAACAACATTATAATGAATGGGGGTCATTTTTGCCCATGTAGGGTCCAATTCAAAGACTATGTGGAAGTCCCAAGACATGCCAAGATGCATAATCACTAGTTTAGTCAAGGCCCCATGATGCAAATCCAATTCATCATGACTATGGATCAAGCAACTTAACCACAATGTGATCCAAGACGTAAGCAAATAGTCCAAAACATAACTTGAAGTAATCAGGCCCTTAAGAATAAAAATGAAAATAGAAGATAGCTAAAATGAAGTAAGATATGTACAAGGATGAAACTAACCTATACAATATCAGACAAGGCATAAAAAGACAATGAAATTTTGACATAAAAAATATCATAAATTAATAAGGAAATAATAATAATAGTGCTCGAGCAAGCTCTATCATCAAGCTAAGATAAAAAATAAATACATCAAACAACATTGTAAATTATCATTATGAATAGATGGTTTATTACATTTTCATCTCATATACTCATGTTAGTGTTATTTAACTACTCATTTCCCCCATTGTTTATTGCCACAACTGTTTAAGTCCACTGCCAACCTAGCTCATGTATTTGTGGATCCTATAGCCATAAAACATGACATCAACAACATTTGTTTACATATATATATATATATATATATATATATATATATATATATATATATATATATATATATATATATATATAAACTTTAATAACATCATAACATAAAATAAATACATATGATGACATCATCAAATTATAAGATCATAATGTACTACTACATCATAACATCAAATCAATAACCATATGCAAGTATCAGATAAAGTCTAATTTCAGATAACCAGTATTCATATTTTGTTGTCGACACCTAATAAAGTCTATCAAGGGGTTAAAATAGTAGGTTGTGAAAATAGATCGGTGGTCTATCACACGCTTTTCCACTGGTTGTGAACTCCCTTCATTAGGTAGAAGATGAATGCAAAGTGAACATTCAGAACCAATCGAGAAAATATAAAATATGTATAATCACTATTTCATGAAACCTCCAACAAACATACAAACTAGAATATACAATGGGAAAAAAAAAAGTTGTAACATTACTTTGACTAAAGTAATTTATATTAAAATTATATTATAATAATTTGGGTCTAGTCCACATAAGCAAATCTCTATTAAATCATACCAATCTCAATAAATCATCATTAAACTAATGATGAATAATCTATAAAAAGTCTCTTTCTATGTGTTCATCATTCATTAAACAGATGAAATATCGTAAATTAAAAACCATAGTCATACATAGATATCATACCATAACTCACAAATAATTTATTTTACCCAAAAAATAAATCAACTAAATGTAATGTAACATTATTTATGCAAGCTAAACCAATTCCATATAATAGTCTATAATAATTTAAGACATTTAAATTTATCCCTCATAAATAAGGTCATGCTTAACTCAATAATAATACCACATGTCTATAAATGGAGATAAACCTATGATTCATAATAGTCGTGTCTTATAGTACTTTATACTATGTTATAACCCCATTAATTGTCAGAGTAATTTTTTTTTGATATCATCAAGTTATCTCATAAATTAACATATGGAAATAGTATTAAAAATATGAAAGATATGACAATCATGCAATATAAAAAATGCATGCATACAAATGAAACTCTCCAAGATTGAAATTCATATTTACTACTACTTATGGTATATGTTATAATAATCTGTCTATTCACAAATCAAGCCAAGATAACTATACAAAAATCTAAGATTAATTTTAATCATGTCCTTTTTAGGCTTTATTTAAACATTAAGAAGTTTGCTACGACCAATGATTAACTTCCCCAATGATCATATATAGCCATATAATAAACCCTTATTCACTCAAAAGGTCAACCTATAACCATGAATTAAGTCTATTTAAACAACCAATGAATTTAAATAGATATCAATCCTAATTTGTATTCAAGGAGTGACGCTATAGTCATATAATTTTATATACTGATTGTAGGTATTCGATCCAATCCTGTGTGTGTGTGTGTGTGTGTGTGTGTGTGTGTGTGTGTACATATGTATTCCTTTCAAAATGGTCTCCAAATGATCTAAATAAATGTCAAAAGATCTACAAAATTACTAGTTCCCATCGATTGATAAAGAGTCATTATAACTATTATATCATCAAGAGACTTTCTTATTTTTATAACCCATATTAAGATAATAATCACCTACATCTATCTACTAAATCCATTCATACACCAAGGTCAAACTACAACCATAAGATATACCAAATTTTATGCATAATGATAATTTTCAGCTATACATTGAGCCCATAATGTATATAGAAAATTTGCTACATCCAATCTATGCATAATAAAATCATATACACCCATAATATATTCCAAAATTTACCCAAACCAATAATACACATCCATACATAGTTTATATGTAAATTTTTTTGCCACAGCTATACAAACCAGTGACTCGTTGTAGGTAAAGTAATGTCTATTAACAACTTCCAAATCCTTCCAAAATCAGCTACATATTTTATATAATTAAGACTAGTTATAGGTAGTATTTTATTGCATCCAACAAAGAGTTTTAAAACCATATAATAAATGTAAAACTCATCCAAATATTAATCCCATCAAACCACATTATTATCACACATAATTTCCATCTAAAATCTTATTCTAAACCCAAAAATCAGGCCAAGGAATTAGTGGGTCAACCTATTATTCATATAAACTCATGGGTGAAGTAAATATTTACCCATGGATGTATAATAAAAAAAATTAGTTTTTGTCAAGACCAAATAGGTTTCTCAAAATTTTAAAAAATATCTACAAGACAAATAAAACATCATTATGGTGAACAATTCACTCTATAAGAAGATACAAGGCTAAATGACTTAATGGGTTTTATAAATAGATGCATACACCCATATAAATGGATCATAAACTAAAAAAAAATTCTCTAGGGACTTATACTAGCTTACACAATTAAAATATTACCAAAAAAGAGTGTTTTATCCAAAAATGGTACATTATCCTACTAGGGTTTTAATAAAACAACATATCATAGGCAAATTTGTATATCGAATCAAATATATTATCATTACAAACAAAAATCATTAAAAAATGATTATTTCCCAATTAAAATAATACCTATAGTTTCATTTATTTAATTATTTCCTGATCATTTCTTTTTATGACCAGAAAGGGGGAATAATGTAGATAATAATTACTTGCCTCTTTTTCTTGCTTTCAAATTCCAAGTTTCTACTTGAATTTGTCTGCTAAAAATTCTACTCCCTTATTTTCTTATTCCTATTGTTACCTTGTTCATCTCCTTTTTTCCATTCACTTATATTTTTATCATATTTTCTCCCCCTTATACTCTCTATTCACCCTATTTTTCTTCCCAAGGATTCAGATATTCAAGACACATCTGGATCCTTCCTATGGTTTCCAAAACATGAAAAAGGACTATAGTTATCTAAAAAATAGACATCCTTATCCTGATTTTAATTTTTTTTATTTGTTTCTTATTTTTCCCACTTAAATATTAGGTTAGAATAAAATAACTGGAATATATCCCAAACACAATTAAAATATCTCCCCAAATAATTGCCTAAGTTGCATGGCAACATTTTTGAGTTTTAAATTAATATCCAAAACCACCATAGAGGGTCCCTTCTTTACTTACCACTATAACTTGTCATTTGAATTTATTCAATAAGGTTTGAGTTTGATTTAATATGAATTTGACTAAATCAACCAAACAAAAAATTACATAACAACATTATATACTTATTTTATGATTTATTTTAAATCATGAAATGATAGTCCACATACAAATCAAGCATGGAGGTCAATGCTACTAGAAAACAAATAACCATCCCACAAGCACATACAAAATAATATTAGTCCATATTTATCTTAATCTACTAAGATTCATTACAGGTCATTATCTATGTTAGATTAAATAATCATAAGATTTAACAATCAATAACCTACAAAAAAGAGCACACACATCAAGAAATCAAAAATCACATGATAAAAACCAACTTTAAAATAAGTAAATTATGTGTGTGACATGTTCCTAAAATGTTCCACATGTTCTCGATTGTGGCCATCTATTGTCCTCTCTCTGACAATACTCTCCCTCTAAATGTTCAATGAGGGTAGAGATTTTTCTACATCCACCTTAGCTAAAGCTAATAATTATTCCAAACTTAAGATCAAATATCAATAATACTCAGAATGTATATATATCATACAAACTAGTGCATATAATTCAATTATAAATGAAGTCAATTCTATGCATATTTCAAAACAAGGAAGTATAATATATTCCAATGTATATAAGATTCCCTCAAGAAATAACAATTAATGAAATATATATAACCAACTATAAAATCTAGGCAACATACATTTGAATATATCAACAATATCTGATAATTAGTAATCGATAGTTTAAATTCATTGTCTTAATAGAAATATATTTTTTTAGGATTAGGATGGAATTTAATAATAATAATAATAATACTCATGGCATCACACACAATAAAATAATTTATGATAGAGATCATAGGACCAAGATCATAAACCACGTAAATATACACACACATATGGCACATAGTTTCATGATCATGACACATATAAGCACTCCAAGACATGACGTGAATTTAAATTGACTTTGACCTGACATGAAAATAATATGTCCATGCCATAGATTAGAGGATCCTTGGTAGAACTATTTGTTAGAGTTACAATTACTAGGAGGTGGGGTGAATCAGTGATGCAAGCAAAACAACTTCAATTCTAATTCTTCAAACTCTTAATCATTCAACATAAGCATTCATGAAACATATAAACCATTCATTACAATGAACAAAGAAAACAATGCAAGAACAAAGCACATAACACATGAATTATGTGGTAAACCCTCATGGGGGATAAAACCCACTCGCAAGCCTAAAAACCAATGGAATACATTCCTATAAGAGATCACAAACAAGAGACTTTAGTGAGGCACCCACTTCACAATGAACATCAACCCTTAAGCATGGATAAACACCCACTTTCCCTAGATGTTGAGCATCCACACAACACATCTAATATCAACACCTCCATAACTATGATTGCCTTCTAATCTGATAGATAAATAATGAATAATATCTCTCTACAACCCTAAATTTTTTTTAAGCCTTCACATATAAGTAATGCATCTAAAATAACCTTTTAGATCACTCTACACCTCTTTTCTCATCCTCAATCATCAACCCTACAATTTTTTTTTACCACATCATAAACATGATCACTAGGTCACACACATATCCTTCACACTACTCTGCTCTTCAATTTATCTACCAAGATTTTTCACACTGTTAGGTTGTGGAGCTAAAAGCTTCAACTGTTGTAGACATGGAGGAGGTTGTTGAGTTCTAGGGATGCCGACGTCGGTAGTGTAACTGACGTCGGTCATGATGAATTCAGAAGGCAACCGGCATCAGCAGGGAGTCGATTGACGTCGATCACCTCTAGGTAGACAGGGACCAACATAAGTCACCTGTGGCAGTTCCAGAACTGTTCGTTACACGGACAGTTAGTTCGTTGAACCGAGTGTTTGCATGTTAAAGGCTATTTTTGAGTCTTGAGTTGCGTATCTAATTATTGTAAATTAGAAGTCTAAGTTATTGTTTAAGTCTGGGATCTATTTATAGACCCATTGGCATATATTTTAATTAAAGGCAAGAAAATAATTTCTTTCAGTTGTAAGATCTTGGTCAGTAGGTGTGCAAGTCCACGTTTGAAGATCTACATGTGTAAGTAAGGTCTGTTGAGTTGCAGGTTGTTGCAAGCTTATGGGAGATCTACTTGAATTACTTTGAGTACTTGTGTACTAGCAGGGTTATTACTGACTAGTTGGAGGTGAACACCAATTTTGTGTGTGAGTTGTGTGTTGGGATCATTTTTGGTAGGAGAGTGAACTCTTGAAGAAAATTACTAAACACTTGAGGTGTGGGAAGCTTCTGAGAGGTGTGGAGAAGAGGTGGCATCTTCTTTATTGTATTTTCTTTCTGAATGAGTATTAATACAAGATTGTGTATTGTCTCTCATATTTTGTGCTATTTGTGAATTCTAGTTACTTGTACTTCTAGTTAATTCCACATGTTTAATTGCTTGTATGTGGTAATCATATTGTGCTCTTTCTGAGGAGCAAGATCCTAACAAGTGGGATCAAAATAGGTGTGTTGTTCTTGGATTCCCAAACAACTGGTATCAGAGCTTTTGGTTGGGATACTAACAGGTTGGATTAGATTTGGTTAGTGTGTGTTGATTACAGGTTACTCACAGGGGTTTCTGTTTGAGTGGGAGTAGAGCAATGGCAGAAGAAAGTAAGTTACAAATGGAGAAGTTTAATGGCAAGAACTATCAATTATGGAGGATGCAGATTGAAGATTATCTGTATCAGAAAGATTTGTACTTACCATTGGGTGGGGTTGATTGCAAGCCCTGGGATATGAAGGATGAAGAATGGGAGGTTCTTGATCGGAAGGCTCTGGGATCTATAAGGTTGAGTCTTGCATCGTTTATGATTTCCAACTTATCACACGCTAAGACAACGGTAGAGTTGATGGAATCTTTAGCAAATTTATATGAAAAACCCTCAGCTTTGAATAAGGTATTTCTTATGAAGCAATTATTTAATTTGCAAATGTTGGAAGGTGGATCTGTTCATAGTCACCTTAGTGATTTCCATGGTTTGGTAAACCAGTTAAATTCAGTCAATATTGCTTTTGATGATGAAATTAAGGCTCTCTTAATCTTATGTTCATTACCTGAAAGTTGGGAGAATTTGGTAATGGCAGTTAGTAATACTACGTCTGCTTCAAAAATCTTAAAAGTGGATGATGTTGTGAGTGTAATCTTGAATGAAGAGATTCATAGGAAAAGCACAGGTGAATCATCAAGAAATGCTTTGAGTGTGGAAAGCAGGGGAAGGCAAAGAGAGAAGATAGAGCATGGGAGATCAAGGTCCAAGATAGGCAGGATATCCAAGTCCAGGTATGGCAGAATAACCCGCTGGAAGTGTGGAAAGTAAGGGCACTTAAAGAGAGATTGTTGGTTGGGTGAAGATCAGCATGAAGGACATGAAGAAGAAGCAGATGTTGCAGATTTTGTTGCATAGGATGCTCTGGTATGTTCCTTAGATAAAGTAGAATCTTGGGTTTTAGATTCTGGTGCCTCTTTTCATGCATCCCCAAATAGGGAATTTTTTCATGAGTATGTCCAGGGAGACTTTGGATAAATTTGTTTAGGGGATGGTAAGCCTTGTTAGACGGTTGGAAAAGGAAAAGTGAAGCTAAAATTGCAGACAGGTAACACATGGGTGTTGAAGGAGGTCATGCATGTCCCAGTTCTAGAGTGGAACTTAATTTTTGTAAGAATTTTGGGTGATGAGGGTTGCACAGTAACTCTCACAGCGGACTCTTGGAAGGTTCCAAGGGTGCACTTGTTGTAGCAAAAGGTATGAAAGTAGGTACACTTTATCTATCTACTTATATTACTGATTCTCTTTCTGGGTTATCTACTTCAGTTGTAGATTTGAAGATGTGGCTTAATAGGCTTGGTCACATGAATAAGAAGGAGATGCATGTTCTTGAGTCAAAGGGTATGCTTTTGGATTTGAAGAGCATAGATTGAGATTTCTGTATGCAGAAGAAGAAGGTAACGTTTCTTGAGGAATTCAATGTTTGTGATAAGAACAGGAAAGTCTTGGTTTTCAAGGAGAAGGTGATGGACAGAGATCAGTGGAAGGGGCTAAAGAATTTTGAACAGAGCAAGGGTGATTTAGACAAGGTTTTGATCCAAAAGGAGCTCATGGGAAAAAGTCATTTCTCACTAGTAAACCACAGAGACCGATGTCGGTTAGAAAACCAGCATCAGCATCCAGATAGGGACCGATGTCGGCTATGTGCAGCCCGACATTAGTGACTCAGGGATAGATAAACACTGGCATCAGTCATGGAGAATTGACGTCGGTGATGAGGCAGTCGCATGGAACCAACATCAGTTGGGTGAAGACTGAGATGTGACTGGCATCGGTCACTGAGACAAATTTTGGGCAGACAACAAGCTGTCAAGGAGTCTCAAGCACCCATATGGAGGACTTAAAGGGTATGTAAGCCTCAAATCATCATTTCCCTTTTTTTCACTACTTGTTGCTCACTGATGGTAAAGAACCAGGAAGTTATTAAAGAAGTAGAGCAGGTAGATCTAGGAAATAGTGGGAGCTTGGCATGGATGAAGGATGTGATTCCTTGGAGGAGAACCAAATGGGAGTTTTTGGGTAGAGTTACCAACTGGAAGGAAGCACTGAGAGACGAATGGATTTTCAAGATGAAGAAGAGCGAAAATGGATATGTGAGACAGAAGACCAGGGTATATGGTCTTGAGTAAGCTGTAGGGCAATGGAGGTTTGATCATTGTGTTTCTCTTTACCAGGTTGGATAATATTATCTACATTATCCTATTACTGTATGATGTGCTTGTTGCAGGGTTACATATACAGGGAGTTGCTGAACTAAAGGTAAAGCTAGTTGAGAGGTTTGTCATGAGGAATCTGGGAACAACAAGATTCTTTGGCATGAGTGTGTTCTAGGGACATGGAAGGTCACAGGTTGACTTTGTTTCAAGATGATTGTGTGAGACCGGTTAGCATGCTGATGGTTGGATAGTTTTATGAATAGTGTCTTGATTCACATAATGAGGTTAAGTGCATGGTATGTACTAGACCTAAGTTTTCCCAAGCAGTGGGAGTTGTCACAAGTTTGGAGCCAGTTCGAGAAAGAAGCACTGGAGGGTAGTTCAGTGGATTCTTAGAGGGACCAGCAGCATGTCGACATGCTATGTAGGGTCAAGTTATTTGCTACATGGGTTTGTAGATGCGGATGTGGTAGGTGATTTGGATGACAAGAGTTGCACCACAAGATTTCTGGTGGTTGGTCTTCAAGAGTGATTTTGAAGAGGGATACAAAGCCAAGGGAACAAACTAGATGGTGTATAGGTACAGGTACAGCTACAACTATTTATCTCCAAGTGGGAGATTGTTAGGTTGTGGAGCTAAAATCTTCAACTATTGCAGACATGGAGGAGGTTGCTAAGTTCCAGGGATGCCAACATCGGTAGTATAATCGATGTCGGTCATGATGAATGTAGAAGGCAACCGGCATCGACAGGGAGTCGGTCAACGTCGGTCACCTCCAGGTAGACAGGGACCGACGTCAGTCACCTGTGGCGGTTCCAAAACTATTCGTTGCATGGACAGTTAGTTCATTAAATCGAGTGTTTGCATGTTAAAGGCTATTTTCAAGTCTTGAGTTGCATGTCTAATTATTGTAAATTAGAAGTCTAAGTTATTGTTTAAGTTTGGGATCTATTTATAGACCCATTGGCATGTATTGTAATTAAAGGCAAGAAAAGAATTTTTTCCAGTTGTAGGATCTTGGTCAGCAGGTGTGCAAGGCCACATTTGAAGATCTACATGTGTAAGTAAGGTCTGTTGAGTTGCAGGTTGTTGCAAGCTTATGGGAGATCTAATTGAAGTACTTTGAGTACTTGTGTACTAACAGGGTTATTACTGACTAGTTGGAGGTGAACACCAATTCTGTGTGTGAGTTGTGTGTTGGGACCATTTTTGGTAGGAGAGTGAACTCTTGAAGAAAATTACTGAACACTTGAGGTGTGGGAAGCTTCTGAGAGGTGTAGAGAAGAGGTGGCATCTTCTTTATTGTATTTTCTTTCTGAATGAGTATTAATGCAAGATTGTGTATTGTCTCTCATATTTTGTGCTATTTGTGAATTCTAGTTACTTGTACTTTTGGTTAATTCCGCATGTTTAATTGCTTGTATGTGGTAATCATATTGTGCTCTTTCTGAGGAGTAAGATCCTAACAAGTGGGATCAGAACAGGTGTGTTGTTCTTGGATTCCCCAACAACTTCACTTTTCTCTACTCATTCTCTCTAGAAACCTTCATCTTTGTTTTTCTCTTTATAGAGTATTCATGATCACCATCTTCTTGGTCGGCCACAAGACATTCATTAACACTTAAGGCTTCTATCCTAATTGGAAAAATATCAACATCACCCACATAGGTCGACCATAAAATTGATAGATTACCCTTAAGCAATACCACCTTTCAATTAGGCTTAAGTAGCCCTTTTAGGTCTATGGAGACCTATTCATCCCTTTTACACTTAACTGAGAAAAAATAGAAACATAAGACCACTTAAAAGCACATAGGTCCATGCCACATGACCCCTAAGACACCCTCAATTTATTAAATTCATCACTACACACATTTCCATATGAAAAACCTTTCAATCATTTTTTTGTATATGAAAACACCATGAACGAACAAAAAATCAACTTTTAGGCAATGGTTCATACTAAATATGGATTATTCAAACCTCTAAAATTCATACAGATGATATTTAAGGAGTATAAAAAACTTTCCAATAGATAAATCATCATTAAATATCCAAAAACTATGACAAAAAACACAAACACCCTTCTTGGGTCACTTACAGAAAAAAGTTAAACCCTTAATCAACTTTGAAGGTCTATAAATGCAATTGTATGACTAGTCAATCCTCCTAATCAATTTTCCAGGATTGCCCTTGAAGTTATTTACCACTTTTATTTTCACTCCATCATCAAATTCATCTATCATAACAATTTATAAGCAAAACACTGAAAATTGGTTTCCTTTTGTAAAATCCAAATATTTGAATTCCAACAGTCACTAAAAAATGCAAATTTGGCTAAGTATGGAAATGATGAAATTTGCCTAGGAGAGCAACTTGCACTATCATAACTTTTGATAGACATCTTTTCAAGGCATGCAATTTGAAACACATACTCTAGGTAAAAAATTGAATATATCCATATGACCAATTTATTTTGATACCTTCACATGTGTGAATTTTGATCTCATCAATCTGCTTACTCAAGAAACTATGCCAAAATGACTAGGATAACCTAACCCTTCACAAGACTACTCAAATGCATTATTTACACTTAAAAAAGAACACCAAGCAATTCTTACACCATATATGACCCCTTAAACATGGTCAACACATCATCAACATCCATCATCTTGCCTAACCAAGCAAACATTGTAAGGTGCATGCATGATCACTAAGGCAAACTTTGTCATTGACCTAATATCATACTTGACACCTCATGAACACTCTTGGATAACATGGAGACATCATTGAAAACACCTCAAAAATATTACATGACATGACAACACATAATCAATTCAATCATAGAACATGTAGGATAACACACAATGTAACACATATCAATGGTCACACATAAAACACATCAATCATCACACAATGTAATACATGATTAATTATCACACCATATAATAATAATCAACATAAATCGTACATAAAATAAGTAATGGATTCATATGATATGTCAATATCAACATTAACTATATGTAGACAACTAAATTTGATCATTGAGTGCTTAATAATTTTTATTCTTGACATCCTTCCCTTACTTGGCCTATTCTATGTTTTGTTGACTTGAAATATATAATAGATCCTTAAATATATTTAAAAAACATAAAATATAATAAAAACATCTAAATTTTAACCCCATTCATTCCTACTAAACCTTTAGGCACTTGTCAAGACTTTTCGAATCACCTTTATCTTTTTGGGATAGGACTGTGTTGGGTGAAACATTTCACATTTAGACCTTTCTAGGTGTGTAGTCTTTGTATTTTTGGGTTAGGATTTTTTTAAATCTACACATATTAAAATGGATCTCCAGTGCATTTCGTAAATTAGGTTAGCAAAAATATTCTAAATATTCCCCTATAAAATCACATCAAGGCATTTAGTGTAA